>JAQQAC010004068.1:1138427-1167799 GCA_029783875.1 Phataginus tricuspis | reverse complement strand
TAAGAGAAAAAGAGAACCTACACACATAAACAGAATCAGAAATGAGAAAGGAAAAATCACGACGGACACCCCAGAAATATAAAGAATTGGGACTCTCTTGTCCCCCTCCTGGCGTGAGCCAGGAGCTCTGCCCTTTCACTTTATCTCTAAATAAAAGCCCTTACCTTGCTCTCCTACCTTGAGTGTTTGTGAAGCTCATTCTTCGGCTTCGTGAACAAGAACCCCGGCATCATCTTTGGGGGCTTGTCTGTGATATTTTCGGAGCCTGCTTCTTCAGGCTGCCCTGGTCTCAGTGAGGCAGGGGGTGTTTCTAACTCTCTTCTAACTTCATCAATGTCATGGAAGCTGATGCTTACCACCGCAAGATGTGAGCATCCTCTTCAAGTCTAAAGCCAGACACACCTCTGGCATGCATTCTGAAGAACTGGGAGCAATTTGATCCCCAGACCCTGAAGAAGTGCCTTATTTTCTTCTGCACACAAGCCTGGCCTCAATACAAACTCTCTGATGGAGAGACCTGGCCCCCCCGAGAAGCCATGAAACTGCAAATGGTGATAGCAGTAGAACCCAGGATGGAAATGCCCATCTTCCAAGGCCCTCCCGACCGACCAGTGATGGAGACCTAGCTGCACCCCTTACTGCGCCCCCTCTCAGCATGAAGCAGCCAGAGTGGTCATTGCCCCCTTTCCCTAGCAGCAGCTTGGGTCTCTATCTGTAGAGGGGGGAATGAGACAGGGACCGTGGGTGTAGACAGAGTAGGGTGAGGGCCTCCGGAAAAAGCAAGACAGGATATTTGCAGTCAGAGCAATGTAACTACATGCAAGGAAACCCCCTACTAAAACTCTGTGTTAAACATTAAGCTCTAGGGTCATTCTTCAGTGAGATCAGTTAATATACCCCAGATAAAGACTAGCACATATTTATTTTATGCTAATCATTTATAATCCTGTGTAAGATTCACTTTAACATGCTAAAAGGCCCAGGCCTATGTGCTGTCTTTCCTCCTAAATCTGATGAAGTGATTTTGCAAACAGGGCAAACTAATTTAGCATGCAAGACCAGCCGTAACACAGTAAAAGGAAGAAGAATTCCACCTTGAAGATAAGATTGCACTTAATTTACTCTTTAGCGAACAATACCTCAGCCTACCTTGGGGGCTGAGCAGGTGGCCTTGTTTCATTATCCCACAGACCAAGATGCTGGTATCTCAGGGAGAAATCAACAGAGTAAGAAGTTAATTGTATCAAATTACTTGTAAATATCCTAGGAACACTTAATAAGTCCACACCCCTAAGCTTATTTTCATGTTCTCAAAAAATCCTCATCTGCCTATAAAACCCCTAGACAATGCACCACCAGGGACTATCTTGTCCCCTCCTGGCATGAGCCGGGAGCTCTGTCCTTTCACTTTATCTCTAAACATAAAGCCTGAACTTTGGTCTCCTAAAAAAAGAAAAAAAAAAAAAAGAAATACAAAGAATTATTAGAGAATACTATGAAAATCTATATGCTAACAAACTGGATAACCTAGAAGAAATGGACAACTTTCTAGAAAAATACAACCTTCCAAGACTGACCAAAGAAGAAACAAAAAATCTAAACAGACCAATTACCAGCAACGAAATTGAATTGGTAATCAAAAAACTACCCAAGAACAAAACTGATAGGCCAGATAGATTCACCACTGAATTTTATCAGACATTTAGAGAAGACAATACCCATTCTCCTTAAAGTTTTCCAATAAGTAGAAGAGGAGGAAATAATTCTAAACTCATTCTATGAAGCCAGGATCACTCTAATAACAAAACCAGGCAAGCACCACAAAAAAATAAAATTACAGACCAATATCCCTGATGAACATAGATGCAAAAATACTCAACAAAATATTAGCAAACCGAATTCAAAAATACATCAAGAGGATCATACACCATGATCATGTGGGATTCATCTCACGGATGCAAGGATGGTACAACATTCAAAAATCCATCAACATCATCCACCACATCAACAAAAAGAAGGACAAAAACCACATGATCATCTCCATAGATGCTGAAAAAGCATTTGACAAAATTCAACATCCATTCATGAGAAAAACTCTCAAATGGGTATAGAGGGCAAGTACCTCAACATAATAAAGGCCATATATGACAAACCCACAGCCAATATTATACTTAACAGCGAGAAGCTGAAAGCTTTTCCTTTAAGATCGGGAACAAGACAAGGATGCCCAGTCTCCCCACTTTTATTCAACATAGTTCTGGAGGTCCTAGCCACAGCAATCAGACAACACAAAGAAATAAAAGGCATCCAGATTGGCAAGGAAGAAGTTAAACTGTCCCTGTTGCAGAGGACATGATATTGTACATAAAAAACCCCAAAGAATCCACCCGAAAACTACTAGATCTAATATCTGAATTCAGCAAAGTTGCAGGATACAAAATTAATACACAGTAATCTGTTGCATTCCAATACACTAACGATGAACTAGCAGAAAGAGAAATCAGGAAAATAATTCCATTCAAAATTGCATCAAAAAGAATAAAATACCTAGGAATAAACCTAACCAAGGAAGTGAAAGACTTATACCCTGAAAACTACAAGACACTCTTAAGAGAAATTAAAGAGGACACTAAGAAATGGAAATTCCTCCCATGCTCTTTGGTTGGAAGAATTAATACTGTCAAAATGGCCATCCTGCCTAAAGCAATCTACAGATTCGATGCAATCCCTATCAAAATAGCAACAGCATTCTTCAATGAACTGGAACAAATAGTTCTAAAATTCATATGGAACCAGAAAAGACCCCAAATAGCCAAAGCAATCCTGAGAAGGAAGAAGAAAGCAGTGGGCATCTTGCTTCCCAACATCAAGCTCTACTACAAAGCCACAGTAATCAAGACAATTTGGTACTGGCACAAGAACAGACCCATAGGCCTGTGGAACATAGAGTCCAGATATTAACCCAAGCATATATGGTCAATTAATATATGATAAAGGAGCCATGGATATACAATAGGGAAATGACAGCCTCTTCAACAGCTAGTGTTAGCAAAACTGGACAGCTACATGTAAGAGAATGAAACTGGATTACTG
Source organism: Phataginus tricuspis (assembly GCA_029783875.1). NCBI lineage: Eukaryota > Metazoa > Chordata > Mammalia > Pholidota > Manidae > Phataginus > Phataginus tricuspis. The sequence continues at coordinate 1,164,706 of JAQQAC010004068.1, read as the reverse complement.
TCTAACTCCATACACAAAAGTAAACTCGAAATGGATCAAAGAGCTGAACGTAAGTCATGAAAACTCTTAGAAAAAAACATAGGCAAAAATCTCTTGGACATAAACATGAGTGACTTCTTCATGAACATATCTCCCCAGACAAGGGAAACAAAAGCAAAAATGAACAAGTGGACTATATCAAACTAAAAGGTTCTGTACAGTAAAGGACACCATCAGTAGAACAAAAAGACATCCTACAGTATGGGGGAATATATTCATAAATGACATATCCAATATGGGGTTGACATCCAAAATATACAAAGAGCTCATACACCTCAACAAACAAAAAGCAAATAATCCAATTAAAAATGGAGAAGTGAACAGATGCTTCTCCAAAGAAGAAATTCAGATGGCCAACAGTCACATGAAAAGATGCTCCACATTGCTAATCATCAGAGAAATGCAAAGTAAAACCACAATGAGATATCTCCTCACACCAGTTAGGATGGCCACCATCCAAAAGACAACAACAAATGTTGGCGAGAATGTGGAGAAAGGGGAACCCTCCTACACTGCTGGTGGGAATGCAAATTAGGTCAACCATTGTGGAAAGCAGTATGGAGGTTCCTCAAAAAACTCAAAATAGAAATACCATTTGACCCAGAAATTCCACTCCTAGGAATTTACCCTAAAAATGCAGCAGCCCAGTTTCAAAAAGACACATGCACCCCTATGTTTACTGTAGCACTATTTACAGTAGCCAAGAAATAGAAGCTACCTAAGTGTCCATCAGTAGAAGAATGGATAAAGAAGAGGTGGTACATATGTATACACAATGGAATATTATTTAGCCATAAGAAGAAAACAAATCCTACCATTTGCAACAACGTAGATGGAGCTAGAGGGTATTATGCTCAGTGAAATAAGCCAGGCAGAGAAAGACAAGTACCAAATGATTTCACTCATCTGTGGAGTATAAGAACAAAGAGAAAAACTGAAGGAACAAAACAGCAGCAGACTCACAGAACCCAAGAATGGACTAACAGTTACCAAAGGGAAAGCGAATGGAGAGGATGGGTGGGAAGGGAGGGATACGGGGGAAAAGGGGCTATTACAATTAGCACATATAATGTAGGGGGGTCATGGGGAAGGCAGTGTAGCACAGGGAAGACAAGTAGTGACTCTATAGCATCTTACTATAGAGTCACTGATGGACAGTGGCTGTAATGGGGTATGTGGTGGGGACTTGATAATAGAGGGAATCTAATAACCACAGTGTTGCTCATGTAATTGTATATTAATGGTACCAAAAAAAAAAAAGCCAGGAAGGGCAGTTACCTGTCAGGAACCTCAGGAACATGGACTCGGCAGGCATCAGCAGCTCTGAGCTAGGTGTTACTGATAAGGGATGAATAAACCTTTGTCCTTGACCTCTAGCACTGAAAATTTAACATTTATTTTATCCTGCCACTCTATTCATATTAAAATAATTGCTGGCTCTGAATAAAGCTCATATGAAATTATGATGTAAAAATATTAAGTTTTAGTTCTACCAGTTTTACAGTCATTAGCCATCTTTATAATCCATTAGCATATGACCATCATCAGGACTTCCTCATTCACTCATGGTTTCCTTCCCAGAAACAACTGTGCACCCACAGCCACACACCTGGAGCTGGCCGTGCCTCTCACCCTCTTTGTGTGTTTAGCGTTAGCATTCTTGTCCAATTGTCACTGCTTTACTCATTAGAATCAATATCTCAGTTTACTGGAATTCTGTGAGCTGCAAAATTCTTTATCTTCAAGGAAAAGTTCAATTATCTTCCAGAATTCTGCACTCCACGTGACAGTTTTGGCACTGTGTAGGGATCTTCCACTCCAGTCGCATTTTGGAGTTGCATTCTGCCCCTCTCCCCTCAAAACCACAGCTCTTTGTGTTCCCCACGACAAGGCCGAGGAGCACTTGGCATGAAGACCCGCACCTAGAGGATGAGCCGGCACACAAAGCTTGGGCAGTGTGCACACGGGAAGCCCCCAGAACGGGGTTCCGGAGCCCCTAGGGGACACAAGGGTTACCTTATTTGTGCCCTTATGCTTGCTGCCCATATCTCTCTTCACCATCCTTGCCACCAGGAAGGGTCTTAAAACCCAGGCTTTCAGGGCTGCAGTGTTATTGTGCTACCCAATACTCTATCTTTGATAGTAACTAATGTTACTATCAGTAGAAGAAGGATGCCTGAGCAAAAATGGGAGGACAGTAAACACTTCTCACCTAACAGGAATATGGTTTTAATCAAGTTTGATTTCCAGGAGTGACACTTTATTATATAAACTCAAAGCTCCTTTACATTCCATCCAGGGAAGTAATAAAAAGCATTTAATTTGATCAAGAATCATGGTAATCCTTGAAATCAGGAGTTCATAACAAGAGACTGAGCCAGTCGGCAAACCTTTAAATACAAGCAACATGGGCACCATGGAGCAATGAAAACAAGGCCTTTTCCTGGGTATTGTTTTGTGGGACTTGATTACAGTTTCATTATTAGCACAATGTTCTACACTTACACCCCAGTAAATATTTTTGCAAGATAATATTTAATGATAAAGGTATTTTGCTCACTAGACTTTTCCTTGTCAACAACTGGAAGCTGACCTCTAACTTGCCGAAAGCTGAACAAACAGTGGTTGTGGGCAATTGTATCGGTCACTTTGGAAACACCTTCCTTTATAAAACTGCTTTGAAAGAGGTTCCTCTACCTCCCACTCCCCCAAAAGTATGCCAAAACAAAAGCTGCTTATTATTCTTTTTTCTTCTTTTTTCAAATGCTCCTTAGGCCAGCAGAGAGCTGAGCCTTTTCTGGAGCAGACTAGCCGGCACTGGTGAGTAGGTGCCATTTGTATTAACCCCTCCCACACTTGCTTGAGTGACCATGCAGAATTACACCTCATGAGCTCATAAAGAATTCACAGTTGTCAAGCTTGTCTTCACCACATCATCCCCTTCTTCCCCAAGAACAGGTATGGAGTGGCGTGGTGATGTGTGGGTGTTCTGGGCTCTCCTAGCTCCCTGAACGCGGCCCTCTGCCAGGCGGGTGGCAGGCCATGCTGTCAGCACAGCACTCCTCTGGGAATCAGGGTGCCTCAGAGGTCATGACGATTTTGTCACCATTCTGCCACAACTCACTTCCTTTCTCCAGGCCTCAGTTTCCCTTCTGTAACATGAGGAGTCTGGAATGACACTATTTTGACATGTGCCGAGTTTACGAAGCCTCATGGGCAAACGTTTTACCGAAGACCCTGCTGAAGTAGATTTTGAATATTCAGGTTAGTTCCAGGATCTCATGCGCTGTCCTCACGTGACATGGACCTTAGAGGAAAATAATAGGAAGCAGAGAGAACAGCATGAAAACAAACCAGGGTAAGCACTTGCTGGACTGCCTGGCCACCTTCTGTTGTGCGTTCGAGTCGTGAACAAAGAGCTCGTGGGCAGCAACCAGGCTCCTCAGCCCACTGTCTGTTTACTAAACACTGTGAGGCACCGGCATGACCCACTGGGGAGTTTACACTTCCCCAAAGCCCAGGGACACCAGCTGAGGTGGCTTTGTGGTTAGCTACCTTCTATTTGTGGGGATCAGACTGCAAAGGTGGGATGTAAATTCAAATCCATATGCTGCAGAGAAATAAATGCTCCCAAAGTGGCTCAATGACTATTTTTAAAGTCACAGCTAATAATTTACTATCTGATGCCCTGGGGCTTGCCTGCGTCTAAAAATAGTTGTTCCCGAGCTCTTGGGCAGGGTCAGGGGACACCAGTGACAGCAGGGAGTCACATGCAGGAAAACCTGTGCCTTCAGGAAAAACACAACAAAATCAAATCCAGCCATGCGAGACTGGATTTTTAAAGATGGATGTGACAGTTGATTTCTCATTAATTTAATTTGTAAAGATATTTTAATGATAGAAATAAAATGATAGCCAACTGGACACATCCTTTGGGCTTAAGACCAAGTCTAGAATTGTATTACATCACATCTTCAGCAGTGGTTTTCGCGACATCAGAGCAAATGGCCACTTAGGGCTGACCGCTGACCCTTGCCCAGCTGACAGCACCCAGATGGGGCAGACTTCCCCCAGATGGGGTTGGGGGCCCAGCGCAGCAGCAGGCAGTCCTCATGCTGGGGCTGCTCTGAGGGCTGGGCTCTTTGTATGGATGGAGTTAACGCCACAGGAAACAAGGAGGCTGCCCTTTCTCCCCAGTGCAGATCAGAGGTTGTTTGGCCCTTGCCCGAGGACTGAAAACTACTCTATGTCCAAAGACTTTCTTGACAGTTAGTATTTATTTAACAAAGGAACTACAATTTCTTTGTATATTTGGACTTGAATTTTTAAGGAATATTTGATTTTTATATGTTCGCTGAGAACTTGTAATGATTACTTAGATACTGAGAAAAGTAGCTCAAATAGAGGAATTCATGCCAAGTTTTTCTTTTATTTTGCTGTTCTTTGTTTGGCTTTCTGCTGGTCATTTTCTACTTACATTATTATGCTTCTATTACCGATCCACCTGTTCATTTACACATCAATTCATCTGTGTATCATCTATCCATCTATTATCTTTCAAGCCATCTATCGGCATGTAGGAATTAAATGGAGAGTTTTCAAGTTTCAAGTGGATTGCTTCACTCACATTCCTATTAATATATTTCAGATTCTCAGCTACATGGAATGGAGAATTTAGCCTAAACATGCAATGAATATTTAATGCCCTTGGCAAAATATTGAAGGGGGGGTGGGAGCGTGGAGAGAACCTGGATGATTTAATTGACACAGTGAGACTTAAGTCTTTGTTCCTAAACAGGAGAGAGAATGCTTTCTATGCATCTATTATTTCCCTGCTGCAAACCAAGTTGAGCCTGCAGATAAATATAGAAAGCACATTTGAACATAGGAAGTGGTTTCTGATAAAGAAAGCACATTCCTCCCTCTCTCTCTCACACACACAGGCACCACCTACCGCAGCTCAGAAGGGAGTCAGAGGTCTCTGGTACAGTCACATGTCACGGGAACCATGGCGCGGGCAGGGAGCACTCCGACGAGGGGGCACAGACTGGCGGAGCCTGCTTTGCTCAGTCGGTTGGAGTCTGACTCCCAGAGAGATTTCTTTCAGTATCTGAGATGAGTCATAATAGCCCGGCTGCGGAGCCTTCAGGTGGGAAATTCATGGGTCCCAATGTCGTTCCCAGAATTTTAGTTCATTTTCATTTAAGTGAAGAAAAATGGGGAAACGAATGAGACTGGATTATCAAATTGTAATGGAACAAAGAACATGATGCCATATTGTTTATTTTACAAGAAAATTCAGAGTCTAACACTGAATCTAAGTTAGATGCCAAGTGCTTTATTCTAGGGCCACAAATATTATATTTCACTATGTAAACATCACATAGGCAACTGAAGAAAATAGAAACTGTGAGCTGTATAATATTTAAAATAGTTTTGAGAGGTATGACTTGAAAAGATACTGTAGTAATCAATTATCAGGGTACAGGAAACATCTCATATTGATTCTCTTGTACAAGGACAAGGTTTTCCATTATGGTGTGTTCCAGAGGCATTATTCCTTGATTTTTATTAATCAGTAATAAGTTTGGTGCAGCATGTTAAGAGACTTTTAGGAGTTGTTTTAGAATATATTTTTCCCATTAGACTTTGCTTAAAAAGCGGTATTTTGCATTGGAAGAAACTACATACCAATTAGTAGGACCTTTTCCTCACCTCCCTTAAAAATAATGACAGAATATCTTCAGATTAGTTCTCATTTTAAAAGATTTTAGAACTCTTAGGAATACGTGGATCTTTTAGAAGTGTGTCTTATGTCCTTTTTAATTTGATCTCATCTTTTTACCCTTAACATGAATAGAGCACCATTCTAATAATAAAAAAGCATTTAGGCTAAGTTAGGTATCACAAATTTCAGTCTGCCTTCTTTCTCAAGAAGATATCAGTTTGTCCTCTGATGTACATTCAACTGGAAAGAGGCAGAGTTCAGCCCAGAAAATTGTACACTATGAGGCAGGCTGTGGCGGAGAAATTCCTGCACTGCGAATCTATGTTATATAGAAACTATGGCTAGAGGTGAAGGAGAAATTGTAGACAATGGAGAAATTCCTGCACAAGCCCCAGGGCCTTAGATAAACAGTGGGTGCTCTGCATTCCTTGGGGCTGAGAGTTGTCAGGACAGTACCTACTCTGGTGGCTGCCTGCTGTCCAGTGGACTAATCTGGGAGCATCTACTGCCAGACACAGTAGCAAGCCAACAGTAATGCTATGATTTTTTTTCCAAAGAGAAGAAGAAGAAAATACAATCAGAGAGAAGTTTCGAAATTTAGAACAAAAGGTCATGCAATATTATCAGATCCTGGGTAATCAGACCTTGGATGGGCAGAACCCTGAAAAACGTGTAGCAGATGTCAGAGCTGGAACCTGAAGGGACGTTAAAGGGTCTCTTGACAGTGTTGAAGGAGGAAGGAAAACTGGGAAGGCCACTCGGACCATATGGTGGCAGGGAGTGAAGTAGATGGTGGGCCCATCTCCTTGACCAGCAAGCAACTGTGGGAATATTTGCCGCCAGCACAACCAGCACTTCTCAGCTGGGGACCATCATGGTCCTTTCTCTTGCTGCCCCACCAGGAACATCTGGCAATGCCTAGACATGTTTGATTGTCACAGTAGAACAGGAGGCGCTACTGGCATCTAGTGAGTTGGGGCCAGGGATGCAGCTGAACATGCTGCAGTGCACGGAAGGCCCCACCACAGAGAACTTTCTGGGCCTAAAGATCAGTAAAGATGAGTGACAAGATACAATCTGAACTGTTTGGAAGAAAATGGGTCTGATATCTTAAATTTATATATAAAACATATATAAATTCTATCATGGATATAAGAAATGTGTATATAAATATATACTAATAGTTACATGTGTGTATGCTAATCCATACATACATATGTTACATATGTACATACACATACACAGACACACACATATATATATATAATCTTAGAGTTTTTTAATGAATCATACCCACTGAATGAACTCACTGCTCTAGAGAGTGAAGTCAGCTTTTGTAAAGCAATACTCTTATCTAAGTTAAAGCTATTTTTCTCTAGAGTGAAAATGAAGGCAATACTGGATTCTCCAGAAAGCTGGTCGATTTGGGGGGAAAGATGATAGTAATGCACTCAGTGTGCTAGTTCCTGGCGACCTCAGGTCCCTTGCAAACCTCCATTTCCTCACCTGTACAGTGTGATAAAAGCAATACCTACTTTAGAATTTCCAAGAGTGTTAAATAATATAAAATACTCATGTTAGTGTTTGTGCCTGACAAACCCTGAATAAATAGCTACCATTATCTTACAGGTTTTAGCATCCTACTTGACTTACTACATGGAAACAAACCTCAAATCAGAGTGGCACACAAAAATAATATATTAACATGGGATCTCTTGGGTTGGTTAAAATAAAATAAAATTCTCAATAAGAGTTCTTGTTGAGCACAGGTGGTATCTGTTGGAAGAATTCCATGGGGAGGAGGCAAAGAAGATTCTGAACATCGTCTCACCTCATGGAAGAGCCTGCTTCACACGGCACCAGACTCCAGACTCCAGTCTTTAGGAAGGACAGCCCTCCTTCCTGAAGGACCACCATTCAGCCTTGTCTGCCACCAAGGGAGGCACATTTGAGCATGTCCAGGCATGGGGAACTTGCCTACAAAGAAGTCATTTCCTCACTGGTTGTCCTAGTAGAATTTAGAATTTGAAAATGTTTTTGCTGAGCTTTCTCAGCTGTGATTTATGTACGAATATTCTAAGAACCTAACTTACCTTTCTGGCCGGTTGTGTCACTAGCTCTCATCTTAGGTGGTATCTCCTTGCCTGCAGAGCAGCCCCTGTCTGTCTGGAAGGGGGACCATAGCTGATGCAAAGCAAGCACTCTGTGAGCCTGGATACAAGATGATTCAGTAGTGTGACTGACAGCCATGACCACCTGAATGTTCACACGGGAGGGCAGCCAATGTCTGACGCATGAAAGGCAGCATTGCTTATCGGGACTCATCCCTGTGGAAATACTTAGGGGGATAGTTTTACTTTCCCCAGGACCCTAGAAAACTTCCCCACTGGGAATGCTCCCAAACCAGCAGCATGTGATGATGTCACTAACAACATAAAGGACATGTCTCTCACAAAGGTCCTCTGTCTCCTGACAGACCTGAAGTCACAAATCAAACAATACTACTGAGCTCCAAAGAGCTCTGAAGAGCTTTGGAATGCCTGGCCTTTGACACCCTCAGGCCCCATCTCCTGGAAAATCTCCATGTCCTACTCTTCAGACAGACAGACGTTGAACGGATGGACGTGCTGATCTGGGTCTCAGTCCCAGGGCCTCACCTAAGGCTACTGCCACTGCCAGTGCTATGGAGGTCTGAAACAGGGAGTCTGTGCTTCGCAGATAACCATATTTCTTTCCATAGAAAGTCCTTTAGAATCTCGGAATTTTGTTTCTAAAATGCCAGTGCTCTTTCTGGGAAAGGACATAATATGCATGGGAAATTACTCAAAAGTAGATATCGAAAGAAAACTAGGATTTAAAGTTTTTATGAATGAACTTCTTGTATAGGTTTTCCACGTCTATGCCTGAACAGAGGTCCCATGGAACAGCAGAGCTGAAATCCCTAGCAGAGAATAAAAATCAAATTAGACAGGAATGATGCACAAACGGAGAAAAGGGAACGTCATCTGGTCTGTGTGCTGCCCTGGCCTGTTTATTACCAGTGGATATCGTCTTTCTGCATGGGACCTAACATTGACAGCTGTCCTCTGTCAGAGGCCCTGCAGCCGCATGTGCTAGGTCTGCCTGGGACAAGTCCCATTCCATACAGAATAGGGACAATCCTTCTATTTCTGTTGTTATTATTATTATTACTATTGTGAAGTTAAAAGTTCCAGATTGAGTGAACAAGTGTTTTTTATTTTTCCTATGAGAGAATTTCCCCTAAGAAGAACAGAATCCTCTAACATCTTGCATGAATAAAATAACACCCCTTAACTGAAAGGCAGGCATCCTACTAGCATGGCACCGCACACCTTACTCCCAGGTAATCACGCTCTCCTAATAGTTCCTGGCAGAAGGAGAAGGTCCCTGTCACAGGGGAGAGGCTGGCAGGGCCCTGCTCAGGTGTTTGGGTCTGACAGAGCTGGGCTGGTAGTGATTCTAACCATCCTTCCTCCAGCACGGCACAGCTGCTTCCAGCAGCAAAGCAGAGCCAAGAAATACAGAGTTGAGTTGGCTTTTAAACCAGCACCCCGGGAGGATGGTGACAGAGAAAACGGCTGCTTGCTGCCTTTCAGCTCTGCCTTTATTGAAGTTATCGGTTTTCATTATTTCAACCAGTGGTGTTCTTCTTGTATTCTCTGGAAATTTAAGCAAATAGAATCATGTAGACTATGTGACAAAGAAGTAAAATGAGATGAAGAACAGAGAACACTGTTTTGTGGGCACAAGGACCTTGTCCATCTCCTCCGGCCTCACTGGCCTGTGCTGTGTGAGAGCTTGGCCAATTTGCAGTGTGATCACCAGGTATCACATCCACACAGGCTCTACTCTACCCCTGCACTGCTCCAGGGATGGGCCAAGCCATGTGCTTGCTGCATTCAGCTCTCTGCCCTGCCACAGAGCTGCTGCAAGGTCTCACCAGTGTCGCGTATGCTAACAAAGAGGGTGCCCATGCACTCCTGTTGGAAAGTGAGCAAGGAGGTCTAATAGCAAACTGATCCCAGTGGCAGTTCATGTGTCCACGTGGAGCAACTGAATGAAATGTGCAATGGACTGAATGTGTCCCCCAAATTCATGTACTGACACCTGACCCCCAGATGATGGTGTCACAAGGCAGAGCCTCTAGGGGGTAATTAGGTCATGAGGGTGCAGCCCTCATGATGGGATCAGTGTCCTCTTAAAGGAGACCCCAGAGCCCCTGGTGAGGACACACAGCGGAGAACCAGGAAGCAGCCTCACCAGACGCAGATCTGCTGGCGCCTTGACCCTGGGCTCCAGCCCCCAGAGCTGCAAGGACTCAGGGCCTGTGGCTGATAAGCCCCCATCTGTGGTGTCCCTTAGAGCTGCCTGAACAGACTAAGACAGAGAAAATTCCATGTGTATGTTTTAATACAGTATTCATACAATCTTACTTAAGAATCGTTTGAGATTCTTGGCCAGGGCCAGAGGCCAGTGCTGGGTGCCCATGTCCACTCAATCGTGTTTGTCTTGCTCATAGCAGATTAGATTTTGGAATAAAGAAAAACTTCACAGTTACCCCTGAAAGTTGTAGTTTCTCATCATTAGCAGTAAATAGCAATTCTAAGAAGTATTGTAGTAACCATCCTGAGAGTATCTTCTCAGAACTTAGGGACCAGATGACCCATCCCAGGTGACCTGCTCTATCCTTGCCCAGACATCACCTGGCATCAGGACCGGCCTCCTGTGGCCTCCAGTCTCTTAGAGGCCACATTGTGCGGTTAAAACACAACCAACACTTACTGATGCCTCCTGAGTCCAGGACTTGCATTTATATTTTCTCAGTTCTCATTTATGAGGTCAGTGCAATTATCAACAGATGAAAAGAGAGGTCAGAATGTTTTGCCCGGGGCCAAGGGCAAGGTGGTGGCAGAACTGGAACCCAGGCCCCAGTCCTGGGCTGCTCCCTCCCTGCACAGCCAGCTTCTGGACTCGGAAACCACAGAAATGGAGAGTCCTCCTGAGTCAGGGGACGCCAGGTCAGCTTCCTTACTTGTCTGAAACTTGGTCTACTTCTGTATAAACTGTACATAGTAATACTTACCTCAGAGATTTCTGTGTTTAAGGAGTGAAATATGTGTTGATTTTCTTTCTTTCCCTACATTTGTCTTTACACCACAGACAGGTAACTATTTCTAAAGCACCTATTTTGTCACACTGTTCTCCTGCTCAAAAACACCAAGAACCCCCAGATGTGATGGAAGGAGAGACAATCTATGCAGAGCTATTCTTCTGCACCTTGCACCCCTTTTCTGGGGCCACAGGGCTCTGTGCGTCAATCCCTGCCCATCTAAGGAACAGAAGGTCCTGCATTGGGCTGCTCTGAGTCCTCTGGGTGCTGGAGTGACACCCACCTCTGCTTCCTTCCCCAGGCGTCAGACCCAGTATGCGCCCTTTGAGATGGTTTTAAGATGCAAATCTTGGGCAGAACACACCTCTGTGACCCATGACAAAGATAGTATTTCGTGAGTTTTCCTCCTGGCTCCTCTCCAAAATGAGATTTTTGAGACAATGGGTTGCTTAAAAAAATTAAAAGCGTCTTTCTGTTTCCTTTTCAAATAAGTTCTAGATGATTCTCTGAATGCCCCTGAGTGATAAAGATGTTCTTATACACTTTTGACAGGCCATGGGACATGGTTAACCATGACAAGGTCTGGAGAGAATGTGATCAGCACCATTGGGGAGGCCTCCGTAATCTCTCTCCACTTCTGGCTTTACCCACTTTTCTTCCAAAACAATTTTAAGGTTAACCAAGGGATTCAAGCTAAATGATTAGCACTGAGCAAAAATCTGAAGGCTGTTGATGATCCATCCCTTCTTTTTCAAAGCACACAAAAACATGCACATTTCTTTCTTTCTTTTTTGATGCATGTTTAGGAGTCAGGATCTGTATCATATTTAGGATGAAAAAAATGTTAAATACTTAATCTCTGAGCCAAAGGTCCTGGGTAACTTTCAGCTTCCCCTGAATCTTCTGATTTTCATTCTGGTTCAAAACCACATCTCCATGTGCATTTGAAATGGCATTTTCGCCTATTCTCCACTTCTGCATTTGGCACCATGACGCTGGTTATGCCCTTGGCTGTGGGAAGGGGCACGGGCACCCTCTCCATAGTAGGGCACACCGGGAAGAGCTCCCCAAAAGGAGCTGGAGCCCTCTATCCAGAAAGAAGACTCGAGCATGGCCTTGTTTATCAGAGAGCCAACCTGGACGACATAGAAGTGCCAAGAAGCTGCTCTGAGTGATTCACTCGATACAGGAAGTGAAAGACAGAACCAATGGTTTCAACCACGTTAGAACAGAACTGAAAGTCTGCAAATAAAAATGACCGATCCTCAATGTCAACTTTCCCTCTGCAGACTGCATGAAAACCTGCATTTCTGTAGGAGGCTTGCCTTTTTTTCAAGAGCTCTTGAGTCATCTTGGTTTCTGTCTCTTGATTTAGATCTGACTCGGAGAGAATAAAGTGGTCAAGGCACCACACTTCCCTGCTCTGTGTGCAATGTACTAGGAAGGTATTTCTCCACCAAAGGCTGCATCTGGGACTGTTTGCCAGACCTGACCTGATTGTGCTCGGCGTGACCTTCTCTCCTGGCATATTTGAGAAAGTGGAGAAGTACCTCACACCCTAAACTTTTGTTTCATTTTTAGGGCAAACATTTGGGGCTTTCTTAAAAAGTATGTAGAGATAAAGCCATCATTGACTCTGTGGAAAGGAATTTAGGCAAAAAATAAGTTACCCATGTTTATTAAAAATTAAGGACTAAATGGGGTGCACAAAAATTTGTAACCATGAGTCATCTGTGCAAGATCTCTTCCCGGCAGCGTAAGCCTTTCATCCTTGGGTTCCTACTTTGGACTTGCTGAATCATAGTTAGCAAATGGAAGGACATACACACAAACAACTCGTTGCAATCTAACTTTTGATTCATACTCATTTGATTCATCCATTCTGTAAAGCATTAAAAGGTCAAATGTGTATGTTCTTCTGCAGTTTGGAAGGAAAGGGCACTGACTATTACCAGCCTTCAGAATTCTTTAATGCTAATAATTAAGCTCAACTTCCTTATGACTTAATAGTGCTCCAGCTTAGCTCATGGGAAACCTTTGGAGAGGTCTTATCACATAATCTTCCTATCGACCTGCTCCTTGTACCCTACAGTTGAGTCAAAATGTTTGTTCATTAGTTTTTCTCTCCATTAAGAGCACAGCAAGTCAAGGGACTTCAAATGAGACGGAGGTTGCAAACCTAGGCCCTTATGTTACATACACACCAAGTAAAATAGTATTTTGATATATTTACTATTAAATATATTTATGCTTTATGTTTTAATATTAAATTTTAATATTTTAAAGTTTTTAATATTAAATTTAATATTTAAATAATATTTTACACTTAACAAGTATAAATATATTAAATGTATTTAACCGTGTTGATATGTTTCAATGAGCACTCATTACTTATTGGGCCTCAAAGTGCTTACGCAATCCTGCCCTTCAGTGTGTTGGTGGATTTTATCGTTTTAGCGGGAGGTTCTGAAAGCAAGTCCTCCTTCAGGCTGATCCCTGGGCGTCAGCCGCGCCTGAGCACAGTGTGTCCGGATGGATGGAAGCCTGAGAATCCCAGGGCCCATCACAAACCGACTGGAAAATAAGGGTAATAATAGTTTCTTCATTGGATTAACTATGGGGATGAAATGACATTAGCAATTGCTTTGTAAATGAATACAAAATCACCCAAGCAACTAATCATTCTGAAAATACATCATTCTAGCCAGTAGTCATCAGTGAGGTTAATATACCAGCCGTGCCACTTCTGTGTCTGTAGTGGACTGGCCCGCACAACTCGAAAGCACTATACTGAATTTAGGGCAGCCAGCGCTTGAGTGACACTGTGGTTTTGCTTTATTATTTCCAGCAAACATGCCCCTGTTTACTTACAACCTCCTCACAGTCTTTTCCCAACCATTCTTTTCTTTGCCGATAGAAAAATTAAATTCCCTGCATTTGAAAGGAAAGGGAATTAGTATTTGCTAAATGTTTATTTCATGTAATTCCCACAAAGCTTTTCAATGACGGTATTGTCCTTTTTTCATAGCTGTTGTACAGAAGGCTCAGAGAGGCTGAGTGACCCATCCACAGTCACACAGCTCAGAGGTGGCCATTCAGACTTGAACTCAGTTCTCAGGCCCACCTTATCCTACCACCCCACTCCGCCCCCCACCGGATAGTCATCACCCAGCAATCTAGTCTTTCAAGGACACACCTTGCATTTTTTCAGGGAGTCTCACCTGGGTCCTTCCTTGTTCTGTAAGGTTAAGGGTGTGGCTCCTCTATGAACATTCCCAAGAGGTGAAGTCCTGTGGAGGGTGTCAGGCTGCCATTCCAAGACTGGACAGATTTTCCCAGAACAGTGAATAGGAAGGAAAGTGTAGCTGCTGTTGCGCTGCCGGGCCCCTGCTGTCCATCTTCTGACTCATGGGCATCTGTGGGTGTGAGCCTAGGAGGATGGAGTCACTGTAGCCCTCCTCCACTTTTGTTGGTAAGAACTGCTCCTTAATGGAAATCTCCCCATAAGCCTGGCTAATACCTCAGTTATCCTACAGTCCTGAAGGGTCATGGGCATTTTAGCCAAATACAGATCTGGAGGATGGTCTGACTTCAAGTTCAGGGACATTGGCATGCTTGAATCTTAGGGACCACCATTCTAAGACGCAGACAATAATTTCCATTCTCACAGGACTTGGGGGAGAATAAAATGAGACAGTATTCCATATGCAATATGAATTGGGGGGACACAACAGTCAGTCCATAGCAGTATAAAATGTAAAGAACAACAACAGAGATCACAAATCCAGGCTGCAGAGGGGAAGGCTGATCCTGCAATCTGTTCTCCATCTACGTACATGACCTGCCCACAGTTTCCAAGGTCATGGAAGTTGCAAAGACTGTGAGTCAGTAGGAAGCAAACACAACTGGCGGCCAGAGAAGCCTGGGTTCTTGTCTCAGCTGCGACACTCACATCATGGTCTAATTACATAGGATTAAATAACACTCACATTTTGGATGCAGGGCCCAATGCACAGGAAGTAACAGGCAGAGAAAAGAAAGTTGTAATGCTGGGTTTGGTCCAAGGTCTGGGAGCAGCCTGTGGAGTTGGATCTTTATGAGTCTGAACTCTGTGGGAGTCTCGGCTCTGAGTCAGCCAAGACACACTCAGCTTCTGAAACAATATTGGAAGACTCTTAGGTCCATTTCTATCAGGTAGAACCATTCAGGACTGATCTGGAAACTAAAACAGAACATGCCTCACTTGTCAAGAGGTGAATTCCTTCCCTCCAGCCTTTGCTGGGAAAGGCCTCCTGGGTACCTGAGAGGTAGATGGGCATTAGAAGGTGGATGCTCCCAAAGGGTAAGCAACTTCATAAATTCTCATGGTTAGAAACTTCTGAAACACACTTCACGTCTGTTGAATCCTGAGATACATCTATCTTCTAATCAAAAGCTTGAACAGAGACCTGTCCCCAAGGGCATTGGACTGGTCTGTCATTCATTTCCCTGTAGGTCTAGAAATTGGATGGAGAGATGAGCTGCTGTGTTGGGAGCAGATAACAAAAGGATATTTAGAATGAAAAAGGGACATTTTGCCAACATAATGCCCCGCCTGTTTGTTTTGTAAGTGCAAACACTTTTGTTTGTGACCTGTGCGCACCAGAAGTTACTACTCCACTTTCTCTGTGGCTTTTGCTAGGTGAAGGGGGTGCAGGGGCAGGCTGCTGGTCTGCTGCCTCATGCCTTGAGGCATTTCTAACCCAACCTTCTCTTCATCATTGGGCCACAGCAAACAGGAACCTTCAGAACAATGATGTGCTCTGTACTCCCGACTTTTGCAGATAGGATGGATCCGACCTTTTCATAACAGGATGGCCACCAGTCAGTCCTGCTAATGCTTAGCAAGCTGTTGTCTCAGGTGAGTTTTCCTCTGCCTGCAAGCCCTGTCCTCTTTATAAGAAAAGAGCTCTCAGCAGGGGGCTGATGATAAAAACTGACTGATCATTAATCAAAGATGATTATCTGCATGACACTCATATCCAATGGGAGGAACTACACCAGTGCCTCCCGGTGAAGTAGGAGCACAGGGCTGTTTCCATGGCCAAGTGCCACAATCCTAATTTCTGTCTGACATTTTTCAGGGTAACTTGCCAGAGCAGGGGTGTCGAAGTATAGGCATATGCTACAAACAGTTAAGGGCTCACAGCACACTGAGAATGCTGCCTTGTATGCCAAGCCCAACCACGACTCAGTACATGGCTGCTATGACCCCAGTGTTACAGAGAAGAAGGCCAAAACAGAGCAAGGTAAATACAGGAAACAGCACACGGTGTTCCAGCACATTCCTACCAGAGGAAGGTGTTGGCGCTTTAGCTCTGAGAGCTGCGCAGCAGTCTTAGGGTCCTGGGGAGATGGCGTTTCTACCTCAAGGAAGCAGAGTGCCTCAGCCAAAGTCACAGAGCCAGTGGTGGACGCCAGCGGCAGGGCCAGGCCTTCTGGTGCTGTAACAATTTATTCATTCCTCAGATCTCCTGAAAGGATATTCCTTTGTGATTGATCACAAAAATCGATTCCATGGAAAAGATGGGTAAAATGGCATATGAGAAAATTTTCTACCCAAGGGACATGGGACAACAGCCTGTCTATAAGTCTCATTTTCTACGGGTCTCCCAGTACCAGGGATCACATGGGAACGCCCACATGAGTCTTCCATGGAATACCTGCTGTGGCGTCTGCATCATCCCAGGGCAGAGTTGAGACAGGCTAAGTTTCAGCACATGCCCACAGTCATGCAGATGTACTGGGGAGGGATTTGAACTCAATGTTTCCATCTTGAACACTCACTGAATCTTGTTTCCTTTTATTGAAAGAAGACTGTATGCACTTTGCAATGTCCTGCCTAAATGATGCATGATAAGCAGCAATAATCGTCTATTTGACCTTGAAGAGAAAGACAACCACTCTGATTGAATGTAGTGAAATCAAAATCATAAGGCTTGTGAGGGCAAAGCGGGAAAAGGCAGCAGGTGTGGGGAAGCAGGGCTGGGTCTGTAGACATTTAACTAACCATCTGGGAGCACCCCACATGTGTCTCCTGTGCAAAAGAATCATGCCCAGAATGTGAGAGGCTGCATTTAGTTTAGAAGTAATACGCCAAAGCACTTGATTATTGAAATTGCAATGACATCCACAGAACCTAATCTAATAAAGTTTCACTTTCATTTCCCCCAGTAGCTCTGTTCAGAGCTCTTTCTAGAGCATCCACTGCATTTGTAGGAGGGATAAGTTCTTTTAATTAACATAGTTGAAAGAAAGAGAGGGAACATGCGTAGGTGCTCCCATGGAGATAATTCCTTCTAATGCTGTATTACTGGGAACCCAGTTGGTCAGTCTGTGGATTTCCCTGATTGTCTTCTCCAATCTTCCTCTTCAGCAGCTTTCCCACCTGAGCTGAAAGAGGATGGCAAAGAACAACACAAAGTGGGCAACTGGCCTCCCTCAAGCCCCCTCACGTAAAGGATTTACTAGAGAGGTCCAGTGCTTAGAGTCAGATGAGCTTGGGCGTATTTAGAGGTTACCCTCAGAGTTAGGGTGTCTGTGCTGTGGGCAAATATGTGTAGTGGCCGAGTCACCCGTTCACTAGAGGCATTTCCAGAACGCCTCCACCTCTTCTACTGGCCAAGCGGTCAGTGCACAGCACTATCCTCCAGGGAGGGAGGTAGGCCGCCCAGACCCAGGAGAACAGAGCAGAGCACCAGCAAGGCCAGTGGAGCTGGTTTCCCAGGGCACCTTCTCCCACCGTGGAAGGATGTGCTAGGTATCCCTTCACTACAATTCAACCACCTCATAGCAGAAATGGAAACAAAGTCCATTTGCATGTTGTTCAGGTCCACCCTGGGCATTTGTGGGGACTCCAATGCTGGCCCAGAGGTAAGGATATGCACCTGCCCTTAGCCACATGGGTGTGATTCCTGACAGCAAGGGTGTGCGCTGTGGCAGAATGGGGGCCCTGTGGCTTGTCAGACCCACTCAGACCCCAGTCAGACGTAAGACGCATACACATTCCACCATCACTGTTGCTGCCCCTGAGCGCCGCCCAGGGTACATACACAGTGATGTGATGTATTGGGCAGGTGGGGGGGGGGCGCCACAAACACAGCCCGGCTTTGCTTCGAAAGGCCTAGGTCTCTAGCCATGCATTACAAGTGGCAAATAAAAGCACAGAGAAGTATAAAATGAGGCAAATAAAAAGTAAAAGACAGAGAAGGAGGCCCCTAGGCTGGTGTGGCCTGGGAAGCTGGTGGAGGGGTCTATGTGGAAGCTACTGCTTGAAGAAAAGGGTCCAGGATTGGCCTTATGCTCCTCAGGTAGCTGCTGGGCTCCTGGTAGGATGCCCGTCACCTGGTCACGCTAACGGCTGAGTGAGTGAATGAAGTACGGGCTTGCCTCATGTGGGACTCAGCTCTGCTTAGGTTGAGACGGTGCAGGGGGCCCGACTAGAAGGTGATGTAAACAGATTTGCTTCTTCACACACTTTGTTCACCTGATACTTCTATAGCATCTAATTCCAGACCTTAATAAGGTAGCTAAACGTAACCTATTCTGATCAAAAGCGGTGGGCTGGCTTGTGTTTCTGACTCTGCCTCACACTGGCTGTGGCAGTTCAGTGACTGGGACTCAGGCTCATAGCCCGCAAAGCTGACCATGGGCGGCTTCAGGGGCAGAATCACCCCCACAGACTGGCTGCCCAGCTCTGCTTCTCCAAGTAGTTGCCCACACCGGAATCAGCCTGAGTACTTACTCGTCAGACGCTAACGGCCAGTGAGCCTATATAACAGACAGGCATCAGTTCACTAAAATAAAACAAAGAAGTGCATCTGAATGTAAGTGTTGGAATTGTAATTGTTAGAACATATGCCAAGTTAAAGTGGCTTATAGCCTATAGGCTGATACCTTATAGCCTATAGGCTGATGTATGAGGTGTTCCCTGCACGGAATCCATTTTGTCAGAAAGAATGTGTAAGTTAAATAATTGAGTAATTGCAGGGGACCACAAGGAAACATCTGTTCAGTGGTAACCAGAGCATGGCCCACCTGATTGAGAACTGGAACAACCTCAGGGCATATGGCGGCTCATGAGAACTACAATAACAGTTGGGACTTCTGGGTTCTTTGCCATCTATCAAAAACCCTGAATTCAATTCATTGAATCTGCTGCCCAGTCCAATTCTGTCATTGGTCAGCATGTTCATGGCCTTTAAAAGGAAAGTGTTTTACTCAAAGACTTGCAGAACTTCCTTCCTGTAAGATTTCAACAGCAGAGCAAGAATTGCTAGAGGAAACTACTTTACTGATGATAAAAATATAGCATAAAGCCTAAACTTGTCCTTCACTGAATTTACTAGAAAATTATGTTGTGGAAACTAGCATAAGTAAAATTTTCCTAATGTTAATTTTTTTAAATTCTATTTTAAATTCAATGGGAAGAACAAGAATTATCTTCCTGATTGAGGGATGACTAATCCACCACACCATGACAAAGATGATCATTTGTCATGTTCCCAACCCTGTTAGGTCTCCTACCTGCTCTACCTCGACTCTTCCAACAGTCCTAAAAGGATTTCCATTACTCCCATTTGGACATGAGAAAAACAGAGTTTAAAGGGTTTAAGTAACCATCACAAACACAAGAATTAGTGAATTCTTTTCTTTGTAAGTTCCATGTGGGAAGGCTCACCATTGATTCCCCAGAACACAAGTGGGTTAAATGCCCTGTCTTTGTAAATATAACTCCTAGAATTTTCCTAAAAAGAAAAAACCAGTAACTCCTAGGCTAGGTAAAGTTTCTAAGGAAACTTACAGCTATCAGGAAGGGGTTTAGGCAGCCACTTTCCACATTCCTGTACAGTTGTGTGACTCCAGGTGCCACTCCAGCCAGTCCCTGTAGAACAAACGTCCTTAAAAGGCAATGCTCCTGATCTCCTAAGCACAGGAAGCCCAGTGGGTGGGTCACGATTGATTAATGGCAGACCAGCAGCTGCTGGAATGCCTTCCTCTCTTAAATCCTATAAACATTTCTAGTCCAAATGGGACTGGAACCTGTTCCTGTCTCTTGACACACCTGAGGTTTGAGTGGATTGCATTGCAAATGGGAGAAGCCTAGGCGATGGGGGGTACATCCGAAGGGACTGCGTGCGTGCGCTGCTGCTGACGCGGCAGAGGCCCCTCCTGGTGCTCCCAGAGCCTGTGCTCAGCTCATCTGGATCTCGAGGACATTGCTGGGGCAGTCTCCAAAATGCTGGGCTCTCGGCGGCCTCTTGCCCCCATCAGCACCAGTAGCCCCTGTTGTCTCCATCTTTTGGCAGAACATGATGATAGATATTTATTTTAAAATTAGATCTTTATGGTCAATATTTTAAATCTGTAGTGAATTCTTATGCTCCCTTTAACTTACTTTAACTAAATGATTTACACATGTGAATTCACCCAAAGGCAAATTTACTGGGAAGAGTTAAATTTTAACAGTAAAAACACATACACACTCACATGTCTCCTGGTGAGTCATCTCACTCTAGGTTTTGAGCTTGTGAACAAATGGCTTATTTGGGGGAGGATGGTAAAGTGTACAAGGGAAGATGGCGGGTTGTGCAGATTCCCGTCTGAACGGGAAGGCCGGGCACTCTGCCACGCGCTGCCGTTCTCCCTCACCCACAGTGCCAGCACTTCACCAGCACAAACAGAGACAGGTCAGCAGGCAGTGCTGCCGGCTTTCGCAGTGAACAAATTGATAAAGCCAGTGCATGTCATGACCTATCTTGTGCATCTGGAAGGAAACCTTGCACAACCCAAATGAAACGCGGTAATGTGAAACTTAAGAAATACAGGAGAACAGAAAACTATGCTTCCTTGATGCATCAAGTCACTGATAAATGTGCTTGAGAATCCAGAAAGTACAAAGCTTCAGAAAATGCTGATATGTGGCATGGTGAAGTTACCCATTATATAAGTACCTAAGCGTTTTGAAAAGTTAATAAAAAATAAATAAAAATAAATAAAGAGATGTTAATAATTGTTCATGGAAGCTTTGAACTGGGGACTCTTAATTTAAGGAACAACTCCAGATTATATATATATATTTTTTGGAACAGATTATGTAAAGGGAAGTCAGTGCAGAGCTTAGCAACCCAAGATTGGAGGCACTCAGTGACAATGGGCATTCCAGTTAAATCTGTCTTTCCTTGAAAATCCTGTGGTGACTGCTCAGCTCAGCGTGGCTCCTATCAGGACATGTGGCACCCAGATTCCTTCTCCTCTTTGTTTCTTCATTCACAGACGTTTAGAGAATTCTAATTAAAATTGCTTAGAGTAAAACAGAGAGACCATGTTATAAAATAAATCTAGTTAAATACACTTTGTTGTATTGCCTCATTTGTGTGATGCATGGACCTAATTTTCCTGTCTTTGTGTCTTAACTATGTATATTAGGTGATGCTTGCCAATTAATGCGGGATGTCACATCCCCAATTGCTTTCTGTATCTTCTGAAACATTAAAAATAAATACATGCCATCTGTCTCATATCTTGAAAGCAATTCAAAATGGTTACTTTTGTTTGCTCAGGATTATAGCACAGTTTATAGCTTAGTGCCTCTGAATTGTAAGAAAGTTCTGTCTCCATTTCATAAATGTAACTTCATTTTAAGATGAATCCAGAACAAGCAGAAGGCTCTCCCGAGAACTTGGGTGAGGCAGAAATGAGGGTTGGATGGTGATTAAAACCTGGGTCTTTGGCTTTTGAGACCCAGAATGAATGCCTAGCCTGTTGCTTCCTAGATAAGCCATCTCAGGACTGTACTTGGTGAAGCCTCAGTGTTCCTCATCTATGAAATGGGAATAATCTACCATGTGGCATACTCTGGAAATATATATAAACACACACACACACAAACACAAATACACACACACCATATTGCTCAACCAATTCCTGGTTAAGGCCCAAATTAGTAGATACTATCATCTTAATTAAGCATCACTCAGTTTGGGGAGGAGAAAAATTCAGTTTGAGAAGAAGGGTTAGTAACAAATAGCACATGGCATGAGGTTAAAACCTAAGAAAGGAGTTACATATGAAGCTATGTTCTTTCTCTGTAGCAATTAAAATATAAACAGCTTGGCTCCAGTTGCCTCCCTACCCTTTGAGCACACAGGCTGGCTGGGAAGTGGGGAACTGGGAGGATTCGAAGAGACCCTACCTCTGCAATGGCTACATTGGCACTTTTCAGAGGGTTTGTTGTTTTTTTTTTTCAGTAAAAAGCTTGTATGCTATAAAGCACCAAATGCCTGAATAACTTAACTATAATTAAAGAGACAAAGAGCAACTTGAGAATGTTCTATTTTCCAGCCTAAGAGCAATTTTCTCAACAATACTTTCTACTGTAGCACAAGAGAAAGCTTTCTTGATCTGAGCTGGGCATTCTGAAGATGTTGAACACGTAATTGGAAGTCTACCCTATACTCACTGACCACAGAATTGTAGTGCTGGGTAAAATGTTGGCCACATGTGACCCAGCCCAAAATATTTTAGCAATAAGAAAACTGAGGTCCAGTGTAACTCAGCAAATTGTCTAGAAGCACACAGCTAGTTCGAATGGGAACATACCCTTTCTTTTAGCTAGTTTCAAAATTTGTCAGACTAAAATCTCTTATACTTCTATAAATACCATTGTTTTACAGCTGATTCCCTGCACAACAGGCCTCCTAACAGCCTTATTTGAACATAACTGAGCTGTTAGGCATAGTCTTTGCATGACAAAGTGGTCAAGTCTTACTAGTAGCCGAGAATGCATTACCCAGCCTTTATTTAGATGTACAGTCAGGACAATCCAACTATTAGTCATCTTGGCATGTGCTCCAGAACACAACACACCCATGAGTCCTGGCGAAAACGGCATCTGCTTCCTGCTCCCTCCCACACTACAGCTCCTTTCGAATTGCTGATATTTTTACTACAGCTCAAGAAAGTAAATTACTTAACATGCCTAATCTAAGGATGCATTTGAACTTCCCCTCCCCAATTATAAAATTAAAAGCAACTAGTATAAACTTGCACATGTAGCAAAATGAAGATCTGCTGTGAAGAAAAGTAGTGAGCCCTCCAGCAGCTGAAAACCGAGAACTTCCTTAAACTAAGAACAAGGTTCAGCTCATTCCTACGTAAATTTCCATCACCTATACCCCCTTCTAGAAGACACACATTGGCTTTACCCCATCACAGTAATTTTACCGGTCGGCTTCTTATCTGAAAAGGAAATTGCAGATGAACCAATTGCTACTGATCACACAGTGAAAGTGAGACTAAGATCTAAAGCCACTAACATGAAACATTTCTAAAAAACCCAAAGCTAATGTATTTTCTAACAAGCTCTACGTTTAATGGATCCCATTGGTCTAAAAAAAAAAAAAAAAAAAAGACATAGTCATCTGGTGACCATGTAAACAATCCTTTACTTTCTGCCCTATTTTATGGAGCTACCCAGTGAAGTTGGGAAGCTCAGAGGTTTCAGCCTGCTGTCCCTGTCCCTGTCCCTGTCCTCAGTGACGTCTCAGCCAGGTGTGGGCCAGGTCAGAGCAGGCTGGCCCGGCTCTAGGTGCTTCACGGAACAGGACTGCTGGAGCCTGTGGGCATGTCGGGGGCATTGCGGCTTCCTGTGCAGAGGCCTCTGCAGTGTATTCCCTTGAGTGAAGTGACAGGAAGATAAAACACAGCAAGTGTTTCTCTACTGTGACCCAAAGCCTGGTGCTTGTGTGCATCAGTTTCCAGAGAAGAGAATTAAACACATTTCAGGGGAGCCACATCATGCTCCTCTTTCTGCATTAGCTCCCAGACCAGGCTGTGAAGCTGGAAGGGAAGGGAGGCAGGCAAGCGACTCTCAGTTTTGCACATGCAAGATTTCCCAAGGAGGAGCCAGGCTGATTAACAACAGGCACCTGTTTCAGCATGTCCCCCACCACACAAGAACACCAGACTCAAGATGCTGATAAGAATTCTTTTATGTTATTCGAATAAAAAATACATTCATACAGAAATATAACAATCTTGCAAAAAACAATTTCAAATAAAATCTTGTAAAACAAAATTTTACAAAAATCTTACAAAGATTCTTTAGATAACAGGGTGCTTCAAAAAAAAAAAGAAATTTCACTAATAGAAATTTTTTTTTTAATGTCAAGCAAAAAGTTTCTGCTTGATTGAGGCTCAGTTATCACCTGAACAGATGTAATTCTTTATGTACTTGCTTATTATGAAAATTACAGGCATTGACATACGGCACCCAGCCCCACCCCATCAAATAACTCCATGGCGTTTTGTAAGTGAGACAAGCTAGTACAAGTCTTTTTTCTTCTTCTTTTTTGTCTTTTGTTTACCTTCTTGCTTAATGGAATTGTTATGGCTAAGCATACAGCAGGGCCAGACAAGGAGTTTCCCAAAAGCCAGCAAATCGAGTGCCTAGATTTGGAATTGCCAAAAGAAAAGTGCATTTCCCCCCTCAGCAAGATGAAATGAGTTTTTAGGTAAGTGTATTCATCAGCCCAGATAAAAAACCAGTTATGTGAGCTTTCATCACTGCTCATTTCCAGGAAGAGCAAACAAAATACCAGCCCAGCCAGACTCATATGTGCACACACACACACACACACACACACACACACAAATGTATATGTATGTATATATCTTTATATATTATGTATATATAAAGAAAAGATCCACACCCACCAGCCAGCAGCTGGATGAAACATCAACTGTCCATGCTGCGGTATGCTAATTTGGGGAAATTACTTGTTGGAAAAACTGGAAGAATCTATGTGCTGGAAAAAATAGCTTCATCTGCATAAAAAGCTTTCTAAAAAAGAATCCCTGTGATTAGCTTACTGTTAGGTTAGATCTTCTAATAAGGCTGAAATTCAAAATCAAAACCATAGTGTGTCTGAGGCCAATTAGTGGGCTAGTATTCTGTTTGTGCCACTTTTGAATGGCCAAAAGGTGCCCTATTCCGGACCTGCCAATAATGATGAGGAAAGTCAGCAGTCTGGAATAGATTTGATGCCAAGAGTCTGTAGCAAATCATTAAGTTAAAGATAAAGCCTTTATAAAAGTTATGGTTTTCATTTTTACCTCCTTTATGGCCATTTTGAAATTTCTTCACAGGCTGTGGAATTTTCTAGCTAAACATTCTAAGTTCTCCTTAAAAAAATATTTATATATTATCTATATATATGTATACACACACACACACACACACATACACATACTATACACACAAATATACATACACAAGAATTCTGCCCACTTTTTAAAAAAAGTAATATACTTTCTGTATTACCAACAGATAGCTAGATAGATATGGAAGCTTGTGCCTTTCAAGCAAATACATTGTTTTTTATACTTCTGTATCTTTAATATGTTAAAACATTACATATTAAATACAGCCGGTGTGTGATCTATACAATTGTTGTGCAAAGTCTATTTGACAGTCTCACGGTGGCAGAAATGGTCCAATTTTCCAATTATGTGTTTTCCACTTTAACACTGACAGTCAAGTAAATACTGACTTGTTTGGGGAGTTTTCACCTCTTTGTCTTTGTGAAGGAGGGCCTTAAGGATATTTTTTTCTGTATTACACATTGATACAGTACAATGCCAGGTGAGAAAAGAGCCTTAATAAAGCGTGCATCACCCATACCCCTGTATGAGACCCCCACATAAGGGGCCACTTGCATAAGGCACCATTATTAAGATCTACAGTGCATTAACAGCTAGAAAACCAGAAATTAGTCCTCAAGGCATAAATAAGAGAAACTTAGCTGCATGAAAAAACAGTTTCTAAGCTTTAGTGGTTTTATCCACCCAACTGAGAACAATTTTAGGTTTTAGTCTAATGTAACATTAGACCAGCAATTCCCAACCCCAGCATTCTTCACACGCAACGTGTGTCCAATGTCTTCAAAGGGCATCACGAGATTCTCCAAAAAGGTAATTCAAATTCAGAATCATTTAAAAAAGAATCCTATGCTGCACAATGCCTTTCTGGAAGGGGAGTGTTACCAAATTGAAGGGGGGTAAGGATTGTGTATTGCCAGGCCCAGAGGGCTAGGGAATTACTGAATCTGACCAATCATATCTTAGCTGCTCAGTAACCGGAATCAAAATTGTAGTCCTGATTTAAAAATGGAAAAGCAGATAGTTCCCCAGACCATGCATTACTTTTGTCTTATAAGGAAAAGTTATCCACGTGTTATATTTGTAAATACACAGCTTATACAACGGGTAACATGAGCTCTGTTGTAGCAAGTCGAACAAGCTACTTGACACATTGCACGTTTCAGAGCTGCACCGGACACT
>JAQQAC010004068.1:1079646-1137927 GCA_029783875.1 Phataginus tricuspis | reverse complement strand
ACAAGACTGCTGCATCGCACAGTCCATGACAGATCTTCCACACACGCAGCCAGCAGCGTTCTCTGCACACATGCTCACGGCAAAGGCTTAGGGACCACGCAGAAGACAGGTACCAGTGGCGAGTCCAGAGCCACCCAAACGCCACACACCATGAATGCTCTGCTGCTTCTGACATGACTCTTCGCCTTCGAAGACCTTCCAAGTAGGGGTCCCAGAGGCCACTCGGCAGGGTGCAAAATGGCATGCTTTGGCTGGAACACGCACCCTCCTTCCACGGCCGTCTCAGCCCGGAAGCCTTTTCAGCCCGAAGGATTCTCTCTGCCCCCTCAGAGGTGCCTCTTCATGTGTAGGGCCAGATGGTCAGACCTGGAGAAACACCTGCAGAGCAATCAGCATCAAAGCAGTTAGGTCTCCAGCCTGCTGGGGTAACAGGCCTCCTGCCAGCACAGCCCCACCTAAGTCTCTAGAAGGGAAGGTAGGATCCCATGGGTTATCAAGATCCATGCTCGAGGGCAGGGCATTCCTACCGACAGGAATATAACTGAGGGAGGGCTTCAATCAGCTCTTTGGGGAATTTCACCTGACCTTATTGCCCAGTCTTCGAATTTGAAAACTAGTGAAAGCCAATCTCCAGACAGTGTGAGACATCATTCCACTCCCACGTACCAGGACACAGTGTTTCCTAACTTGGACAATTGGCATATTAGAGACTTGTGTGAAGTCTGGGGCTGGAAAGAGAAATGCCAATGCAGGACAGAAAATGCCTGTCTCCCTTCGGGCTCACCATAGGCCCGTTCCCCTCAGGATGACATTCCCGCGCCCCACGCATCACACACGTACCTGTCACAGTGTGAACATTTAAAAGGCTTGGCACCAGTGTGCTTTCTGAAGTGTCTGGTTAACTCATCACTTCTTGCAAAACGCCATTCACACCCTTCCCATGAGCATCTGTAAGGCTTCTCTCCTGGGAAGAGAGTGCACAACAAGCACACATGATTTCACCGGCAGGGAAAGCGTGCTGCAAACCGGCAGCAGCAGACAACAGTCACCTCATTAGCAAGCCCCGGTGGCCCCGGAATTCATAATAGACCTCAATTAGGGATGTTGCTGGCACCCCCAAGGTGCTAAGCATGATCTCTTTCCTGACTCACCTGGGGCCTCAGGTGATGGGGAAAGGACCAGGCTCAGCCAAGCTGCAGGACCGCAGTCTGAGCTAAGGTGACAGAACAACTGCTCAGACTGGAGAAATACTTCCGAGGTGATGTGTCCACCACCCACTGGACCCACAGTCATGGGGAGGGGAGGCTTTTATTGCTCTCTCCATGGAAACCGATTCTCTCAGCACTTATTTGCTCACTCTCGTCCCTGTGGAACAAGGCTTTGCAGTTTCCTCCGGGAAACTACATTTCTCCGAAACTGAGGTCATGGGTTTCTGGGAAACCCCATTCAAAGGCCTTCAGAGCACTTCCCAAATGACGACCAAATGATTGAGTCAGCCTCCTTCCCTGCTCAGATTAGAAATATGAATCCACTAGAAATGGTTACCTGAGGATAGTAAGGATTTTGCTACAGCCAGCCTTGGAGTGTGCTGTCAGGACTGAAGGGGGCAGCTCCATGACCCCAAGCCATTCTGGGCCCTGGATTGCAGGCTCAGAGGTCATCTCTCATACTTGGGAAGATGAGAGTTTGTGTGGCTTGGGCGCTAAAATCCCTTCCAGATCTAGAATTTCTGTGATTTTTCACCAGTTACCCTCGAGTACCACAGAACTTTTAAATGGAACTTTCATTTAGAGCGTGGTATCTCACCAAGAAGTTGTTTTTGTTTTGTTCTTTTTTAACTGCTATCAGAAAACAGAGGCCACCTGATACATAGCCAAGTTCTCAGACTGATCAATACTGCTTGTCTGGAGTCCATTGGTCAAGCTCTGTCCTCACACCGTGATCAACATGGGTGTGCCACAATCCCAGCCACCCTCTCTCCTGACCCTTGAGTTGCATTTCTGGAAAACAGAGGCAATGCCACGTAACATCAGGCATGGAGACGGCGGGCCGGGCACAATGGGCCCTGATGACCTGGACAACTGGAGTGGGTGGGGGGTTGAGACAACAGACAAGAGTGGGATACCTCTTGTTTGTTTAATCAGAAAGTGTCACCCATTCATGGGCACACAAGTCCAGTCTTTGAGTTCCTGCTCTGTCCTCCCCAGAGACCGGACTCTCTCAGGAAAGAAGGAGGTGCGAACTGTCTGCTCTGCCAGCCTCCTGTGAAGCCCCAGCCCTCCCAGGGTTGGTGTGGTTTAGTGGCGCCCGCCAGCGGCCCACCTCCTGGGTGGCAGGAGAGACTCACCTGTGTGAGTGCGCTGATGTGCTTTCAAGTGGGAGCTTTTGGTGTAAACTTTTCTGCAGCCATTAAAGTGGCACCGATGTACCCTCCTGCGGCCATCTGGGGAGGCATCCCCGCTACCTTTGTCACCTGGCTTCCCCGCAGTCCCACTGCGCATCTTCCCAGGAGGGTGCAGCTCACCGGGCACACAGCCCCACAAGTGAGAAGGTTCCCTGCTCAGTTCTGGAGAAGAAGGGGGTGTGGAGGTGACGGAGGAGCTCAGGGTCCCCGATGTGACTAAAGCTTCGCCAATAGGGTCGGAGGTAAACTTGGTGGTAGGCGAGAGTTCCTCGGAGCTGTCAGATGACTCACTGCTCACGTCAGAGTTCAGGCTGTTGGTCTCCAGGTTGTAACCACAGCTGGGGCTGTTCAGAGCATCCTCTGGGGGGCTGGAGGAAAGCGGCAAGTCCGAGTCCTCCTTTTTCTCCCGGGCCAGGATGATTTTGGTCCACAGATCTTCCTGGCTGTCGAATTTGATTTCAGAGGCTGACACATAGCAGGGTTCACTCTGGAGGTAACGCTCCAACTCCAGGCAGGTCTATGTGGAAGGAACCAGAGGAGGCACATGATTGTGATGACAAGCAAAAATGGAAGCGAAAGCACATTTCCAACAACATGCAGGAGTCAAGGGGAAGGATCTCACCCTGTTACCAAGGTCCCCGTGTCTTTAGGAGAATAAGAGGACAGCCGTTTCTAGGAATGGGTATTGAGTCAATAAAAACCAGAGGTGAGACCTCTCCTGGCTTCCACAAATGGACTGATGGTCACAGTGACTAATGGTCACTAAGCCAGTTTTTGTTAGTTTCCAGTATTGACATTTCTAATGAGTTTCTGTAAACCACACAAAGAAAACCAGCATCAGACCCACACCCCGCAGACAGGTTTAACCAGATTATCTGACAGTCTCAAGAGCCATGTGCATTAAGGAATGTCCGCCATCCTTTCTCACACACAAGGCAGAAAGGCTGCCCTGTATGCAGTGCAGCAGGTTCTGACATTGCATGGGTCTCCCTTCAGAGACACAGCTGACAGCACAGGGTCACACTCAGCGAGCAGACACAGCTAGCTGATGGCTGTATTCAGGGACGTCAATGGAGCTGCAGAGAAACCATTTCCTGCAGAGCCCAGACCTAGCAGGCCTTCAAAGAATGCCATTCTCAACTGCAGGGCCATGCGAGCACATAACTTTAATGACTTCCACAGTGGTCAGAGGAAAACAAGAGCTTCAACAACAGGAGTGTAGAAATAATTCCAGAATGGCCATCTGCTATTGTGAAGGATGCAGGAGGGGAAATTCCTCCCAGCCCTGCTGGGAGTCCCACAATGGACAAGAACTTTATCTACTGGCCAAGAGTACAACTGTATGAGTCATCACTCTATTTCTTTCACGCAATGCCAAAGGAGACTTCCTTTTGAAATTCTGACCAGCAGCCAAGAAAGGACCCGGTTCACATATACATGCAGTGTGTCAAGGACAGAGTGCCCCTCCCCAGCCCACAACCAACCTTTCAAGAAGCTACAACTGTCGAGAGACCAGCATCCCCTCTCCCCACCATCTCAAACTTTCTAGCCACTGGAAAAGAAAAACGGTAGGAAACATTTTAGGATTAAATTATGTCTGCCCTCATCTTTACTAGAATCAACTGCCTACATGTCCATATAAGGCTGTCTATACTACCGCAATCCTACAGATTTAAGTTTTTACATCAAACTCTGCTTTTCTTAGCACATCATTTTCAGGACTAGCAGAGCCTACCCAAAGGGCCCATGCTTGCTTACTGAGCAATATGCCTGCAATTAAAATATAGCACATACCCTTCCCCTCCCCCCAACTAGTCAGTCACATAGCAAGCAAACGGGAAAACAGTCATTGTTTTCTGTCTACCCCTAAAACTAGATGTCTGAGTTACACTGCATACAAGTGTTCTGAGACAGCAAGTATTATTGATGTTCCAAAGAAAACATAAAGCACATTTATTGAGATCTTGTTAAACTTTAATAATCTGGCTGATTTAAAATCTCCATTACAGTGATAGCACTGGGGACAGAAGGAAGCTCTCTGAGAGTTTAAAAGCCTCTGAGGGCAACCGGGAGCTCAGCCTGGCTGTGGCCCAAATCCCAAATGCCCCAAGGAAACTCCTTAGATCAATTTCAATCACGTCCTAGGGCGCAGCTCCTTTAGGAGGAAAGCGGGGGAGGGGATAGGAGGGCAGGAGAGGGCCGGGAACTACTAAACTGGCTTGTGAAGGTTGCCACACTTTGCATTTCATCCCTCTTAAAAGCTTTCAAGGCTTTGAGACCCCCAGAATATATCTGATCTGCTAATTCACTTCGTAAGAATAAGCAAACACCACAGCCGGGCTGAGAGACAACACCAAATCCTCCTATCTTTTTAAAAACAATGGGACAAGTGTCAGAATTTCTGTCCCTTCAGGCAATCCTAAAGGGGAGGAGGGGGGCGGGGATTAAGTTTCTTAAATGTCCAATGCCAAAAATTTCAGTTCCACTAAAAAATGCCAGAAACTGGGACTCTTCTTCCCAAACTCAGACTTGAAGCAATTTGGGCAGGCTCATCGTCATATGACTGATAAGTCACTGGTTGTGCAAACACTGTTGGATTTTTTTTTTTCTGGTCAACAAAAGAAGCAGGTTAGAAAAACAAGGCAGATTGAGGCATATCTTAAGAATTCCAAAGAAGGAAGAGAAACTGAAATGGTCTGGTAGGGGAAAGGAGCTGCTGGATGATTCGCTAAGGAGTTTTTTTTTTTTAATTGTATGTACAAATACCAAGAACAAAAACAAAATCTCTTAAAAAACAAAAACCCCCCAAAATCTTGGCAGGCCTTCCAAGTTCCTATGACAAGATCCAGCTGTGGAGTCTAGAGCTGGTACAGCGGCAAACTTCTGCCAAGGGCTCAAGGCCCGGCTTGGGCCACGAAGCTGGGGCTGCCCTCCGGAGGATGCAGTTCGGGAGCCCCAGAAAGGGGCGACGACACGCGGCTGCGCCCCACGCAAATGACACCTCCGATCCACGCTGGCAGAGGCCCCTTTAAAGTGCCTTCCGCCCCGCGGGCAAAGGACGTGCGTTTTAAAACTAATTATTTTAATTAAAAAAATTTTACCCAAACCATTAAAAAAAAAAAAAGGGAAAGAAAAAGAAATGCACCTCCAACCACACACCATCCTGTCCAGCGTGCATGCACTCCCTCCTCGGTGCGCCGGCACCTGGCACACGAGAGTCCTCTTTACCTGTTGCCAGTACTCCTCCAGGGAGGGCAGCGCCGAGAAGTACCCGGTCTCGTGCACAATCTGGAGTTCCTGGAAGATGCTGCACATGGGGAGCACATCCATGTCGGGGAGGACGGGGCAGCCCCACCGCGCGGGCGTAGGGGGTGTGCGGGCTGGTCGGGAGCGCGGCCGGGCCTGCGCGCCGGGGGAAGGTGCATGCACACGGAGCAGCGCGGGCGCCGCGAATTCGGGTCCTGGCGGAGCGGGGACGCGCCCGAGCCCACACAATATTTGCAAACAGCGAACTGACTGCAAACGTAACCCCTGCAAAACTTCCCTATTCAAGCTCGCTGCCAGCCCACCCCCCACGCCCCACGTGACGCGCCGCGCCCGCCCCGCGCAC
This sequence comes from Phataginus tricuspis, assembly GCA_029783875.1. Taxonomy (NCBI): domain Eukaryota; kingdom Metazoa; phylum Chordata; class Mammalia; order Pholidota; family Manidae; genus Phataginus; species Phataginus tricuspis. The sequence continues at coordinate 1,131,913 of JAQQAC010004068.1, read as the reverse complement.
CGCCCAATCACGCCGCGCCCGGCCCGGGGGCCGCGCGCCGATGATGTCAGCTGCTGCCAATGGTGGACTGCGGCTCACCGCGGCCCCGCCTGGCGTGACCGAGCCTCTCCATCACGGGCCTCACCATTGGCGCAATTCGAACTCCAGGCTGTCCTGATTGGACAGCCGCATCGCAGGCTATTTTTAGAAGGGTATATAAGGCGCGGGCCGCCGCACGCCGGAGGAGTCGGCGCTGTGAGGTGCGCGGCCGAGCGGCTCGGTACGCCGGTAGCTGGTGGGGAGCGGGGCTTCCTGTTCGCTGTCCGCCTGCCGGTGTGCTGCCCCGGCCGCGGCCCTGGACCAGGCTCCGTCCTGTCCCCCGGACCCGCTCCCCGTGCCCGGGTCCATGCCTGTCCCCTGGAACCCCACCCGGTCACCAAGTGCCTGGACCTGTTCCCCGGACCCGGCTCCATCCCTGTCCCCGGATCTGGGCCTCGGTCACTGCGGCCCCCGACCCGTGTCCCAGACCCCGGCCGCACCCCTGGACCCCGCGTGCCCGGCTGCGGACCTGTGTTGCGGTCACCCCGGGCCAAGTGCCCTTGTCCCTGTTCAGGCCCGGACCCCGTCTCCGCCTCCCCGCCAAGGTGTCCCCTCCTCTCCTTTGTCCCTTTGCCTTAAGTCCTGGGACCACTCTGCTCCCCGCAGTTCGCCTTCATCCTCTTTTGTCCCCTTTTTTTGTCCTTTCTTCCCCTCTACCGTCTTCATCCCGCCGTCTCCCCATTCCCCTTGCCTCACCTATCCTCTCTGCCTCCTCCATTCCTCTCCCGTTCCTTTATCCTCTTTTGTACTGACTGCCCCCTTCCATGCCCTTGTCCCCCTCTGCCTTTTTCCATCCCTTCTCTCTCCCCATCTCCCTTCATCCCCTCTATCACCTTTTACACTCCTTGTCCCTCCATCCCGTCTCTCCCCTTTTGTGTTCCCCTAGACCCCTTCCTTCCCCACCATCCCACTCTGTCCCCAGGCCTACAGTACCTGAGACCCCAGGGGCTGCAAGCCTGGCAGGTGGGGCATGCAGAGGATGGGGTTCAGAGTTGTGTTGTAGATTAATCTGAGGTCCTTAGTTCATTTTCCGTCACAGGGTCTGAGGGACACACCTGAGTGCCCAAGTACCTGCCTCACCTGCAGGAAGAGGGTCAGAAGGGCCTGGAAGATTGATATTGGATCTACTGGCTGTTAAGGGGGTATTTTAGGGTAAAGGATAGATTTCATACTCTGATTCTGTGGGAAATAATTTTGCTATTAAAAAAGAGATGCCCTGCCATTACTCGTTCTCAGTAAGATCCTGGCACTAGAAAAGCATCCACACCGCCTGTGTTCTTGCTACAGATGTGATTTCCAGATTCCAGTGGCTCCCAAACCTACAGAATCAGGAGCTGTGTGGGGATGGGGTTGTCACAGCCATTGTGTTTGAATGAACCCCCCAGGTGAATCTGTTGCCCCCTAAAATTTGCAAACCGTGGGTCTAGAACTTAAAATGTCCTTTTACTTGTTACCTACCATATAACAGCCCTCATTCTAAAAATCCAGAGTCTGCTTCTAACTGGGAGAAATCTGTTTATCTTGCAGAGTTGCAATCTCAACCTCCACCAAGGGTCACAGCTAGGCTTTTCCCATGAAATTATAAACAATTTAAATTAGGTTGAAGCTGACATTCAATGTTTTTTTAATATATATATATATATATATATATATATATGTTTTCTTTAAAATATACCATAATGTTCATTTTCAAGAAAATGTTAAGACCCCAGAGAATGTACATGCTAGATTTTAGTAGACCAGGATACACCAGGATTATGACCCTGTAATATTCTAGGCAGGGACCTGTATTTGTGAATCAGAAGTTAGAAAAGATTATTTTTTTGTAGCTATTACATAGTCTGTGATGATGACCCAAAGTGAATTAATGAAAGAAATCATTGGCCTGTGTTTGCCTTATTTTATCCCAGAATCAAAGGACATGCTTGGCCTTCTGCAGGTGCTAACATGCTCCTGGACTCTATTTTCAGGAGCAGAAATGACCTGGCCTTGAACCATCAACAGGATGAGCCAATCCCAGTGACCAGCAGCTAATATTGGGGATATGGTTACAGGAGTGTGGTTGTAATGGAGACAGGGTTTTCTCACTAATTAGCAATTACCAAGGAGGAGGAATCCAGTGAAGATGCAAGAGAAGGCCTGCATCCTGGTCCTTAAGGAGGACAGTTAGGGGAAGGAGGCCATGTCCCCAGATGAGGACATCCTAATGGCTCTTTCTGCAATGCAAATGGGTATCATGGTTAGGGTTTCCTTGTTTACCTCTTGGGCAATTATTCACTGTTGTAATAATTTTATCTACATTCTTATAGAATATAAATTTGTCCTTGTCCCTTATATGCACTGATGAGTATTTAGAAGATTGTATACTTTATTTCTTAAATAGTGAACCTAATTGGACACAATATAGATACACTCAAAATGGTAATTTTCAGGAAAAAAATGTAAAAACAGGATATACAGACCGATTTTCAAAGAGAATAAGATGTATGACTTCCTCTTGCATCCATTAGCCATTCAACATATATTACTACACCTGTGACTGACTGGGTATCTCGGATTCACACAATTAGAAAATAGGCAAAACTCCCTGAGGTGGGGAGGCAGGAGGTAAATGTTAAGACCACAGGGTTATACTCCTCACCTGGTCTGGTGGGGAAACAGTGGCAGCTTCCTATGTGCAAAGAGTATGCATGGGGTGTGATCAGTACGAGCCCCACCTGATTTTCAAAAAGATCTACAAGCAGCATCACAGAAGGCCAGGGTCATGGGGAGTACGGCCCAGCACAAAGGATGGACTGCAGGTGCTGGTTGTCTGTGCTTCATTTGTGGTCTAGGTCATGTCTCTTAAATAGGAGATAAAAATGTTTATTTGAATCAGCTTGGTAGACTTGAAAGACGATGCCTAAAAATTCCTGGATCGGGGCAAATATGGTCATACAATAAATTGGAGGTATTATTCATCTTCAGCATTCTGCCATCCCTAAGTTTGCTGCTGATATTTTACAATTCCCCCCTTTTTTAAATTGATGAGCAAATGCAGACAGTAAAATAAAATCCCCTTTGCAGGTCACATAGTCAATCAGAGGCAAAGTTGAGCCCAAGGGAGCCCCCTTTCCCAGCCCCCAATTGAAGATTCTTTCTCCCTGACCAGCCTTACACTCCCAGCCGCGGAGAGAGAATTCTAAACTCCAATTGGTGAGCACGACCCTGCTCCCCCCATCTGCTTTTCCCCTCAGCTGTCCTGCCACCTGCCTCCACCACCTTTGCCAGAGGGTGTGCTGGCCCCAGGCCCTTGGGGGGCCTGGGTGTTGGAGGTATCTGAGCCCCCAGAGTGCTGTGCCTCTTCCTCGCACACCCTCCACGTACTCCCTTCCCCTGCCTTCTCCTCTTACTCTTCCCAGCGCATGCATTTATTGTAATTTGATTTATACCACTATGTTTCCACATTCAGAAACACATTGTTTAAGATAAAGTTTGCACTTAAACCTAACTTTCAACTTAAAGATTTAGAGGATGATGCTTGGTTTTGAGTACTTTTGATCTTCCCTTTCTAGGTACCTCAAGAGGGGCTTTAAAAGGAGTCTTACGATCTGTTCCCAGTATCATCCCAGTGATGCCAAGTATAATGACAGTGCTCCAACTGTTGAGCAAGAAGCTACTTATATTTTTTTTGTATCATTACCAAAACATCAGTTACTCTGTGATGTTAAGGTATAGATTCACTCTTTAAAATAACTATTAGTGCTGAAGATAGCTAATAAGAAAAGTTCCCAATTGATAGTTTTTAATAGATACTCAATTTATCAACACGTGGAATGTGCTAACTACAATGGCCAATACGCTTCCAGGCATCAGAGGAGAGAATTTATATAGACCTCCATTTAAGTAGCCGTCTTTTTAAAATATAATAATCAATATATGTTCACTATGTTAGGCACAGCTAAGCCCTTCTGTGTTGTCCACTTAGTGTCCCCAGGACCCTGTGAAGTAGGCATTATAATCTACAGTTTAAAAAGCTCATGTAAAGCTCAGAGAAAGTGTGTGAATTGGCCAAGATCCTAAACTAGTAAGCGGCAGGGTAAGGATTTGAATCGTGAGCTTTCAAATTCCATAGACATGGCAGCCAGCCTCCTTAACTCTTAAATAGACTAAAAAGAATATTTGATTTTTTTCCTGTCACTAGGGTGGGAGAGAGCAACATTTTCCCATGAGTTTCTTCCTACTATTCGGAAGCCGCGCTCCCGGGAAAGCAAATCAGGAACAGAAAGCCTTTTATCAATGATTGCGGTGCCTGAGTCTACACATGGGGGAAGGACCTTGGCCCCGTCTCACACCTTTTATAAAACTAATTTGAGGCTCATTATTACCTCAAATAAAAGGCTAGTAAATGAAGAGCTAAACTATAAAATTTCCAGAATAAAACAGGAAAAAATCACCATGACTGGAAGATAGGAAAAGGTTTCTTGGACAAAACACAGAAAACAACAAAAATTTATTTTCTGATTCATAAATTAGACTTTATTGAATTTTTTTAATTGAAGAATAGTTCACATACAATACGATATTCATTTCAGGTGTACTTGATATTTATATACCTTATGAAATGCTCACCACAATAAGTCTAGTTACCATCTGTCACCATATACAGTTGTTATAGACTTCATCAAAATTTAAAACTTCATTAAAGAATATCACTAAGAAAATTAATAGACAAGTTATGAATGAGAGAAATATTCCAAAACATATCCAGTACTGGACAGGTACTCAGGGTGTATAAGTGATATACAAGTCAATAATAATATTTAAAAAAAAATAAGCAAATTATTTGAACAGATACTTCACAGAAGGTACACAAGTGACCATAATAAGCATATAAAAATGTGTTCAACATTAATCATCAACAGAGAAATGTGAAATAAAACCTAATAAAATGGCTAATGGGAAACAGACCTGAAGCACCAAGGGTTCGTGAGGATGTGTATAAGTGGCCAGAACTTTCTTACACTTCATAGGGATCTAAAATGCTACAACCACTTTTGAAAAAAATCTGGTCACTTTTAATAAAATTAACATACACCTACTCTATGATTCAGCTCATCCATCTTCTAGGCATTTAACCAAAAGTATTGAAAGAATATGTTCACTAATATATTTGTAAAAGATCATTCATAGCAGTTTATTTCCAGTAAAAGTCAAAAACTGGAAATTGCCCAGGTGTCCATCACCAGGAGACGTGGTGCTCTTGTATCACGTGGCATGTTCATCAGTACATGCAGCCACGTGAGTATCTCAGAAACATTAAGCTGAATGAAAGAAGCCTTGTACACACAAATACCTACTGTGAGATTCAGGTCACATTAAGTTCTAGAAGCAGTAAAACTGATGATTGCCTGTGGTGAGGAGGGCAAGGGAAGGCATAACGGTGATGGTAATGGTGATGGTGGGGGAGGGGTGATGGGTGATGTGCCTCTTCTATGTCTGGATAGAGGTGTGGGTTACACAGGTGATCGAATTTGTCCAAACTGAATCAATAGTACATTTAAGACATGTGCATTTAACTTTCTATAAAATTTACCTCTTCCTCTTCTCAGAAAAAAAAAAGCAAATACTGAGCTTTAGTTAATGGTGTTCAAGTTGCAGAGGGGAAGTGTACACAGGTATGCAGGGTGCTCTAAAATGGCGAGAGAATGAGAGACAGAAAAAGGGGGGAATGTGCTATATTGACTTAAAGCATCTAATGAGTCAGAATATAAAATAAATAGTTTTGTATTGTGTATTAGTTTCCTGTGGATGCTGTAACAAATTGCCCCAAACTGGGGTCTTAAACCGACTGAAGCCAAGTTCCCTCGCAGTTCCGAAGGCCATTAGTCTGAACAAAGGTGCTGCGGGGCCACTTCCGCTGAAGGCTCTGGGGAAGGTCCTTCCTTGTCTCTTCTGTCTGCGGGCTTCCTCGGCTGTGGCTGCATCTCTCTCGTCTTCCCTAACAGCTCACACAGCCTCCTCCAATTCTGTCAGCCTCAAATCTCCCTCTCTCGTCTCTTACAAGAACACCTGCCATTACATTTAGGGCCCACCTGGACAATCCAGATGAGCACATCCCAAGAGACATTACTTAACGACATCTGCAAAGACCCATTTTCCAAATAAGATCGCACTCATAGGTTCCGGGGATTTGACATGGACATTTTCTGGGAAACCTGTTTTGCACTGTGCAAAAAGAATATAGATTAATTTGTATTAAGTAGTACTTAGATATAGAATAATGGGATATGATAAACTCCACCTAGTTTCCGACATTGTCAACAGTAAATATTTTTCTACAGGAGATAATATGTCACCTAAAAGTTTAGACATTTTTTAGATAATATGCTCATTTTTAATTCTTTTAATCAGTTTTTTTCCTGTTAAAAACTAGTATCCATCAGCTCTTATGGGTGCAAGTCTTCATGTTCCCATTGAACACTTGATAGAAGACTGATACAAACCAACAAGAGACAGGCACCCAGGTGATGCTTCGTTAACAATTCAGTCAGTGCAAAGTTGAAGGCTGTTTGTGCAGGGTGCAGAGCTGGCACTTGGCGAAATGCAAAGGAGAGCATATTTTCTGGCTTGTTTCAGAAATATATACATGAATTATCTGGATTTGTGAAAATGTCCGTGTTCCTGGATCTCCTTATCTTCAGATGAGGGGTTAGGGATAAGGCCCCTCCCCTCCTAAATTCCAGAATCAAGTCGTCAGCCCAGAGAAGATGGCTGTAAGCCCTGCCATGGGAATGCAGAAGGGAAATGTTGGTTTTGGCAAAGGGAATGGGGAGTTTCCTGGTGGTGATCTGGATGGGCGGTGACAGTGCTGGGGAAGAGGGTGAGACAAGCACGCCCTGAGGTGGCACAGTCAGGTGAAAGGCGGCACAAGGCCTGGCCCCCTGGAGCTGAGCACTGGGGAGGGGGAGATTGCAGGATGTGAGTGGAGCTTTTCTTGGGAAGTGATTGTGGCGAGAGAGGGGATCGATCACGATTTGGAAGGAAGAGCCGAAGGGATGTTACAAGAGGTGAGAAGGGTCTGCAGTGGCACCAAATAGTACCAGTCACCCCATTTCCTGAGTCTGCAAACTAAGGGGAGAAAGGGTGAAGGCACTTACCTGAGGCCACCCGGTGGTGAGTGTAGACCCGGGCTGACACAGGGTGCGGAGGGAGGAATGGTCGGAGCCCACAGCTCAAGCTGTGGCAGCCTCAGGGCGGAGGGACAGGGCTGGGGTCTGCTTGGGGCAGAGCAGGCTGGGGCCCACTGCACTGTGACGGTACCAGCGGGGAGACAGAGACAAGACTGCATTTGTTTCGGAGGAAAGTCATCAGGGTTTGGCAGCAGGGCGATGAGGCAGATTGCACTCCTCCCTCTGTCCAGGAGTGGGGCCTGCAGACCCTTTACTGCTTTATTGTGCCCTCAGGCCTGGGTGGGAAACGACAGGGCTGTCACGTCCCTGATTAGCCAGCCAGATGTGTGCCCTTCCTCTGAATACCCTTTGTAACTCCTCCCCCATGCCCTTTGAGGCTCCACCCAAATGCACCCCAGAAGCCTTGTCCAGCACCCCATCAAAGTGCCAGCCCCACACTGCGGCCTTTGTTACTTCTGCCCTAAGGGCCCTATGCCATACTTTTGTCCTCCTCGAGGTCTGTGGGCTCCCTGAGGAGAGGCAGACCTCCAACTCCATCACATGGCCACGAGGGACGAGTTTATGGTGAGTCAGGATCGTAACTCAGTTAACTTCCTGCAGACTGGTGGGTGGAAGGCAAACTTCCAGAGTGTTCGCCTGTCAGAGACCTGTTGTGGTCTGGTGTTACAGCTGTTTGTGAGCCCTTATTTCCCCACTAGACCATCAGCTTCTAGGCAGTTGTAACAGAGTCTGCCAATGTCAGCAGGCACTCATCTAAGAGAATTTTCTAGAGGCAGTTACACTGCCTACTGTTCTGTAAGGCAGCCTCTAAAAAATAAGACTCAGAGCTAGAGTTTATAAGAAAGGGAAAAGGAAAGGGAAGGTCGCCAAGGATTAATGATTGATGCATTCGGTATAAATCCAAAGCCTGCCACTGAGCATTAGATTGTTAAAGAAAAAATAAAAAGGAGAGGACATAAAAATATTACATTTGAGTACAGGATGAAGATGGACAATGGCAAGCAGGACTGAAGTCTGCCCTTATAAATAAATAAGGTATGATTATGTTTGCTGGGACCACTTTTGATCTACTAGGTTCTAAATAAAAAGCAACTACAGATAATGACTTCCAAAAACTTAGTGATCACTAAAAATTTCCCAAAGAAATTAAATTTCCTAGGAGGAAAATAGTATAGATGGTCTTCAGATATTTAGCACCTACGAATATATAACACACAATTTAACAAAACAAACAAGAGTTGCTCACACTTTCAGGATGTCTACACTACCTCTTAGCACTACAAATATTAATGGCTCCCTTTGTCGGTGTGTGTCTCTGTCTCCTCTAATAGGCTGAACAAGAGGGTACTTACTCTCTCTTCATAATCAACTTTTAGCTTAATGCCTAATCTAGCTGCTCCCCAGTAAACACTTGCTGAATGAGTGGTCCCGAGCTACTGTATGCATGGCTAAGAGATGTGCCTGTAGGTTAATGATGTACTTCAAAATATTTTCTATTCTAGTAAAAGAAGATAAAATTGATTCTTTAACTATTAATGATTTTACTTCACTTTTCACCCCTCTTTTTGCCCATGTAGAAATTTTTTATTTTATCCTAAATAAGGTATATTTTATTTTGTTCTACACCCTATGCACTTAGGAACTTACTGTATGAGTTGTCACCTTGAGTAAATGTATACCCATGGGGTAAGTTACAGGCAAACTCAGAAATATAAAAGATTTTATAGTTTATTGTTTGCTGGGGAAATTGAAAGGAGAAAAATATAATGCAGTGTTGGACAAGTGATCTTCAAGGTTTCAAACAGCCCATCTTGATGATGTTCTGTGGTTGTTCCTGGACTGTGCCACTCTTGGTGGATTCCCTTTTCTCCTGTTTCCTATGTGTATTCCTTAGTTTTTCTGGAGTACATCCTCCAGAATGTCTTCCTGAGAAATGTGAACTTCAACCTTCTGAGACTTCATCTAAATTTTCTTTGATTTTCTCATACATCTGATTAAAAAGTTCACTGAATACAGAATTCTCGGTGAGACTTTCCTTGAGAACTTTGATGTTTTCTTGGCTATGGACTCATCACCTTGCTCACCTTGCTTCGCCCACCGTTGCTGACCTTCTGTTTTCTAGGACCTTACTGAGACCTCCTATACATCAGTGAATCCCTATTCAGTCCTGTTAAGCATTTGTTCTTGTAATGGTTCATTTCCATTTCAATAGGGTCTGGGGAGAATAGGGTCAAAATTATGGTCCTGTTCTTTTAGCTTAAACCAGAGGCTATTTCATTAAAAATAAGCTTAACAACCCACAAAAAATGATCTAATTAAACATGTGTTCAAGGTTGTTTTTGTCTTATTCTGCCTATGACAGACATCTATTTTCTTTCTATTTTAATGTACTGGGTTTCATAATGCCTGATAAGCCTAAGATGTACAAAACAAAACAAAACAAAGACAACATTGAGGGAAAGAAGAGAGAGAAAAAGGGAGGAAGGGAAGGAGAGAAGGAGGGGAAGAACAGAGAGAAAGAATGAGAAGGTGTGCGGACCTTAACCATGCTCAGCATTTCAGGAGGGACCCGAAATGAGCTTCCCCTAACCAGAGGGCCACATTGAGAACTTGACAAGAGTGTATGGCCAAATTCTGTGACATGTTTCTCTAAAAAGAGCCATCTCTGGAATCAAGGTGATGTCCACTGTAGCTCAGTTCAGAAGGATCTGTCCTTCCCTGCAGCTTTCTCATTTCCACAAAACGTTAGCATTTTCAGATGAGTCAGAAGTCTTCATCATCTGTCTGATGACACTTTTCCATTCTACTTATGCAAAAACATCCCAAGGGTTCAGAGAAAAGCCCATTTTGTGTGTGAGCACCTACTCGTCACTAGGCATGGCGCTATGTCTTTGGAGTGCAAGACTGGCCAGATCTAGCTCCCTACATAGCTCATGGTCCAGCTGGAGGGATGAGCGTGTAAAGCAATAGTATCTCAGGTGAGGACAGGTGCATGAGGGTGTGGGGATGGGCAGTGAGAGGCCAGAGGGGTTAGCCATGCTGTCTCAGGAGGGACCCGCCGGGCTGAGGTCCGTGGGTGCAGAGGCACAGTGGTGTCCTGCAGGAAGTGCATGTTGAAAGGAATTATCAAGAGACAACCATTCCTCATCCACCATCATTTTAAAGATATTTAAGGATTTCATATCCCTTTAGTTACTTCTTTAATGTATAAACTTAATTTTTTTATGAGGTAGCATTTGCTCTGATACAAACTGATATGTCAAATACAAACTTCTAGGAGGTCATGACAACCTGCACTTAACTTAGAAGAAATAAGCATTTTAAAACTCATAAGTGTGAACATGGAAGGAGTCTTCTGTTTGAAATTATATAAGAGTATTTGAATCAGAAGTAGGAAACCTGGTTAGCCGCTACCCAGGGAAGACAAGACCATTTCAAAAGTCCCTCAGCCCTGCTGTGTTTTATGATTCTGCAGCCAGTAGAACACCCCCACTTAACAGTTTTGTTGATCTGATAAAAAGCCTGGAACACCACAGGTAAACAGGGGTCTTTTAGAAGAACCAGAATCTCCAAGTGCCTTGGCCTCCTTCCTGAAATGTTCTCCAAGATTTATTTCCTGGGGGTGCCCAAAGCCCCTGGAAGTGGAGCAAATGCAAGCTGGCTTCCAAGTATAAAGGGTTTGCTTGGCCCATTTGCATGACTGGGCACTTGGAGGTGCTTCTTTTCCATCTTAGTAAGTGACCTTGTCCTTCTCTCATTGCTCCTGGACCCAACAAAGAGGCCCCTCCTGCTCTGAGTCTCATAGAAGTCCTGGGAAGCTTGGGAGTCCACATGGCCTTTCCCAAATCCAGAGGGGACACTTGGGTTCCAAGGATGAACCTGATAGGGAGATGCTTGTCCACTTCACCCTTTCAGGAGTCCCCGTCTTGTTTGAAGGGCTCTGGAAAGTGCTTCCCAGGATGAGAGATTTTTGTGTCAGTCCCCAGAAATGTAATTTTGACAGCAAAGGCCTTAATGATTTCCAGCACTCCCTGTTTATTATTAAAGAACTCAGAAGCCAGCCTGGGAGACCTCCAATAACGTGTGTCCTTGAGTTTAAACACAGAACATAGGATTTGTGTCATTTAACTTCCCTCAGAGCCATGGAAGAGGGTCCACTCTTAGATACACAACTGGGTTTTAACTTAACCTCTACTATCAAACAAGGTATTTGACTTCAGACATTGCTCAACTTCTGAATTTCTATTATAAACATTCTTCCATTACAGGAATGGTTGGGGGTTATGTGACATAATGTATGCTTAGCTCATAATATAAGCTCTACTAATTATAAATGCAACTTTAAGGCACAGTGACATATCCAGCCCTACTCCCAGGAAGATTCTGCAGATACAAACAGAGGGACACCCACTCAGCAGACTGCAGAGGTTTGTTTTGCTCCTTCAGGTGCTAAGGGGCAGCCGCGAGATGGGCGTGGAAAGGAGGGTACATTCCTGGAGGAAGAACACCTGTTCTGTTTTGTTTTTCCCACGTTTCCACCTTTTCTTGGTTCCAAAAGCATCTGATCACACACTGCCCTTTAAACAGCCTCAGACCATAGGGAAGCCCCAGTGCCTCCACCACTGTGGTGCCTTCGTGGTCCGTGGTGGTTGGTTGTAGAGCAGGCTGTGCCCACTGCACTTCCATACAACTTGTCCGTGGGATCCTGCAACAAACACACACCCTCTTCCTTGATTTCTTTGTTTGCTTGGCTTTTATGTCCCCTAGAAATAGCCTTGGCTGGGACCAGGCACTCACACAGAGACACACAGATATACATTTCCATATACAAAACCACACAGACACACAGATACACACATACACACATGAGCGTCTTTGGGCTGTATCGTGGCTGAATTAATTCATGGGCTGTTAGAGTTTGTAGCTGGCCTAAGGCAAATTACAGCCTGAATGAGTATCTTTAGACTTACTTTAGAGAAAAGTATAATATTGTGATAAACACATTCATAAAAACATGCCAGGTTTCAAGGGTGTTTTAATGATTAATTTTAGGGACTGAGTGGGTGGTAAATATTTGGCTAGAATTACCTATCCTTAGTGCTATTGAAAGAAAAACCTCTGAGTGATGAGCTATTTGTAACATTATTTTAAAAGGTTACTTGTTGAAATGTAACATCTCATTAGGAGTTAAATCCTGGAACTGCCTGGCAAAAAAAAAAAATGGTTTTTCAAAATAACATGCTGTCAGGGTAGCATGAAAATGCTATGGTGTGACTGTCTCTATATGAAGTGAGCGTATTACCACAATGACTTGAACTTCTGTGGTGAGAAATCATGTCTCTCTCCTGAGCCCAGAAGCCCTTACAGATGGCAGAGCAGATAGGTGTTTTCTTACTGCTTTAAGGTAAAATATTACATGACAGAGCACAAGAAAACGTGTTGCTCTAAAAAGCAAGTTGATGGAACCTGTCATTTTAGAGAACTAAAATTATCGAGGACTCTTCATGTCTTGAGAAAAATAATGGAGAAATGTCAGGCACTGTGATTTCCTGAGTAGGTTTTAGCTCATCTGTATTACAAACCATTTTTTGGGAAAGTCGATTTTTCACGCATTTACAGAAATAATTTGCTTTATATCTGCAACGAAGGCTTGAAACCGCATGCATTTTTGAAGCTGCCAATCCAGGACAAGGTCTGGGGTATCTTTTTATTTTTTTTTTAATGCCTAAATTAGATCTATGCAGAGTGTGGAAACAGCAGATAACTGCCCACACAGAGCTAGTAAAGAAAAATTTGAAAAGGAACTCTCTTTAAACATATCTTCCCTCCAGACAAAGTAAATTGACAGTATTGTGCTGTTATCAACATAGTTGCATGCTGCAAATGCTCAAATCATTTCAGAGATAATGAGACATTAAGTTTCTTGGATCACTATTTAAAAATATAAAACCAACAATTACAGATAAAAACTATCCATTCTGAGATTTAAGGAGGGAAAGCAGAAAAATAAATAAATTAAAAAAAAGCCCATGTCCTTATAACATCTGAGTGTCCTGTGGATAACTGAGCCAGCCAGATAACAGTCCTGGTTCTCACAAAGGGAGATGGTCAGTCTTCAAGAGAAAGGGATGGGCAGGGGCCGTGTGAGCTTGGGTCTCGGTGTGCCCAACGTGGCCTGTGCATGAAGAGGCCCATGATGTGACCCTCATGACCCCAGGGCTCTTCTGTGGGGTCTCTCCATAGCATCCAAGGGTGAGAGATATCTCTTATAAAAAAATTGGTGTAAACTTTTCTTGCTAGAAGAACCAGTGATTGGTAAGAAATGTCACATGTCTAACTCCATAGTCAGTGAAGCCTTTCTGTTTCAGTCAGGAAAGGCTGGGGGGAGGAATTCGTAAACATCTAATGATAAAATTTAAGGGCTCCTTTCTTACTTATTTTAGGCACATTTCAGTAGTAGAGCATTGTTATTGAATAGCCCATGAACTATAAACATATTCTCTGTATTCAGTAGGCAAATAGCTTTAGTTGTATATATGGAAATGTGTTTAAATGTTTCAAGCATTTGTCCTGAAATATATTTTTATATTACTAATTTGTATTGTGTAGAGGCAAAGCTTTAATGGACAAAGATAAACCTTATCTCAACCCTGGTCATAATGAACCAAAGTCCTGAAATTAGTAAAATTTTAAAATTTAGTGCCTTTTAATATCTTAAAAAGTTCCCCTAACCCAGTGTAAGCTTCCAGTTAACAGCTGTCATGGTACCATAGTGTTGTAAAAGGTTTTACAACTGCATGCCAAATACTAAAATCCACACCCTTAAAAATATTATACCCGCATTTCCTTTCATTAAAAAATACTCACTTGATTCTATTATAATATTTGTGAAACCTATTTTGCAATATTTTAATGATATATTAATTGAGGAAGTCTCCCCAAATTTCCTAGAAAACATTAATTACAATTTTAAAGTATTAATCTACAAAAAATGTATAGCTACATTTTTCTCAAAAAAAAAAAGTATTATTTAGAAAACAAATGCTGTTGCCTTGCAATAGGTTACTTTTTTCAAATGAGCCAACACAATGGAATAAAATATATGATCTGTCCTGGCTGAGTCACTTCCTGTTTCAATAACAAGAATGTCATCAGCTAAACGCGAACCAGCACAGTTTGTCACTGTGTATGTGGCTTTATTTGTACATGTTGCCAGAAAGTTCTTAGGGAAAATATACTCATCATTCTAGTACCAAAAAAGAAGCTTTCGGTGAACACTTTTGGCTGTAGCTGTTACCTTGTTTATTATTTATGCTAGAGCCGAAACTTCTCTAATGGAAGGGAGAATGCTTGCCTGGCAGCAAAAAGTGGTACTGTAATTTTGCCCAGGGAAGCCATAATTTACTCCTGTCATCAGCCTCTCACACAAAGGTACAGTGTTTTCCCAAAGATTAAGAGGTGTGCTCCAGGTGAAAATCAGAAGACCTGAATGTTTGTCTAGCATTGCTACTAAGTGACCGTTTGATCTTGGGTTTCCATTTTTACATCTCTAACATGATGGTGTTAAATAGCATGGTATCTAATCTCTACAGCTCCTTTCCTGAATCGTGGAGTTGAGAATGGCATTCTTTGTGTGATCAGTGCCTGATGCGCCCTGAATTTAGACCTGGCCCCCCGGAGATCTCTTGGGGCAAATTTTAAATGATTCATCAGTGTGATTCATTGCCACACCACCTTCAGGGCAGGGCAGCGATTGCCTCAGTGCTACTATTTTTGCAAATCACTGCAACTCAGCAGGTGAGGGATTCCAGACAGTGTTCTGGTCAGATCAGGTAGAAGACATCGTCCAGAACTCTGAGGACATAGCTTGGGGGTTGGCGGGAAGGGAAGGAAGTCAGCCTCCAGTCGAACCACTTCGGAAATGCTCTCCTAGGCTGTCTCTGCGGTTAACGTGATTTGGGTCAGATTTTCAATGCACAGAGACACATTTCCAGGCCCTTCCAACTTTCATCAGCCGGAAGCCACCTGGGTGACTCATCAGAGGAGACATTCCCAGGAGAGGATCAATCAGTGTCTTATCGGGGACGAGAAGGACGTCCTGCCGTGGAAAGGAGACTTTAAACACACACTGAGTCACGGTTCTTACCAGTTTTAAAATCCCATTGCCTGGGTGGCAGCATCTCGGTGCCATCCATTTCTCTTATAAAATCCCCATCAAGAATTACATTTTGACCCTGTTGCTCTCTCAAGTGTGTGTTAAAGGTGCATCCAAAGTCTCACTGTAAAGGGACCAGAACAACGTAATAAATAACATCTTGTTTGCATTCAGTAGAATTCTCCATGAGAGTCCAGTCTGGTGGTAGGCTTTCTGTAATTGCTAAGTCAATATTTGTTCTCAGTTACAAGGAGTGAAGGAGTGGGCACAGCCCTGCCCTCCTGTCGTGATAGCCCACAGTGACCGGGGAGTGGTGAATAAGGGCGGCTGAGTCAGAGGAACCCTGTGCGCCCCAGCCTGGGGCATCACGCGCCAGTCCTGTGCCTGTGACAACTGACAGCCTTCACTGCTACTGTGCTCCCACCTGGACTCAGTCACATCAATACTGTTTAAGATCATGTGGCTTTCTTAGGGCTGAAAATATGTTAATGCTCTTTCTTCTGCTAAAGCCTGATGTTCCTGGGGCAGGGGACTGTAGCTGTAGGAAATGCCTCGTCCTCAGGAGATGGACCACTGTTCTGTTAACGGGCTACGGACATGGGTCCAGGTCCCAGTCAGGCACAATCAGAGGATGCTGATGGGGATTCTGACTAATTGCAGGGCTTCCGTCTGTTGAGGAATGACTTACTCTACTCTAACATTCAGAAGTGATTGGATCTCTGGGTCCCATGCAGAACCTAAGAAATACAGTTTGTTCCTGAATTACTTCTGCTTATCAAGAGCTTATGGGCTGGGCATCAACAGGGCTGGTAATTTCCTGCTTCCACCCAAATTAAAGCCGCAGTTCGGTCATCTGACAGTCCCAGCCAGGCCCTCTCCCTGCTGGCTCACTCTGGGCAATGGGACATCAGCAGAGGGACTTCCCATTTTATGGTTCTAGAATCCCTCCAGGCTGCTCCCCTTGGCTTGGGGCTGAGCTGGGGGCTTTTCAATTCTGCAGACCCTCACAGTTTCACTTAGCTCTGCTTCTCCCCACCTGCCTCCCCTCGAGAACCCCTGCCTCCCTGCCTGCTCCCTGGGCTCACCTCCTCCACGCACTGCCCCCATGGCCCTCTGCTTTGCTGAGATCTCCCTTCCCAGGAACTCAAGTCCTGCCTTCTTCCAGCCACTTCTTCCTGGGCATCTCTGAGTTGAGAGCACCTTCTCCCTGTGTGTCTGCAGCTCCCTGTGTCTATATGATTTGTTCAACAATTACTTTGGAACACACTGTTTTAGCTACTCATTTGTATTCAGTTAAGGGCTTCCAGGTATCTGTCTCCCTGATGTCTGGCTCACCCGTACACTCATGGTTTGGCAGAAAGAGCCCCCTAGCTGTGCAGCCTCCGGCCGGTCTCACTGTGCTCTCAGTTTTCTCACTGGTAGCGTGGGGACACGCAGACCTAGTCCACAGAATCGCCGCAGGGGTCAAAGGCGGTAATGTGTGCCAAAAGCCCGGGGTGCTGCCGGCGCGGAGCCCATGCTCAGCTGACGGGTCTTTCCAGCCGGTGAAGATCACTGGGCAAGTTGACTCTTTAGTTCTCTTTGGAAAGCGCCTCAGAAAGACAGTTCTGCCCCAGGAGCTGTTACTGTGTGTCTGATTTGGGGTTCTGAAGTTGTGCGCTTGACAGGTCCTTGCCTGGGGTTCCTGCGCCCCCTACGCCCCTCAGGACAAGCCCGAGGAGAAGGTCCTACAACAGATCAGCAGGCGTTCCTGCTGCTGCGGCTCTAAGCCCTGTTGCTATTTTAGGAGCGGTATTGTTCAATCTGGGTTTCATTTTCCTTCACTATCTATTTTGGCACTGCCTTGCTCTGGCAGGACAGGCTGTGTCACAGACAGGGGCTTCTGGACGCTCTTTGTCCAAGTTTATGCAGTGAGCTGTCACCCGTGGAGAACTAAAAAAAATGATCTTCCATTCAGAATTGTTTTTCAAATGCATTTTTAAACAAAACAGATATCTTAGAACATCTTTAACTTTGTTTGTATATGTAAAGTTAAAGGAAGTCAGATTTACTTCGTGATATGAGTTAATGGAGAAGACAGGCATCGTAAAAAACCTCTGCAGCTCCGTACACATATACTATATGGTCTGTGTGTGTCTGTGCGTGCATGCGCGCGCGCGCGCGCGCGTGTGTGTGTGTGTGTGTGTGTGTGTGTGTGTGTGTGTGTGTGTGTTAGTGAGATTCCTCATCTACTCGTCTGCTTTCTGAATGGGTCAGTTCTTAGAATCTCAGGAAACAGTCTCTCCTTTCACTCATTAAAGAAGTCTGCTGAAGTGCATGTCTCTAAGAGCACGAGTACATGATTATAGGGTCATTAAGGGCCTGGCATAGGGAGCTTTGGCTGTGGGCTAATACACACTTGACACCACATGCTAAAAACATTGAGACTCACTTCATGCCCACAAGGGTCCGAGAGCTTTATATTGATTGGTCAGTGTTTTTCTGACTGCCAGATGAGTGAGGACAATGGCAGGCTGCTGAGGATGGTGACTCTACACGGAATTTTCCATAGTCTGGAGATAATTGAGGAATTTGTCTTGAGGCTGACGCATGTACAAACCAAGGAGGTTAGCTCCTGAGGCGCTGTTACCTGGGTTTACAGGAAATGCACTCACAGGTGAAACAACCTTTGGCATCCAACTCCCGACTTTCAGTTCAGAGGACAGTGAGTTCCCGGTACAGGGAGTGGAAGCTGATGTCACCGAAAAGATATTGCTCTGGTTTGAATTCAGCAAGAGCGGTCAAGGTTCTCCAGCACACACAAACTGAAAAATATGTTTCCGAATAGCCATGGTAGCTTTTTGATAAGCTGATGTTCCATAAACAAACAAGAAAACTCTAAAACATGTATGTGGTTTCTGCTACAGAATGCTGCCTAGTTTTTACATGTGCCTTACTGTCTTATTTTCACTTACAACTTTCCCTGAAGATCTTGTTAGGAATGAAAACCAAAATGAGCTCTAGGCCAAGAGTGAATAATTTTGACAGTCACACTAAAATGGTTTATATGTTTGGAGCCATATATGGGTGAAAGTAACAATTTCAACAGGAAACAAGGAAAAAAAGGAAAACTCTGCATGAAACTGAAAAATGCTGAAACTTTCATCTGTAAGAATTCAAATTCCCAAGATTTGTTGAATGACAGACACTCCAGGTAGTTTTTAAATTTGCTTTTACAGGGTTTATTTGAAATGCTTCACTAACTTTCAGGGCCAAATCAGGAGACATGGCTTTCACTAATTATTAATTAACAGTTGGCTAGCATTTCACTTCTGTATGTGTTCCTCTTTTCATAACTAAAAACCAGTGAACATTTAATTGAATTTTGATGATAATCTTTATAGCATCATTCTACATTTACTCCTTAAAGCAATTTCATGTTTGCAAATTGCTTTTGCATTCCTTTTAGCCTGTTACATAACTTATTTTGTTCAAAGAGCAAAAGTAAATTCTTACTAATATAATATGCTTTTGCCTTTTCAAAGTAAACACCAATCTGTCAAGAAATGCATGGAAAATGATCTCATTTCTAAAGGGCTTCTCAGTGCTAGTTATTAAGTGTCTGTCTCAATGGTACTACTATTGAACCACACACTGCCTTCTTCAGGTCTGGGAGTGGGCATTGAAATGAAGCCCTAAAAGGTGACATTTCCTAGTGCATGTTGTCAGTTGACTTCAACATCGAAACTCTCATCAGCTGGCACTGTTGGCAGCCAGGTCAGGAGCTGGTTAGAGTCTAGAAAGGGTTCCAAATCTGGCTATTTGTAAGAGCTTGCAGGGGTCCCTAATATTTAATGATCAACATGAAAGTCCCATCAATTTCAAAAGAGCACTCCCCTGTGGAAAGGCAGCCAAGAGAAGCAACCTCAAGCAAATGCCCTCTTTATTAGAAATAAACACGCTTCATAAAATCCTAATGACCAGCAGCTACAGGGGCATACCCCAGTGTGAGGAAACTCAGAATGCAAAACTGTGCAAAGATACATGAGACAGCTGTTGTTCTTCTTATTAATGAGAAATAAAAAGTAACCTCTCTAAAGCACTCATGTGCTCAGACTGTCTTCAGATGTGCAGGGCTAGGATATAGGAAGTTCAGGCTACAGAAGGCACGGAGACGGTGTGAACTGGGGTGTCGTCCTGAGGATGTGACCCACGCACTTTTCAGGGGGGATTGATTAAGGAATTTTAGGTGCTACATCATTCAGCACCCAGCTCTCTTTGCCATCAATTTTGTCAAAATGCCAAACAAGAATCATCTACATGGAGACACCATGTAGATGGGAGAGGGGCAAATTTTGGGTAATTAGGAGCAAGTTTCCTAACTCAGCCCAGTGCTCTTTCCCGTAGATCAACTCCCACTTGCCTATGGGCAAAAGCCTTCAGGGTCACGGTGCTGGGGACACAAGCAGGTCCAGGGAATCCTGGGGACTGTCCTCTTCAACCACTGTCCCATGCCTCACCTGCTCTCTCCACGTTGGTCAGTGGAAGTACTGGGGGCCACCTACCCTCCAGCTTCCTCTACCACACAAACTGCTCTGGGCTCCATGACTCACGTCTCTGCTGCCATTTCCCATAACTGTGTTAACTGTGGATGGCACTGCCGTCTCTGTGCCCCAAATGCAACGCCCCTCCTGAGGATACTATGCATTTCCTACTCCAAACCATGTCTGTATCACGTTTTCCATTCAGCATGTCAGAGATGGCAGCGCACCAAAGGGCTGCTGGAATCTGAGTCCGGGTCAAAAATGCACAACTTGCAGAACAAAATCTCTTTGTAAAAAACAAAACAAAACAGAATTTACCCTTGTGTTCTTCAAATTCTACGAAGAGGCAGAACTTCTAAAAAAATATTCTGGGGATTTTGAATTTTTCTCCTTAATGTAGAAATAATCAGTTTTGAAATTTGAGTCAGAAAGGCAATTTGCTTGGACCTTCTTAGCACATGTGCATCACGTACTTTTAAAAGCAGGGCTCACTGATGTATGATCATGGTAAATAGCAGAATAGAATATACGTCCACCAGTTTTTCCCAGTGAAGAGGGGAGAAAACAATCCATCACACTAGCTTAGCAGCAAACACGTACTGGGCGTTTTCAAGTAAGTAAAACTTGTAAATCCCAAACGATCCCAAAGGCACATGTTGCCAGCCGGCTCTTGGAAACACGCCGATTCTGCTGTCAGTTGCTTGGCCATCGTGCAGATGGTTATCAGCAGGTCTCAAGTACAATCTTCCACTAGATCCCTGGGTTGGTGCCCATTTTATTAGCATGTGCCCCATGTCACCATGGTAACACTTGTCAGTCCGGTAGTGATTGTCTCCAAGGTAGCATGGTGCTTCAGGAAAGCCAAACAGAACTTGCAGGAGGTCAAAATGTGATCAATCAGTTCTTCCCCAAAACTGCCGTGGCTGACACACTTCTCTCTAGTGTTCATTACTTCATTTTGCTCTAATGCAGTAAATGTATTTGTGGGCATGGGTTTAAAAAGCCCATTTCCATAAATCCAAAACTTGTCAATGTAAGAACTAACATGAATTCTTTCTCTCCCCCCAGATATACCGAGCAGTGCAGAAAGTCACCATATCCGTGGCTTGGATGATCACGGTGCTTTCAGAAGCACTCAGCCCAACACGCTGTTTGTTTCCCGTTTCTGTAGCCATCCACCATCCTTCTCAGAGTAAAGCTCATATCAGAACAATGCCCCTAAAAAACATCTATCTCCTGCCACAACCTTTTAGAATGTTCAGGCAACTACATGAAAATAACTTGTGTTTGTGTGTAAGTGGCTACAGTGGATGAACAATGCTGACGAGTCCTTCACAGGGTACATGCAAAGTTCACTTTCTGACCACTCTCTCAAGAGTGTGCTATTACTGACCTCTCAGCCTGCCTTCACAGACCCATCAATCTATTTGTGTACCCTTGCAGCTCTCTAAGACAATGGAAGGAGAAACACAGACTAATAATAATAAAATGAATTATATTTTGCTTCTGAACAAGCCGTCCCATCCTCCCATGGATTATTTGTATTCCATCTCTCTGGATTGGCTTCAACCCCCCGCTGGCTTGTTTCTTGGTACAGTGGGAATGTCCAGATGATAGTCACAGGCCATCTTAGATAACCTACCATGGGAATAATATACTCATTCTTAATCATGGTTTGGGTCTATGACCCAACTAAATAGGTTTTGTGTTTTCAGGAAACAGATTAAAATTCATTACCTTTCTAAAAATATCTGAGGTTAATACTTTAAATAACATATTAGATGAGGCATTAAAACATAATATATTATATTATATATAATATGTATATTAAAACATAATATTTTAATAACATTTAATAACAGCCTCATCCAATATGTTATTAAATACTTTTATATTTTATATTAAATGATTTTATTAAATTAAGTTAGTATTTTAAGTTGTTTCAATGTCTGGGAAAAATATACACTCTATTGAATTAAATCAGAGAAAAATATGCATTGATATAATCCTAAATCAGAAATGAGGTAAATGTTCATGATTTTGGTAAGGTTCTATGGTGTTTAAATATGTCCACAAATTCTTTGATAATACTTGGGTGTGGGATGGACTCTGGAGAATGGGGCAGTAGTGAGTCTGAAACCAGATCTTAGAGAGTGTTACGGTTTCTCCCTTGAGCTCCCTTGGGTCACTCACCTGGAAGCCAGTTACCATGTTGTAAGGATGCTCAAGCCACCCTAGGGAGAGGAACATGCCACGAGGAGCTGAGGCCTCCTGCCAAGAACCATGTGAGTGGATTGTCTTGACAAAGTGTTTTCTCCAACCTCCTCAAGGCTTCACAGGATAGCGGCCTTATCCAGTATGTTATGTACAACTTCGTGAGAGATCCTGCGTCAATCCACCCAGCTAAGCTG
Organism: Phataginus tricuspis; assembly: GCA_029783875.1. Lineage (NCBI taxonomy): Eukaryota > Metazoa > Chordata > Mammalia > Pholidota > Manidae > Phataginus > Phataginus tricuspis. The sequence continues at coordinate 1,109,574 of JAQQAC010004068.1, read as the reverse complement.
CCCTGGAATTCCTAAACCATGAACCATGAGATAATAAGTATTCATTGTCTAAGCCACTAAGTTTTGGGGTGATTTGCTACACATCAAAAGATATCTAAGATAGAAGCGGCTGCTGCTAATAAAATACAGAGCAGTAGACAGATGCCCTAGGAAATGCTAGTTCATTTATTTGACAGTGGATTTTGGGTATTTTGGGAGCCTATGCCACTAATTTATTTTATATTGATTAGTGTTAGCATTATTTGGAAACTCAAGGCGTCTTCTACTGTGACTGGTTCTGGTTCTATTTCTGTTCTCTCCCTGGGTGGTCTTATAATTTACATTTCCTATAGGAGGGTCATATTTTTGGTCTAGGCAATTTTCCTACATGCCATGTTTCCTGTATATTTGAGGATAGAAAGATAATTTAATAGTATCTCTTCAGTCATAGGCACAGGCAAAAAAAAAAAGGAAAGTGTTATAGTTTCTTGTGAAAGAATTCAGAGGAAGACAGAATCTATTTTAAATATAAATCTGCCAAAATGTGCCAAGTCAATAAGAAATGGAGTGTCCTATAAATTTTTGATTCATTTTTCTCATTGCTTCAAGCCACCCTTTGCTGGTCCTAACCAGTTACTGATTCTATGCTGCTAAGATCTTTTTAGCAGAAAGAAGCTGATAATCAGAAAGACCCCACATTTGCAGCAAATGACAGGAGGGACTTAGGGGCACCTTGCCAAGCCCCCTGAACCAATAACCCCACATCTGCCACGACTCTGAGTGTGTGAAGGGTGGGACCTGGCGGGGACAGTGTGGTGGAGGTTTGCAATGATACAAGGAGTTTCAGGGCCCAATTTTTAAAAACTAGATAATAGTACTTGTTCAGTGTAGAAAAATTAGAAATCTAGATAAACAAAGGAAGGTAATGCAGATTACCCATAATTACATGACCTAGAGATACATGCTGTCAAGGTTGCCAGGCTGATACACCAGTCAGGGCGGGGCCGGGAAGGACTGCAGGTGTAGGTATCAGGGTGGGGGGTACTTTTCTCTAGTGGACAAAGTGATATGTAGGGAGGCATGGTCAATATTTCAGGGCTAAAACAACCTGTTAGGTTTTCACCACCTATTGTATATATGTCTTTACCTTATCAAGATAGAATAATATCTACCCTATTGTTTGACAAAACTGCTATATTCCTTTTAAGAATAAATTCTGTTTCTTATTCCATATCAATGAATAAACATCTATTTGTCTCATTTTAAGGGGCACAGAATATAAGATATATAAATAGACACTCAATCTGCAATGAACATCCCTGGAGCTAATAGCAGAAAGGCTGGGATTAAAAATGTTGGATCAGAAGACAGACACATTTTAAGGCTTTTTATATAGTTTATCAAGTTACTGTCTCAAAAAGTGACATCATTTACATTTACACCAACTGTGTCTGGGAGTGGATGTACAGCATGAATTTTGCAAATCTGCTGGCATTTGGCGATTAAGTATTTGCTCCAGTTTTAAACATTTGCAAGGTCCACACCTCCTCTCAGGCTAGATACAAACCTCTTTGTTGCAATTAAAAGATGCCCCCATCATTCTGGTATTGTTCCTGCTTTATATATGAGGGAAACCAAGGCTTACAGAAATTAGGTGAATCACATTATCACAGAGGTGGTGGCTTTCAAAGCTGGAATTCAAGGGGGACTGGCTCCCCAGAAGAGAAGCCTAACCTCCCCACAGTCTCTTGCCTCTGCCAGCTTCCTGCCCCAGGACTCCTCAGCCAACCACGTGCTGCTCCCCAGGTATGAACTGGGGTCACCTGCCCTTTATGATTGTACAAACTCCAACTGTTTCATTTGGTCCCATTAGCAGATTCGTACGAGCACTTAAAACACTATTACTATATTCATTTTTAATGCATGGAGCACTAGAGGCTCCTGAATGCAGAATGCTTTCCAGTGCTCAGAAGATGCTATTTCCATAGGCTAGTTCTTGCTGTGATTTTTGGGCTAGCATTTTAGGCGCAGAAGGATGCACTGTGATGAGTTCTTCGTAACTAGGTCTTCTCTGTTGCTGTAAGAGAGCCACGTGCATGATGAGTAAAGAGCAGTGCCCCTTTGTTTTCCTTTCTGGCTATGCAAATATTCAGAGGTGAAAAAAAGAGACTATTTAAAAAGTATCTACAAATCTGGCTTTTAATACATGCTTCTGCACTTGGGTGCAGTGCGAGTCACATGGTGAGAAAGGCACATCTGTGTGAGTTCCACGAGCATCTGCCAAAGAGCACTCTCAGGAGATTTAGATGACTTAGTGTTATAACACCTTCCAAAGGAGGCAGCCCCAAACTGCAACCGCTGGGATCAAAAAAGGAACCCAAGCCTGCAGCAGATCACTGTGGCGGGGATGCATCAGAGCGTGAATTGAAGGCAGGGTTGCACTGACACTCTCTTGGAATAGTACCTTATCTGTTGCCTTCATCTTCCCCCACCCCAAATTCCCAAGTTTATTCAAAAGGGATCCAGGGAGTTGGAGGTTATCCCCCACTCCCAGTGGCCATGGAATCGTCCCAGCCAAGGAACACATGGCTGGTTCTGTGTTTATGATCATAGGCTGTGTCAATCCTGTTGCGTAACAAGTTACTCTCACATTTACCAACTTAGAACAACCACTTTATTTTTCTTGTGATTTTTGTGGACCTGAAATTTGGGAAAGGCTCTTTCCTAATGAGAAAGAGAACAGCGTGCAGTTCTGCCTGGGGGCCTCCTGCGCCAAGGCAGCCATGTGTGGGCAGGGCTGCTGCTGCCTGAAGGTCTGCTGGGCTGCGGCGGCGAAGATGCTCAATTTTGCTGGGAGCTCACCAGGGCTGTTGACTGGAGCCCAGGCAGGTGCTTTCCAAGTGGCTGGCTGGGGAGCAGGGCTTTGCACACAGAGTTGGCTTTCCCAGGGCGAACATGGGAGGCAAACCACGGCGGAGCTGACAGCCCTCCCTGGCCCCACCGCAGGGGAGTCGCAGCTTCACTGCCACCATGAGCTGTTGGCTGAAGCCATCACACATCCAGCCGGAGTCAAAGAAACAGGATACAGATTCCACCCCACAGTGGGAGAAGGATCAAAGGAACTGGCACCACGTTTTAAACAACCCTGATCGACACTGTGTTACGTACTTTCCAATTCAACAATAACTTTTTTTTTGAGTGACCAAACTGACATTAGGATATAGACCTTTGTATTTTCATTGGCGTGCTCGGCATAGCAGAGTACGACATTTGTAGGAATTCTGCTCACAGGATAATAATACATCTGTATCTTGATGTGCCAGATGTGCCAGATGGGGCATCAGTATTTGCTAACTACAGTCACACTTTGGGTAGGATGTTGCTGACTGCGAGTATAAGTGGGCTCTCCAGTAGACTTGCCCTGGCTTCCGTGAGGCCCTGCACTCTTCTCTGTTGGTATACAAGCATTGATGGGAATTTGCCAGACTGACACAGCTTATGCATCAGTTTAAGAATCAATTTAAGAGCATTCTACCCCAAAGTCTCATTCATTTGTCCATTTTAAGATTTGCAAGTTTAAGACTCCTTCCTGTAAAGAAGGACTGAAACAGAAAGCTGGTGATTGCCTGTTCTCTCTCCTCCGACACCAGAGATGAAAGAAACTTGGGAGTTTCACAAATACATTGTGCTTGACTCTGATGTTTCCTTTTGAGAAGCCATGCCTGTGCTGTGCCTGCCTGAAGAATTCTGTTTTCCAGGAAGCGTGTAAGAAAAACAACAGAGCTGAAGTATGCCGCCGGGAAAATGCAGTTTGGGAGGACTTCTGACCCAGAAGGGTACACTTATGTTTGTTTTAGGCATGGCCCCACCCCCAAGCCAAGCTTCCTACCGGAAAGTGCCCAGCTGGCTGAGGCCGCCACAACATTTCTCATTCTAAAGACCACTCCTCTCCCAGGGCAGAGATGAGTCCAAACGAATCCAACAGAAACCTGAAGCTGTGCACATGGGGGACTTCATTATTTACCATCCCCATCTGCCTGTGATCTCCAGGTTTCTGGCCATAAAAAAGAAATTAGGGGACCCATCTGAAAACACACCAGAAGGTCATAGATTCCACTGCTCAGTAAAAGAATACGGATTAATGGAAATTTCATTTGGTTAGGGAAGTAACCACAATCCCTCCGCTTGGCATCTCACTTGTGTGGTACCAGAAACACATCACCTCGTATCCCAAAAATTGCCCATATGGGGACATTGCCAGAATATGCCACACAAATTCATCTCCTGAAATCGTGGACAAATTTCTTTAGTATTATCACCAGGGCTCCTTTTCAAGCATATTTATTTTCAGGGTAAATATATTCTACAGTTCATTATTATCCCTTAATAATATTTACTTCCTATTTTGCAGCTTAGTTTATAGACAGGGTCTGCCCTGGGCTGTTTGTCCCCAAAATGTCTAGTGTGGGGAGCATGCTGGAAGGTGGAGAAAGATGCTCCATCAGATGTAAAGTAGACATAGCAGGTTCAACTCGCATCCTACTTGTCCGTTTGCTGCCCTCATGTTCACCGGGAAGGCTGCTCCCGTCATTACTATTACCTCCTCATTAACCTGAATCTATTGAACTTGCAGCTTTGTTGACAAGTACTGAGAAGTATTATTAATCACAACTACCTGTTTGAGAAAATGGTTTATCTTCATCACCATGGATGGTTAAGGATTATTAGTGCATGGAGATAATCCCAAGTGTGATCAGTTACCCTTGTCTGAGGTTGGCTGTGCCACAGAAACCTACAGGAGCAGCAAGGTGGTCACCGGTGACTCACAGCCCGTGGGAGAAGTCCAGGCTGGACAGAAGCCTCCCGGGCTTTGCCAGCTGGTGTGTGCAAAGAGGCTGGCTTTGTGATATGTCAGAGCACTCCATTTTAGATGGAGAGCAGAGGTCACCCATCTTTGTGACATTTCCACAAAATTCTCCACATTGCTGTGTCTTCCTGAAATTCCCAAGAAAGACTCACTGAGATGCCCACTGCCCAGCTCCTGAGGCTACTGCCTCCATCAGCAGCCTGAGCCCAGAGCGGGAGTGCCATCCCCTGGAGCGGCGAAGGTCCGCCACAGTGTCCTCTCACCAAAGGAGGAATCCAGAGTAGTTCCAGTTCTCTGATGGGGAAATCGTGTCGCGCTGGGCATGTGGCTTAGTCTGGAGTATTTGGTGGCAAAGAAAAGCAACTGGTCAGATTAGGTTGATATAAGCTAACACACAGCTAACAGGAGTCTGTGTTGGCAGATACAGAACTTGAAGGCAGGAAGAGCTGTCGGCCTCAGGAGAGACTGGAACTGGACCTGAGAAGACATCTGGAGCCTGGTGGCGTTCCTTCCTCAGAGGCCACAGCGTGCACAAAGATGCCCTGTTCAGGAGCCCAGTTACCACTGACCTGGGACACTCCCACCCCTTTTAATGGTTACTTGGAGCTTCAGTTCGAGGAGCTCTGCTTTGGTCCATATAGGTGTGTGCACATGCATGCATGCATGTGTATACATACGTGTGCACACAGGATTTCTAAGTTAGAGTTTATTTGATTGGCTATGGATGCTTATTTGATGATCGCACGGTGACACTTGGCTTCTGAAGATTACCTCCCCTCTGTGCCTCCAGTCTGGTGCACTGAACTTACCCCTAGGACAAGGTCATGCTCAGCCTGTGATCACCACTTCCTTCCTCTAGTCTTGATGCCATTTCATTCCATGTATGTGTCTTGCTATAATGCGTATGTTTTAATTTTAGGTTTTCTTTGAACTTAATAAAAAGGTATCAAGTCGTACGTAATCAGACACTTTTGTTTTCAGCAGCTATTGTGTGGCTAGAATTTGTATGCTGATTCCTGCTATGGAGTGTTATACGTTCATGTGATAACTGCTTCAAAAATTACCCATTGATGGTTCTGAGCAAGTTAAGCTGGAAGGCTTCCCCAGTGTCTACTATGTTAGGTCATTTTGTCTTCTTAAATCATGAATGGAATTTGAATTTGATTAAAGTTCTCAGTGTCTGTTTGACAAAGCAGAAACACCTGGCTGGGAAATTACCTAAAACATGATGTAAATGGAGCAAAACCTATCAGATGCCCCGCTAAATCTCAATGTCATGCAGACAAAAAGAAGCCAGATACAAAGATTTGGGTTCATGCTCTCCGTAGGTCGTGGGTCAAGCCAAGAGTCCATTTCTCATGACTGGTGTGGAGACTGCCTCGGAAATGGAATTTGCTAACCAAATATTTTATAATATATATTCAGTAAATAAGGTGAAGATGTTTTTCTCATGACTAATCTTTGGACACCATCCAAAGAACTGAGAACACATTCAAAGGTCGTCAAGTACAGACTCTGACACAGTGCTTTTGTAATTCAGCTTCGTTCTCAAAGGCTCATAGCAACGTGCACATGAACACAGGAAGTCAGGAAGCACATGCAGGGTGGGTGAGTCATGCAGCAAATGAGTTAATGCTTACATGCAGATAAGGCACAGCAGTATTTTTTATTCTAAAGCATGATATGCCAAACCTTATAATATTTAAGAAGATGACCAATTCTGCAATTTTATGGTGTCTTTGGCATTTTTGTGCTTTATAATAAAAAAATGTATGTATGTCATGAATTCCATTGGAAGTGTCCAAGGATGACATTCCTTCCTGCAGAATCTATGTATGTCGTCAAGCTCCAGCCTAGGAGGATGGCCTCTCTGTTTCTAGGACTTGCTGTCAGAGATGGTAGAGATATAAACCATTAACATTAACTGGAAATTCTCCCTGCCCCTAAAAACAAACAAAACAAGCGTCATCTTTCTCTGAACGCCAGGTTTTCTGTGCCTATGATGTGAAGTCTCCTGAAACCCTCTGTGCATTTCCATGTGACATTATCTGAATTTCTTGTTCATCTCTACTCTACTACTTGACCTGCATTTGGTCAATTAAAATAAACACAGAAGTCAGTGTGAATTAAAAACTCTAAGACCTTTAATTGTGGCATTGTTAAAACTAAAGCAGTAAAACAACATTTCAATGGAGAATAACACCGTGTTATAAGAAGCACACACAGCATAAGATTCCTTCTCCTGGCAACTGACCATGATGTTAACTTCTTTTCTTAACAACTATAGCCTTTGTTTAAAGTGGAGGAATGCTAAGCAGTTTTATTTTAATTAGACTCAGTTTCTGGGAAATTGAGTTCTTCCCTTCTGTTTATCAAAGTGATGATGGAAACGGCTATCAACTACACTGATTAGATAGTTGGTCAAATGTGCACAAGATCAAGCTAACGCTATGCCCTGTGATCTTCAAAGAGAAAGAAAATCTAGATGAAAAGGAAGGTATCCTGGTGATAAAACGCTGTCATGTAATTGAGGGAGAAATTAGGTCACAGTGGAGAGTCTAAGCAGATGCTAAGAATTACCTTTTGTCTGTAACCCATTTGAGTTCCTTGATACTAACTTATGTTAGACAAGTCTTGACATCACAAAGGGAATAACTTTGGTTCATCTTTTCAATATTGATCTTCTTCTTCTAGGTATGACATGAAAATGTTTGAGGATGAATGTGAAATGTTAGAATACAATTATCAAGGGCTTTCAAACTCTTTTTCTCACTGATATCTCTAACAGCGGTGTGGCTGTTTAAGAGATAGTCATGTCTCTCCAGGACAGGAGAGGATGCCGAACTTGGTGAGATTCAGTGCCTTCTTTGGGGCCATGTGCTAGTGAAATGCTGAATTTAGAGTCGCATCTATTCTGTATGCTAGTTCTCTCTTCTCGAGTGGCACATAGTACAAATATGTTTCAAATATATATTCTATTCGTTGCTAAGCATTATCAGAGGAAAAGGCAATTTCATTTTTACTTTAGTTCATTAGGAAAAGAACTTTTGAAATATATGCTTAATATTATTGTCTCACACCGTGGTCCTCAATGACTATAAATCCAGCTAGTGGTCCTGGGATCCAGGTCATAATTTTGAATATTTAAATATTCTATATAAGAACAAGATCCAACATAGTTATCTAGTATATTTAGATATTTTCTCGTCATTTTTTACAACCATTCTAAACACCATTACAAAAAAACTATAATCGTTCAGCTAAGGTGAAAATATTTCCAGAAAGAGCCTGAAATAAAGCAACTCTCAGGCTGTACCCCCACCAAGTCCATTTGCACCAGAGGACAGAAGACAGCCTGTCAGAAGACATTTTGGCTAAAAACTTTATCATTTTTGTTTATGACTTTTTTGTTTTGTTTAGGTACAAATGGAATATTTAGTCTGTATGACAGCAGTCTAGTACATAGGGAGGCTGAGTCTTCTTTAAGGGAAGAAGCTTTCATGAACTAAAACTACTAGGTGAAGTGTGCATGCAGCATGGGTCCATGGGAGAGCCTTAAAGTAATTTAAACCTGCTGGATTACTCTGTGGTTCTGGCTGGGTGCCATCACTATGCTGGTGTTCGATCCCCAAGCAACAAAAGACGACTTGAGAGAGGAAATCTGGCAGTGAGGACACCTTCACTTAGGACTGATATGAAGGGGCCGGCAGAGTGTGCCGTGGCTGGAATGGTATGTCCAGAGGCCCAGAGCAGAATGCACCGCCATGAGGCCCTGAGACTGCCTCTGCTCTGAAAATAAGCTGCTCTGTTACTGGAAGAAAGATAAGTTTGCAGAACCTGTGGAAAAAGCTTGAAATTTAGCCTGAATGTTTTACATTAGGGCCATTCAGCTTACCTTAAATAAAATGTTTGAGTCATACAGTGTGGATATCGGAGAAACCTGCAAACCAGACCAGCCTTCTCAAATGGGAGGAAAGCTTCCCATCATCTTTGCTGTTCCTTTAAAAAGATGAGCTTTTAAGTTTTTGGCAGGTGGGCCCTAAAAATGGAAAAGCATTAGAATAGAATTATCTCATGATAGGAAAATTACATTAAGTCAGCTACATCTAATGGCATGTATGTTTATGTAACTGGCCTTGTAAATTAACGGGGAGTTTCAGAGAGGCTGCAGTCCCTGCTTGTCACTGAATCTCAGCCCAGTGCTCGTGACAGGGCTGGAAATGAGTCTGCACAGGCGTAAACACAGAAATAAGGTGCTCTGGGTTAACTTTACAAAGTATGTGATTTTTTTTTTCAAGTATGCGATTCACAGTCAGCATATATCCTTGCTCATGACTGGAAGTCACCCACAGAACCCTGCTCAGGCATGGAGAGGCTGTGGGCTCGGTTCTGATCCTCGCCATGGCCACCCTCCATGGTGTGGTGGACGCCAGTAGGCAGTGGCGTTAGTTAGCTGGGGCTGCTCACCACTGACCAGAGGGCCAGTCTCAAGCTCTGGCCCTCGTGAGTAAAGCTGGTGTGCAGAGCCTCCATCCTTCCCGTGGGGCCCACGGGCCACCTGCCAGGTCCTCAGACTGAGGTGCGGCCTGAGCCTGGGCCAGAGCGGTGGGGGCACTGCAGGCGGGTCCTGGGAGTTTGGGGGTTGGACGGGTTCTTCACATGCTCTCAGTCACCCCAGATCTGGAAATCTCAACCTATCCGTGGGATTTGAGGACGACTTGTGAAACTAGAATATTTTGGAGGGCAAGGAACTGGGCCCAAGGTATACATGCAGATTCACCTTCAGAGGATTTCTGGGGATTAGATCCAGCATTGCCCAAAGAACCAGCTTACGCCGACCCCGGGTGGCCTTGACTCCAAACAGAGTTTCCCTGGAGCCTGTGGCAACACCAGGCCTGTGAAAAATCAGACAAATCCCACAGGCCCCCTGACAACAGTTCCTGCCCTAACGGGACCCTGAGCAATAAACTGGGGACTGCTTAGGACAGGCGGCTATTATTTTAATGACCTGAGAAAGAGGGGAAGGGTCTTCAGCAGCCACGTGTCACTGAAGGGCAGTTACAAAGCATCTCACAACGGGCTGTGCTTGCTTGCGCTGGCTGCAGGATTCCAGTTCTCAGGGAAAGAACTGCCCTGTCCTTAGGAAAGCAGTGCACCCCTGCTCCACTCTCCCTGCCCGGGACACACACTAAAACTCAGTCCCTGGCCTCGAGACTCTGGGCACATTCCCGTGGGCACAGGGCCTGTGGGCTGGGACCACTGCAGCTGGACCTCCTGTCACCCCCTCACCCAGATGAGGAACAGGCTCAGGCTGGTGGGGTGCTGGCCCAGAGCCCGGCCTTCCCCCGGGAGGAGATCTCACCCGCCGACGGTAGTCGCCCTTTAGGGTCACTGCTGCGGGCAGGTTGCCTCATTAACATGCCTTTGCTTTTAGTTACTCAAGACAGATTTTCTCATAAAATCTGGCGCAACCTGGGTCAGGAACCCTGTGGGTCATGGTGCAGGGCTCAGAGGTCACCTCTTATCCACCGCCTGCTCCCTGCTCTCCATTCCTGGCCAAGGGGGTCTTACTTTGGTGGCCCAACCGAAGTGGTGGTTCCAAACACCAGCAACAGGGACCTTGTTCAGGGTAACTATGGGTGACATCTGAGGACCCCTCCAGAGCAAGGACCCAAATAAGTGTTGGCTGGTGTGTTGGTGGGGGAGAAAAAAAAGGTGCAATTATTTCCTCACCACCCACCTCCAAATTCTCATGTGTGTGCAAATGGGACATGTCTATGTGTGTCTGTGCGTGGGTGTATGTCTATGTGTGTGTATGTGTTTCTTTGTATGTGTGGGGGGGCTGTACATGTGCTTTTAAGTGTACATGTGCCTATGTGTGTGTCAGCATGTGTGTGCACTGCGCCCGTGTGTGGTGGGGGTGGAGTTGGAGGCAGGAACGAGGCTGTGCAATATGCTAAATGAGCACTGGTGTGTTCTCGGAACACAAGCAAACAGCCCCGCTGCTGGGCACACGGCTGCCTGGACTTGGGCACCACTGTGCCCTGCGTTTCAGGAGATAACACACTCAGGAGGGCCTACCCAGAAGTACAGGTGTAGAGCTTTCCTTTAAATAAAGACAGATCAGTTTGATTAGTGAATGAATTCACAAACATTCACAAAAAGCCCTGTGAACATACAGGACAATTAATAGGCAAAGTGTAAATGCTGCTGATAAAACTGCCGTGACATGTCAAGAACAGACGTCCCTGAGGGCTTCCGTACGTCAGGACGTCTCCCCACACCCACATCCATTCCTTTTTTCGAACTTGCTGAGTCCTTTGGCCTTTGAATTAATGGCATGACTTGTTATACCCCAGTTTCCCTTTCCCTTTCGACTCACCAGGGGAATTGAAACTGAAATAAGGACAAACTAAAGGGCTTCAGAATTAGGCTTTTAAGCTCTTCAGAAACACAATGCAGCTCTAAACCCTTCTGTCAAGGAATGGAATGGTGTCATTAAGAAAAATGTATATATAAAACTCGGCATCAAAGTGTTTTTTAGTTTCTTTAGCTTCTATTTTTAAAATCCAAGAATAAATGTATAGGTTTTTAAAGGGTTGGGGGGAGGCATCTCATATTTGCTAAAAACTCAAAGAGAGGAACTTATTCAGAAAGAATGTCACAGTGACTTCGGTGTGCAGCAGACATGTCTTCATACAGTCACAGCTCCTGACATCCCAGAGTGAGAAAGGGGCTTAATTCTACTGCATGTGGCTGAGCACATGAACGAAACAACAGTCTCTACTTAAAACAACAAAAAACAAAAAAATGAGGCCCTTTGTGTGAATGGGCGGTGTCCCCATGGAAGTCTCCAGAAGGTCTGCTCTGTGGCGTGCACTCATCTTTACCCTCACACCCACCAGCAAGCAGTGCCTCGGTCTCCCATCCTGCATCCCGGGTGGACTGACAGTTTGGCCGAACCTGTGAATTTTGGATTAAAGCTTTGAGTGCCCCCTTCTCCTAGGAGAGGTGCTCCTTGGACGCCTCGCCCTCTTGCTGCCTGCACAGAACTCCCGCTTACCTCTCACTTCAGGCTAACAGCCTCTTTGTGGTGCTGGCGCCCCAGTGCCTGAGGCAGGGCCGGACCCAACAGACCCTGGCTGAGCAAAGTGAGTGAATCCACGAACTAGTGGTGGTCCAATAAATCAAGTCCCAGGAGTTTGGGTGCAAGGTGATGACCGTCTCCGGGAGCTGCGTCTGGGGTGTTGTGCTGCTGCGAAGAAGGTCCTCCGCAGAGCATCACACAGTTAGCTCCCTCAGAGGGCGACAAATAGCTTGGGCAGCTCCATTCTGTGTCCCTCTCTAGGAAGGTCACTGTGGTCTTGGTGTCCTTTAGGGGCCTAAGAATTCCTACTGTTGAAAAGGTCTGCCAAACATTGTTTCAGTGTTTCTCAGATCTGGTTGACTATGGACACTTAAAATAGTGTCTCTTAACATCCCTGGAATTGGTCCCATGGAAATGAGAGGAAGTGAAGACGTACAGTCATCTGTGAGGGTTTTGAGCAAAGACCTTGTTTGAGTCTGGGTCCCCAGCACCCCCACACTGTATAACGACCAGCATACCATTGTGTTTGAGAGCAGCTTTCTTGCAGGAAGTTAAATCAATTTTAATTCCATTCTATTTACAGCACCATGATTTAGCTGTAACATGGAAACATGTGGACAGCGAAGGCTGTGACTCTGGCAGCAGCCTTGAATGATAGGAGACAGCTTCCCACTTCTAATGAAACAGCAGCTGCAGCAACATTTCACGAACAGCCTTCTGCATCACATTAATGAAATACCTCCTGTGTGTCTTAAAGTGAGAAATGACATTGGCTACAGAAGGTCCATTTCTTTGGATTCAGGAAGTAATAGGGACTCGGGCAATTCTATCAGTATTATGACTGAGAGCTGCATGCTTCCGTTTCGGAGCAAGCAGTCTGTGTACCTCTCATTGGTGGCCTACTGACACTGCCATGAATTTACGTAACTGCATAAGGAATTCCAGACTTGAAAAATCACATCTCCTATTTGCTCCTATGTCCAGTTTAACCTGAATTAAGTGTGTGCTTTAGCAGAAATTGTGGTTGGAAGGGTCCTAGGTCTCTTATGCGCATCTGAGGAGTTCATGGCGTACCATAGAAACAGAGCTAGGTTCCCCTGGGAAGTGCTTGCCAGGTACCCACCTAGCAAATGCCTAAGGCAATGAGAATATGGGAATGCATTTTTAATTATACAAAATCACCACACAGTCAATTCTCTTGGACACTGAAGTCAAAAAGGAACTTTACAACAGTCTGGTGATGGTATTTTCATGTTCACAACTTTTATATAAACCAATGATTTCCTTTGTGAGGATGTTAATGTACTATAACTCCTATTTTATGAGTGAAGAGATAGAGACTCAGATTTTAACGTGCCCTATGGTTAGTCAAAATTGTCAGGATGAAGACATAAACAAGTATCATGTCTTCTAAGTCAATGCTTTTATTTGATTACATATTAATAGTTCATGAAGTGAAAGAGACAAATTATTTTATCAATCTCCCAGTGGATGAGGATACAGTTGAAGGGCATGTCATAGATTGCTGACCATTGCTGATACATAAAATTCTCCCTGCCGTTATCTTTCTTCTCTAGAAACCAGCAAATACTGTAATACTGTAGAGCCTGCAGTCTAGTTTACATCTTTTTTTTTCCAGAGCTGCTCATCAAAGTATAAAGCATCATTTGAAATTAATGGAAAAAAGATTTTCCTGAAGACAGCATCTTGCTAGTCCTGAGCAAGAGAGATGCCATTTCCTGGGAGCCCTGTTGGAAGAGGCAAAACTTTACAGAGGCAGAAGATTAAAGGTTTGTAGACACTTGGAGCAGAAAGAGCAAGGCGATGCCTGGGCACCATCCCAAAAAAGACAGCACTGCTGGGCCGTGGTGGAGTAGGGTGGGGTCTATAAAATATACCTGCCCTGGCTCAGACCCAACACCAGTTTAGGGGGCTTTCTACTTGTTTCTCCAGCCCTATCTGCATGCCAAGGACAGCATCTAGCAGCTCGAGTCTCTTAAATATTTGCTTAATAGATGTTGGGCAAGTTTTCATTACCAGTAAAGATAATTTTCAAAGCCAGATCTTATCATCCCTTGACCATGTCCAAGATATGTTTGTTTAGAATTAAAGGCATACATTAGCAAAAGAGTAAAATCCCTGTACAGATTATCACTAAATCTATTTTAGGTTAAAGCTATTGATTTCTGCAGACTAGATTGCAATCTCTTGGAAGGAAGTGATTGGGTTTATTCACCTGTTGCATCAAAAGTGTGTGTGACACATAGCGCTTTTCTGTATGGCCCCTCAAAAAACCTTTCTGCTATCATATTTAATTTAATCTATCAGAAGAATCAGAGTTAATGGTCTTTGACGAGAATGAAGAAAACCAAAGTTTAAGAGGACCCGATGAGATATAGAATAGCAGAACAACTGGTGTACTTAATTTGAAACTTTTTGGTAATGTGTGGACCAAAACAGTAAAAATTGCTTTAATTCTGTATGGAGTTGGTTGAATTAATCAAGCCATTTAGTATTAAGCAAAAATAAAAGTTAGAATTTTTTATTTGAATGAATGAAAGTTTAACAAGCTGAACTTGCCTGAAGTATCTCTCATAGTTAGCTGAAAATTGCCCACGATAGAGGCATTGCACCTCTTACCTTTTTCCTCTTATGAATGTTTTATTTACTTAATGAAATTGTATTATATGAAAATGTACACTTGTAATCAAATCTTTGGTATTCTAGTATGAGTTATACATTTGTAAAGTATATTTAAAAAGTTGTCTAAATTAGCTAGCAATTAAGATGTTTCCAATTATATATTAAATCTCTTAATAAAGTCATTCATTTATTAACTGTTAATAAATGTTAATACCTCTCTAAATACGCTGACCTACTGAGTAATATTAAAGCATTTGTCAAGTGTTTTCTCTATATGGAATTTGAAAGTGAGATTGACTCAATTGTGTCTGTTTGCATGCTGAAGAGAAACAAATTTAAACAAATAACTCCCTCCTCCCTCCAGTACTTAAAATGTCTTTTTTTAAAAACCAAAGTGCTATTTTGATTTCTCAAGTAATTTTTTTTCAAGATTGTTTAGTTATGGAATCATAATTCTAATTAAAATGCAACTGGTCATCTAATTGGTTAGCTGCTATCAAAGGCAGACTGAAGTTATAGGGACCATTTGCAATGGGAACTGATTTTACAGACAACTGTGCAATCAGCAAAAGCCAGTTTGCAAGTTATTGACTGAAGATAACAGCCAAGGGCAGAGATAGGCTACTCTGTTAGCAGAAGATGCACAGAGGCTTGACTCTTTTCTTTGCAGGAGTTTCTTGCTGGAAACCATTGCAGTCTTGTTCAGCTTTACTGAGTTACTGCTTTGTACCTTAGTTTACTTAAAAGAATAGATGATGTTGAATAAAACAGAATAGTGTCTGGGCAGCCACTGGGAAAAGACAGCATGTGGGACTTTCTGATGTCTCATAAGCAACCCAGTGGGTTTTGTGTATATGGGTATATGGTGGACCTCATGAGGTCCTTAAATGTTATGTGACCTATGGACACCTACATCACACTACAGACTTTCATGTCAGCTATGTCCTCATCCATTTATGTAGGTTGTAATACGGAACTGCCCTGTTCTTACCAGTTTAGTATACTATAGTATGGCATTCATTTTTGTTCTTGTATTTCTGCTATACCCAAATACTTCCTAGAAAACTCTTATCTATTTTTAAGCATCTATGTTTATATTTACCTATCTATATTATAAAACATTCATATTTAGGGATAGATTAAAGCTGAAATTATGCCCTATTTTTCATTGTGTTTTAATTGTGCATATGTAGGAATGTCTTCAGTTTCAGCTTCATGGAATATGTGAAGTTGAAAACTGGAATCACTCAACTCGTTAAGTTTTTCTGTGCACTTATGATTGGGAATAATGGTTGATAAATTATTATTGGGAATAGTAGCTGATAAATTGTGCAAAGCTGCTCTCAAAGACCTCCTCAGTCTTCACGATGTGTCAGCTCTATATTTATATTGACATGGAAATTAAACTCCTATATGAACATTATCTCTCATATATACTTACAGATATGTGTTTAAATTTGGAACATAATCTGGCGGGCTGTAACTAGCTACAGCTATTTTCCCAGAGCCTGGGGAGATTTTAGTTTAAGTCTAACAATGTAAAAGGCTGCCATGAGTCATTTGTCATTATTGCTTGTTCTTTTTAGTGGTCAACCTAGATAATTTGGCATTCTTCCCCGCCCCCCACTTACAGGGGAGGGACACATATGCATACAGACACATACATGCAAACCTGGCGTGAAATGACCATGTGGTTGACATATCACCAATCATGCTTTAGCAACTTGGAGTTAAATAAGTAATAAACTGCCAGTCTCAACTATTTCAACTGTTTATCGAGAGCCAAGAAGTTTGTCTCTGGTTCCTGCTTCCCTG
The DNA here is from genome assembly GCA_029783875.1 of Phataginus tricuspis. Lineage (NCBI taxonomy): Eukaryota > Metazoa > Chordata > Mammalia > Pholidota > Manidae > Phataginus > Phataginus tricuspis. The sequence continues at coordinate 1,093,183 of JAQQAC010004068.1, read as the reverse complement.
ATTTTTACTTAATCTCTGTGCCTCAGTTTACTTATACAAGATATGGTACCTACCTCCCAGGGTTCTTGTGATGACCAAGTGGGTTAATATGTTTAAAGCGATTAGAACAGTGTCTGGCGTAAAGCAATTTCTGTATTTCTGTCAGCTATTCATTCCTCAAGTAATAACAACAGCAAAATGAGTCACCAGGTCAAAATTATCCAGGACGGTTGAAAAACTAAATTTAAATTATATTACTGGAACACATTTCATGTAACATCTGCTTCATTTTTTAATAGCAAAAGACTGTATGAACCGATGCTGTCTTTCTGACTGTGATTGCGGCTTCGGTCACCCTTACTGGCCTCCTTGTGCCCTGGAGCAGCGCCTTTTTCAGCAATCTTTTAGGAATTGCCTGCAGCCCCTCTCAGGCAGCCCAGCCCAGCCCAGCCCACTGATCCCTAGAACTCCCCAGGGTCATCCGTTCTCTGGGTGTAGGCTGGGCAAATGGATTCCAGGCCCAATGCTGGGATGGCATTTTCTTCTAGAATGATTCCTTTGTCCTCTTGGATCAGAGCCATTCTTGCCTTTCACCTTGCTTTTAAAAGCATTGCTTCTAAATACAACATGTCACAAATCCCACACCCTGATTTTTAAGTCATGCAGGGAAGTAAGAGGCCAGACAATGTCCCTTAGGCTGGCTGTAATGGTGACATTAGTCTACAAAGACTACATGGGCTTCTAGGATATTCAAAATGCCTAAATTGCATCACTATAATGTTGTTAGTATTTACCCTAATGGATGGTGAGAATTAAAATGCCACAGATGTGTGCTTTAAATGTAGTCCTTCATTCAACAGAGACCTGCCTCTGTGGGGTGGGGAGCCTGAGGCTCAGAGGAGGGAGGGCAGTGCACAGAGCTGTTCCGGGGCAGTGGGGAAGCATCAGCGTGCCAGAGGCCCACGTGCCCCACGGAAGACTGGAGAAAGATGCCCGCAAGGGGACAGAGAAGGCAGCATGCAGCTCCTGCCCGGAGAAAGGCCAGGCTGCATTCTGCAGGTGACAGATCCTCCCGGGATTATAAACAAGGAGATGGCAGAGCCAGACTGATCTTCTAGAAAAATACGGCAGAGATTGAAATGCCAGCAACACAGCAGTATCATGAGCATTAGAAACTCTGAAGCGGAAGGCGTATCCCATCCAGTTTAGGCTCAGGCGGCCACCCAGCATCTGGACCTGTTCCTAGCGTTTGTGTGACACCAAGCCCGGGGCTTAGATAGGAGCTGGACACAGTAGCCCTTGAAGATGAGGAGGAAGAGGAGATGGCTCAGGTTGTTTCCAGAAGACTGACTACTGGTTGGTGTCAGGTGCCTTGGGATTGACAATGAGAGAGACACCCAACACGAGCGTGGTTAGCACGACTGTGCACGGAACAGAATCCTGCTCACTCAGTTGTGGAGGCCCAGGAATCGGATTCTGAACTTCATTTTCATCAGAACAGAGAGAAGAAAGCTTCATGACAAGATCTCAAGAGTGCAAAGCAAGCCAGTCACTCAGTCACATCACTAACTTCTCCCGGTTCCAAGGCCCATGAGGACTGTCTCCAATGGCTTCCCCAAAGCAGTGTCTCCAGGACACCCCACAGAGCTGCACTACCGGATTTCACTCCTCATACACACAAATATTACACATGCACATATGCATTATATGAGAAAGGCAAAAAGAGATACTAATAATCTCCCAATATATCAAAAATTAGACCATTGCCAATAACGTTGAAAATGCCTGCTTATCATTTCCTACCCATGCCCTTTACTTGCTAAATTTGTGCTTATTGTTTGCTTTGCTTTGTTTTTTATCTTACACCCATCTGTAAACAATGCTTACTTTTGCAAGTTTTTGAACTTCATCTAAGTTGAATTGGTGTATTCATATTTTCTGTTCATTTCTTTACTCATTCATTGTTATGTTTTTGATATTTGCCCATGTTGCTGAATATTGCTATAGTCTATTAATTTGTACCATCGTATGGTATTTTGGTGTATCAATATGCCACATTTTATTTTCTACTCTCCTGTCAGTGAAAAACAGGTTGTTTCTTATGCATCAACACAGGCAAAGAAATGACATCAAGTGAAATTCACTAAACAATTCAAAATGATATTGCCATGTGTGTAGCTTTCTTATAGCTTTATCTAGAAATAATTTAGAATATCTAGAGGATTAAAATGACACCAGATCCTACTGGAATTGCCAATGCCTTTTAATAAACAACAAAGAACTAATGATTATCTGGCAATAATCAATATGCACAAATTCTCTTTTGCAAATAAGAACTCCATTTACTTTTATATGGATCAAATGTCAGGCAAGATTTATGTTTTTATACGAAAATTAAGAAATTGAGTAGAACATACGCCTAAAGAAAAGGCCACTGAATGTCTGGATGGGGAAGAAAGAGTAATTGCAGATAAGGCTGCTCTTGAGTCCCTTGCAGACAGAGAGAGACGAATAGCTGAGAAATCCAGACCATAGGGATGTGTCGCCTCACACCCGTCACAGGGGCTAACGGCAACAAGACGAGAGATCACAAGTATTGGAGAGGATGTGGAGAAAAGGGAATGCTCCTACACTGCAGGTGGGATTGCCAATTGGTGCAGCCTCCCACCGAAGAAGTATGGAGCCTCCTCAAAAACCTAAAAATAGAAATACCATATGACCCAGCAATTCCACTTCTGGGTATTAACCTGAAGAAAACAAAATCATTAATTTAAAAAGATATATGCACCCTCATGTTTATCATCACATAAAGCAACCGAAGTGCCCATCAGTAGATGAATGGATAAAGATGTGGTACCTATGCACAATGGAATATTATTCAGCCATAAAAAGAAAGAATCTTACCATTTGTGATGACATGAATGGACCGAAAGGGCATGATGCTCAGTGAAATAAGTAGGACAGAAAAAAGGCAGATACTATACGATTTACTTACATGTGCTAAAAAACAAAACAAACGAACATAACCAAAACAAAAGTAGACTCACAGACCAGAAAAAATACTGGTGGTTGCCATGGGGGTGGAGGGATGGGCGAAATAGGTGAAGGAGAAAAAAATTAGCGAAATGTTTGATATCTTGATCTGGGCAATGTTAACATAAGTGTATACACATGTCAAAGTGCATCAGGCTGTACACTAAGACTTGTGCATTTTATTGTACATACCTCAATAAAAAACAAAAAGGGTAAGAAAGGGCCCATGAATTGAGTGGTTACTATGGAAAATACCACTGATTTCTGGAAAACAGCTTCAGTGTACTATTGCTTCTTAAAACATGGTTATCTCATACCAAGATTTAGGTATGACTCCCAAGTCCTAGCCTCAGGAAACGACTTGCCTCCATACTTCATCCTCTATTGCTGGTTTTGCTCTGCTCCTGATCATATTGGCACAGCATGGAACTCTGCTCCCCTCACAGCTGAATTGGCCAAGTGGAAGAGATTTGGGGTTTTTGGTCACATCTTGGCCAATCAGGCACTAATCCCTGAGACTGACCCTGTGGCAATCTGATTTGGTGCAAAAACAAATGAAGTCCCCAGATCAACTGTGCTGTCATCAGACTTGGAGCCAAGGCCAGCTGATGCATAAAAGAATCCTCAGCTAAGCACCGTCCCAGCCCCACAGCCCATCCAGGAGAGTCCAAGTGCTTCAGCCAACGGGGAGCTGAGTGCACAGCTGACAGCCCGGAGAGACCACTCGGGAGTCCACTGAGCAGTGCATTTTCTAGACGTCGTTTTATGGAGATCCCAGGGCAACTTTCATTCCATTGTTAGTATAGCTGAAGTATATTAACAGTACTGTAACAGCACTCCGCTCTATACACACTATTATTCATTCTGAGATACTTAAGATTACTGGCCACATGCTAGGCATATTGCTAGGTGTTGGGGTAGAGTGGTGGGGCAGAAATGATATCTGCTTCCTGGAAGTTCATAAACTGAAAATTAGACTTATATTTTTATATATATATCACATTATGTCTCTAGATCTATCTATCTTTGTATGTGTACATAGTAATCATAATAATAAGGTATTATTTAAATTAAGCTAGGTAATAATATATAGTAATAATACTGTATTATTTTAAAGTTCACAAAGATTAAGAATGAATTATTTACTTTTTGGTATATGTATACACATTTTTAGAGACTATGCACCCACACACTCACACTCACACACACATACCCTTAGAAATATATGAATATGAGCTGGCCCTTGCAGAAGAAGTCACACTGCAGTGGTTCCCAAACTCTGAAACACCTGGAAGGTAGTTCATGTGCACACAGAAATACTCTTGACGGCATTTTGGGAAAAGGCCCAGAAATCTGCTTTTTTTATAAGCTCTTTCAATGATTTTGTTGAAGGTGCTACAGAACTCACATTTGAATTTTTGTTGACAAGTACTGTCTTCTTAGAATGACTTTGGATACAGAATTGTCTGAATAATTTCATACAAAATAGTCACTGGATTTTAAGCTGCATAATATCCAAGGATTTAGGAAAATATTTTAATGTCATTTAAAAGATGTTTTGTTATTACTTCCTTGATAGTGTTTTTTTAAATTGGAGTTAATCAGTACATTAGGCAAATTTATTAAATTTGCAAGAGTGTGACAACTGTTTTACTCAGAAATTTTAACACACTTTGCTGACTAATCAATCCTTTGAGGGTTACTTAGTTTTAGACAGTTTTTCTTCCCTCTCATTTCTTGAGATATAGCTTTGTTAATGAAGCATTCATTATAATAATCAACTCTGCAACTGAGCTAGCCATGGGTATTGAATTACTGGGATTTGGAAGAATAATTTAGATGTACCAAACAACCAATTACTGTGATTTCTGGCTCACAAAATGTTGGATTATAACATGTTATTGTTCATTGGATATTAGTAGGAACTCCTAATTACTGAAATATAGATATATTTGAGATAATGTCTTGAACACTGTATATTATCATTAAGCATGTTTCTCTCCCTGACAACCTGCTCTTGCAGACATTTCAATAAAGATTCAGGTTATGCTTATGAACATTAGTAAACTCAAAAATTTTAAATAATATTTTCATCATTATCAAAATTTCTCCTCACCTACAGGCTACAATTTTTTGGTTCGTGCTATGGGCCTATGCTAATCAGCATGGTTTTGAATATAGTAAATGGCCAGTATTTACTCCTCTTCAGCTCTTTTTCTCATAAAAGAATGCTTATGAGGTGGCTTTCTTTACCTACTCATCTAACTTCATATCATAGAAAGATACTAATTTGGATCAAATGAATATGGCCCAAACCTGAAAGAACTGGATATTTCATTTTGTAATTCCTGACCTCTGATTTTCACTGGAATTTGAATACAGGGTCTGAGTTTGTCAAACCAGTTCTTCAGTTAATCCTTTGATCACAGTACTTTTGTATTAAGTATATGTAAGTATTGTGAGGTTTAAGCCACTTAATGGTACTGCTCCTGAAAACTCGCTAAATTGAAGTTCTGTAGCCTCGCTGTACCCTCTGCTCCTCGCATGGCCCTCCAGGTCCTTCATCAGCAGCATAGATTTGCGCCTTAGATTACAGACACTGCAAAGCTAGATTATCTTTCCATCTCCTTTTCTTTAAGGGCTCACTCCTCACATGACAAAGATCCTTGAGTGTAGAGCCGTACATCAGTGATGGAATATCATATTGCTTTAAGATTCACAGTGGGTCCTAAAATTCTTCAGCAACGTGAGATATCCTAACCACATTTAGTCATTAGAAATCAAATACCAAATGTTTTTCTTTCTTTCTTTTTTTTAATTAGAAACGGGACACAGTGAGTGTGTTATTTTCCATGTGAGCGAAGATGTTTAAAGGCAGCTATATGCCCAGGATAAGCATTTCATCTGTTTTATAGATGTCATGGGTGCTGTGACAGATCTACCTTGTGTACTGTATTTATTCTATTGTTATTTTTTAATCGTGCTAAGAAACTGATTTCATAAGAAAGTGAGGCAGAGCAGGTATACTTTCTGTGACTTAATTCTTTGTAACTCCAAGTGATTCACGAGTCCTGGTCATCTCCTCCTGGGGATGAAGTCGCACGTCTATATAGCTTAGGAGTAAACACCCTAACATATTAATTGCTCCCTACCTAGGCCATTATTTCAGTCTAGGTTCTAATTTATATAAAACTTAAGAGTCCTTGGTTATACAAGGTCCATGTGCTTCAAAAGCCAAAAAACTTACAGTATTGCCTAGAGTCAACTGGGGTGATTTAGTATAGAAATGACTGGATAGCAGTCAGCCTTTTATCATCCTCTGATTGGATCGGTGCCTCTCTGCAGCTTTGTTTGATCTTGGTGTTAAGATATCTGGAAAGAGATCAATAATCATCAGATGTCTCAAACCCACTGAAAAAGTAATTACCCAATATTTAACTGGTGTTACAGCATAACTGAATGGTATTTTTTGAAATGAAGAATGATAGTTATACCACTGTCTTTGACTCAAGACGGAAAAGAACCCACAGTTCTCTCTCTCTCTCTGTGCATGTGTGTATATGACTATATATTATATAAACATTACATATGTGTTGTACATATAGTTGTATGTATATTAATATATGTCTATATGTTTACATATAAAACAACCTTTTTTCTGTTCTATACTAAATGAAACAATGACAATAAAAAGGTAAGGCAACCTGAATCTAGAAAAGCTGTCATGGACATTCTAAGTAAATTCACCTCGAATGTACTGAATAAACCACTTCCTAATAAATAGAAATGAACTAAATCATATCAGTAGATTTTATAAAGTACATTGGTAATTTAATTTTTTGAAAAATTGTTCATTGGCTTTCTCTGCAGGGCTTTGCCTCTCTTTTTACTTGGGGGGAGGTGCTGATTAATCTCTTTCTTCCTTTATTTTGAAAATTCTCAACTATCATATAATTGGCATGACCTTGAGAATGTGACCCCAAATGTCCACTAAAAGCATATATAAAAAAATATATATAAATCTTCAATATTTTGCTTTTATATATTCAATAAATAAAAATTGAATAAGATATTCAATATCTTTCATTTATATAATTATACATATCCCTACAATTATATATATGATTTTATTAAACAACCAAAAACATTAGCACCTATCAAAGAAAAGCGTCTGGTGGGAGGAGTCATAGAAGAGACTGAAATTTGTCATGAAATGGAGGGGACGCGTCAGTTAAGATTATTTGAAGTATAAGGGGTAATAAAACCAAAAGTATGGTGTTGTTGAAGGAGGTCACTTTCTCTCATCTTGATTGTCCGGTTTTACTGCTCAGCATGGCCACAGGAATCTTATGTTTCCCATGAGGTAACTGGTTTTCAATGAGTTTATTCCATTTGGTGGGAGAAAATTATTAAATGTACGGTACACATAATTTAAATTTTATAAGTGCGTAAGACATTCCACACATATATAAAATTACTCATCTGAAAAAAATCACTTGTCAGATATGTTTTGACCTAGAAAATACCTATGACTGTTTCAGTGGCAGGGGCGCTGGCTGTGTTCAGTTGCCTGGATCTGTGGGAGGCCCTCCTGCTTCCATTCACGATGACCATTTATTTTGCTATTGCATCTCTGGTTTAAGTGTTAAAGCGCTTGTGAGTCACAGCTATTCTAGTCTGAATGAGTCTATCGCCTGCTTTACTGAAGATAAAGGTACTTTTTGTGCACCGTTGACTTTGGACCGATCCGATGGGCTGTGCACATCGACATGACAGGGTGGGGCAGCCCAGTGGGACGGGCTGAGGCGTGGTATCCAGTGTGACCAGCACCCAGAAGAGAGGAGCACCTCTGATCCTATGGAGGGGTTTGGCAGACTGTATAAAATAATGATAAATCATTAGGTGTGGGGAAAACCTGGTCGTGCTAGTTTTGAAAAAGAGAGAAATTTTAAACAAGATGCAAGAAAAAAATGAAGTTACTTGATATTTGTCATTTTCACCCCTCAAAACTAAGTGTTTCCAAGAACAATTCCGTGACAAGAATACATGATTTTAACCCACAAGTTTCATGAAACTAGTCGGACAGTGGGCATGGAAGCACATTTCTTCAAAAAGAAGCTCTACGTGTTGAGGATCAGGGAGCGGAAGATGCCACAATTCTTGACTTCCTCTTCAGAGTCTGACAAAGCTTCTCTGCTTCCTTAAGGCCTCCCAGAAACAAACAGGCGGCGCAGAGAAAGAAGGGGGGGGCAGCTAACAATGATTTGCTGAATTTGAAAGAAACATAACTTTTCACATCAGTCCCTGCCCTGCTCTGTTCTCCAATTTTCCAACTCAAGCCATCCCAAGGAAGGGGGAACATCAGCTTAATTAAAAATACTTTCTTCATCTTGGCTGTACAGTGACCTTTTTGCTTTCTCCATTTTGGCTGGCTTTCACCAAAATGAGTGACTCAACTTCTTAGAAGAGATTGCCGCCAGCATTACAACACTGATGAGTATGGGAGCCCCTTTCACACTTGCTCTGTGAGGACCCGCAGTGTAGTCAGATAATCAGCAGTTTACTGATGTCACAGTGAAAGGTACCGGCGCAGATATGGCATAGCTGTCAATTTATGCTGTTTTGGCTTCTGTGTTTTTCAGTTTATGGAGATAACTCTGAGGAAATTTGAAAGTTTTTTCCACTTCATTTTTGTCAGTATAAAAGCAGTGTCTGCTTGTTAAATAAATGTAAAAGAATGGAAGGAAGATAAGAAGTTACTGGTAATCCCCACCACTTATATACAAACCCTGTTTACATTTTCCTTGGTTTTAAAACATATTTAGGAACTCTGCACCTGATTTTTGTAGGTTTCAGATAACCATAAATGGGAAAGCTTCTCAATCTGTTCTGAAAACCTGACATTCTTAAATGGTTATTTAAACCCAAAGTATTTCAGTTGAGTTAAACTTTGACCAACCTAGGTGACTAGTTTATAGTTCTTGAAACCGTGTGGAATACTTGGTATCAGCAAAGACCACACACCCAGATTCCTGGAGCGTGTCTTGTGTTTGGGTTTAAACACAGACCTGAAGTGTTTTCTTTCCTACCTATTTCGGACACATTCTTCTCATTTGAAAGCTTTGTGTCTTACTCAACAACCTCTGTATCTAAACTATGCTAAAGATACATAGAAAAGAGATGACATCACAGAACTGATTCTGTTCTTTTAGCTTTGTGTTTAGCTTAAGTTGAGCAGTTACCATGAGTCATGCAGTCTTGTGACGAGCTGGGCACTTTTCCAATCAGAGACTGTTAAGATCTTTGACAACAGAACCTGTAGTTTTTTGAAGAGGGCGTATAAACAGTGACCTGGACTCTTGGTGGTACCTGGCTTCTTTGAGTAACAGAGTGTGTTTTTGTTGAATAGCAAACACCTATGATGAGGTAACATTTAGTGAAGCTGACTCATTTCCTTATTTACAGATAAAAGGGGTTACTCAGAAAATAACTAACAGGTAAGCAAAGTTTTCCTTCGGGTGACACATGGTGTTTCTCTAAAGCCAGGCTGACCATAACATTGTCAGCTATCAGATCTATAAAAAGCAAATTTGACTATGAAATAATGTCAGACATTAAGAGCAAGGACCATTTCTAGCCTTAACGCTATGAGAATTGCTGATTTCAGATGCTATTCGTAAGGAAGAGCTTGTGTAAAGGTGCTTAAAAGTTTATGATTAATTGAAACGTGGGATCGATGTTAACTTCCCTTTCTAAGTTCCACTGGGCACATTTTGCTGGTTTTTACAGCTGTAGCTGTTACCCTGAATGTGTGTGTAGGACGTCTGTGGGGAATGCTGGGTGCCCCTCCTTGTCTATGGACGTCCCAGCTGTCCAGAGCTGTGGGATTTCCAGCCATGTCATGTTGACTTGAACCGACTCAGCAGGCGCTTCCATCATGGGAAACCAAGAAACCTCCGCCTCCCTGACTTGCCGTCGCCTCTGGGGCTGGACCATCAGGCTGCCTCTACAAGCACATTCCTCAAAGCTGGTTTGGAGCATATTTATTTTTAAAAATATAAGCAGCCTGCTGGGAGAAAAACATTAGATTAATGCATTCCTCCGAGCATGATCAAAAGTCATAACTCTTCTTCTTAGACCAGATTTTACTAGAACTTTACACAAATGGAAAAAGGCTCCTGTAAATAGGATTTCATTGTTTTCATTCATTTAGAATGTGTGTGTTGCCCTCTGTTGCCTTTTTCTCTACTTGGTATTCCTTCTTCTGAAATCTCGGGTAATTTTAACAGCTGTACAATTCTTTTGGTTGTTGGGAAATCATGCATTGTGAAACACATTAAATTGAGCACACTTAAAAATAGCCTAGTCTTTTCTACTGTTTGGGTAAGGCCACTTGCTTGTTAGAGGTTACTAACGGGAGTAAGTGGTCATGTGTGGTCACCTCTAGAGCCGGCTTATTTGCTCAGAGGAAAGAATGCATTAAACAGCCATAGACTACATTCCAGAACATTAGCCAAACACTTCGTAAAAGCATGCGTTGGGTCACAGCAGAGCCCGCCACCACTCCTGGAAAAGCAGCTCTGAGTGTCTGCCCATGTGGCAGAGATCCTGTCACAGATCAATATGGGCTCTCATTGCAAGAAGTTTTGTAAGTGGTTCTTGCGACCTCTTTTTTCCTGATAAAACGCCATTGGAATTTGTAGTCTCAGGAAATTTATGGGACTTTGCTTTCTTTTAGAAGGTTCTTCCTATGCTATGCAATTAATCTATATATTATGTTGCAGGGCTGGGGAGGGTGTGTGTGCTGTAATTTTAAATACTTGAGGAGCTAGAAGAGATTTGGGAATTTAGGTGATTTAGATAGACTTTGTTTTTTAACAGTCTCATAGATGAGAAAAATATGACCTCGTGAAGTTAGAGGATTTGATCAGATTCACACAGCTAGAAACTATCAAGTCAGAACCTTGGTGAGCTCAGGCTGCTGCAACAAGTTATCACAGACAGGAGTTTATAAGAACAGATATTCAGTCCTCCTTGCTCTCGGGCCTGGAGCCCAAGGTCTCAGCGCTGGCAGATCCTGTGTCCTGGGTCACAAATGTGTCTCCTTGCTGCATTCTCTGGGGGAGGGAGGGGGCTCTGGGGTCTCCTTTGTAAGGACACTGATCCCATCAGGGGGCTCCACCCTCTTGACCTCACCACCCCCAGAGGCCCCACCTCCTGGCACCACCACCCTGGGGGGTAGGTGCCAACACAGGGTTTGGGGGGACACACACATTCAGACCATTATGCTTGGATTTCCACTCCACACCTTCAACAGTTTGGTGTGTGTGTGCATGCGCAGATTTTAACCCCATCTGTGTAATTGTTTTGTTGGCCATTTTTTATCGGATGAAACGCAATGTCACAACGAGCGTACACAAGCACTTCAGGGGATGGAGTGGCTGGGACTCAGACTCTGAAGGTTTTACACCCTGTGTGTGACAGTGGTGTCCCCTGCAGGGCCTGGACCTCACACATGCTATGGAGGTGGAGCAGAGGAAATGACACTGGGCTCCCTCTTTCCAGGCCTCCTCCAGTCCATGGGCCTGTGGGGGCTGAATTGTGTCCCCCCAGAATTCATGTGTTGAAGTCCTAACTCCTAGTATTTTGAGTTGGGGCCTCCAGTAAAGTGATTAAGGTTAAAAGAGTCATGAGAGGCGGGCCTGATTCAACAGGACTGGTGTTCTTAGAAGAAGAGACACCAGAGAGCCTGCTCTGTCTCTGCCTCCTCCACGTGAAGACACGGTGACAGGCGGCCTGCTGCAGGTCGGGGAGAGAGGGTTCCTACCTGACCAGGAGCTCCAGCCGCCAGGGTGGTGAGGAATCAGCGCCTGCTGTTCAGGGCCCTCTGTGGGGTCTGTGATGTGGCCCGCGCTCAAGGAGCCCAGCACCGTCTGTACAAGGGGGGCCACCTCCCTCCGAAGAGCCTCCAGTGCCTGCCCCACTCACCTTCCGTGCCTGCTTACCTGCCCCTGTCCCCAAAGACAAGCTTGGTTGATGGGCCCCCATCTCCAATGACAAGCTTGGTTGATGGGACTCCAGTCTTGGGGTTTGTAATGATTTGTACCCCTCAGGTACTAGCCAAATCCATTTTTCACATTATAAAAAGTAATGTTTGTTGATTGACCAAGTAGTCTGACAGATGGTTAGCCAAATGGAGCAGATAGGCTGAAATAGTTTGTTTTTATTTTAGTTTCAGGATCGACAAAGAAACACTGAGATAATTTTGCACAAGATTTTGGCAATTTGGAGATATGAGAGTATTGTTTATTTTCTCCTGGAACGATCTGGGTAGTTGGCTTGCATGTCAACATGCGATGTGGCTCGGGAAGCCAAATTCTACAAAGGAAGGGAAGATGTTTGCCAATAAAATTAAAATCCCATTAAATTCTCTGATACTTGACCAGGATTCCTGTTCTCTTTCTTATAATTATTTTATCTATTCTTAGAAAAAAAAGGGGGAAAACCCCATTGGACCCGAGGTGACTCCTCTCCCTCCACACTAACAGTCTTCCTTCGTTCACTCTGGATGAGACAGATTTAAAAGAAAGGGACCCACTTCTTCACTCCAGGCCACACAGTTAAATGTGGTGGCAGGGTTTTCTGTTAATGGTGATACCTTAGGCTTGATCAGAGAATAGTCATGTGGACCAAAGCTACCAGGGATTAATGCTTTTTAATTGTCCTTAGAGAATGAGAACCTGTGTCATAAAACAATCCAAAAGGATTTTTCATTTGTATGTCTAACCTAAAATGACTCTGTGCTTAATTAAACAAGTTTGATGTAGGTCGCTGAGTGTCAAGTTATCTTTCTATTAAATTATAAAAATAATTTTCAGTTCAGATAATGTATTTTGCTTATTCAACACTAACATTCAGATATTTATTAGCCATATTAGGTTTCTTTATGAACTTTGCAAGTATATTTTTAAAAATGTTCTGCCACCATTTCATTCAAATCTAACATCTGAGTGAAGCCACATTGGGCAGAGTGACTGACTGGAGTCCCAGCTAACGGTACCACGGGTTCTGTCTCTAGAAGCAAAGACAGGAAAGGAATGACTTAATTATCTCAGTCATTTTGGCACCTGTCTCCTTCCTCAGCAAGAGGAAATTGGCACTTGCAAAATGATCAAGGTAATTGACATTATAAAAGTTTTGCTGGGATTATTTATTTAGTTAATTGCTTGAAAAACTTCGGAAATGTCAACTTCATTCTTTTGAAATGACTCTGCATATCTTATGCAGTTAGGATTCCATTCAGCTGCAAGTTACAGAGAGTCAATTAACAGAGCTACTCATGATGCAGGTTATATTTAGTGCACATAAAAATAAGTACAGAGGAGGAGGATTCCAGGCTAATGTAGTCTCTTAACAACATCTTTAAGGATTCAGTTTCCTTCTTTGATTTCTGATCCATATCTCTGCTTTGTAGTTTTTTTTTTTTTTTTCTAGAGAACCTTGTATTTTGAGGATTTTTTTTTTT
>JAQQAC010004068.1:917338-1079146 GCA_029783875.1 Phataginus tricuspis | reverse complement strand
ATAGGGATTGCGTTGAATCTGTAGATTGCTTTAGGTAGTATTGCCATTTTGACAATATTGATTCTTCCTAGCCAAGAGCATGGGATGCATTTCCATTTGTTAGTGTCTTCCTTAATTTCTCCTAGGAGTGTCTTGTAGTTTTCAGAGTACAGGTCTTTCACTTCCTTCGTTAGGTTTATTCCTAGGTATTTTATTCTTTTAGGTGCAATTGTGAATGGAATTGTTTTTCTGATTTCTCCTTCTGTTAGCTCATCATTAGTGTATAGGAAAGCAACAGATTTCTGTGTGTTAATTTTGTATCCTGCAACTTTGCTGAATTCAGATATTAGTTCTAGTAGTTTTGGAGTGGAGTCTTTAGGGTTTTTTATGTACAGTATCATATCATCTGCAAATAGTGACAATTTGACTTCTTCTTTACCAATCTGGATGCCTTGTATGTCTTTGTTTTGTCTGATTGCCGTGGCTAGGACCTCCAGTACTATGTTGAATAACAGTGGAGAGAGTGGGCACCCCTGTCTTGTTCCCGATCTTAGATGAAAAGCTTTCAATGCTTTGTAGTTTTTATCTTCATGGTTCTAGGCTGCCTGCTGTCCTTCTAGGCAGCTCCACGTCCCTCCAGGCTTGAAAAACAGGGAAGATGATTGTTCAACAGGTACAAAGTTTCAGGTGTACCACATGAATGAGCTCTAGACTCTGTTGTGCACATCATGCCTGTAGTTAACAATACTGTATCATTCACTTGAAAATGTGCGAGTGTAGATCTGTGTTTAAATGTTCTTATGACAGAAAGAAAAAGAAAAAAAGGGGACATGAAGAAACTTTTGGAGGTGATGGATGCATCTACTACCTTGATGGTGCTGATGGAGTCACAGGTGGCTGCCTATGTCCAAACTCATAATCCAGAACTTTGCCGCATGCCCATCCCCAACCCCAAAGGAGGTTTTGAATCAGTTTTCCAAGCTCTGTAGTGGTGGAAGCAAAGCAGTATGAGTTTAGTAACTCTTGGGTAGAAAATTTAAACCTCTGCCATGTGTCCATCATGGATAGGATGTGAGAGGTGTGAAAGACACTTAAGGTGTCTCCTTTCCTTGTTGGCTTTACCCAAACAAAATTCCAACAGAAAAAAAATTCCATAGTTTTTAGTTTACTAGAACTAAGAGTAAAATGAAATAAGCCATATTATGTTCAATTCTGCTGCTATTACCCACTGGCTGTATGACCCACGCAAGGTGCTTACAGCCGACAAGTCTTGGCTTTTTTATTTATGAAAATGAGATTCCCCACTTGGTAGATTTCTGCAGGACGCATGGTCACTCCTGTGTGATGCCTCTGTCACACTGAATCTAGGTTTCGCCCAGACTTTCTTTGGCCAGTGGGACAAAGCACATGAAACAAGCAAACAGACACAAGGACATGATTTAAGCTTGCTCTGGGGGGCAGGGCTGGTGCCCTGGGGCTTCCACTGGCAAAGAAGCCCTTCTGGAGAGAGAAGCACAGTTCCTCGCTGTCTGGCTGAGCCCAAACCCCTCACCAACCTGTAAGCTAAATGCAGCTGCAAGCAAAGTCCAGGTTAAACCTGCATGAAGTCTAAGCGACAAACCCACAAGTACGTTTTAAAAAATCAGGCATTGTTGGTTTAAGTCATTAAGTCTTGGGGCAGAAAAAGATAACTCATGCACACACCAGCTTTCCAGTGTGGTGGCCAGGACCAGCTGCACAGATTGTGAGATCCCTGGAACAGAGCAAACACTCAAAACCCTAGTGATTATCAATGTTTCTGTCGTTATTGTCCATTGTGCAACATACATCCACGAAAAATGTTTGTCAGTTAGGAAGAGAACATCCCACAGAGAGTTTCTTAGCACCTGCAATCTGTGATGGGTTTTTTTTTCTTTAAGGAGATTACATCTTGACTAATACATTTAAGATAAAGTAACAATGCATGTACTGCCAGAGGTTAGGAATAAATACTAAAGGACCCAGCTCTAGGAAACATATCTAGCAAGTGAACATTTAAAGAACCAGGAACCAATATAGGTTTTTGGAGAAAACTTCATGGAAAATACTTCTCTTGATCAAGGCCTTGAATGGAGGGAAGTATTTCAATAATGTGAACACTAATAATACATCAATATCTGCCATTAGTTGAGAAAATATTTTGTTGCAGCATGACAATAAACACTTTCTATGCAATTTCAGATTTAATGCCATAGCATTAAATTCATTTTAAATTTTACCATAACCTAATGGGGCAGTTTTACCTAACCCTCATTTACAGATAGCAAGGACACAGAATGAGAGAGAAATTAGGAAATTTCCCCATCTGTCCAGTGCTGCCCCTCTGGTTGGCGGTAGAGCTGGGATTTGACACCAGGGTTGTCTGATTCCAGAGCCAATGCTCTTCCTCTCTGCACAGAGGCTGGCTGAGAAATTACATGCATTTTTGCTCTAAGAAAACTCATGCCCAAGTTGGGGGGAGAGTTAGCTGTTACCACCATCACAAGTCTGCCCTGACCTACATGCTAAAGGGTCCCAAGTCAGTGTATTAACAGACCGTTCTCGTAATGATTAAAAGGCATGGCTCACTGTCCTAAAGCGGGAGGGTAAGGACACTGAACCCGGAGCAGCGCACACGCCCTGCCTGGCTCTGACCTGGCACTTTGTGTACCTGACTCTTAGTTTATTCCTCCCAACAACCGTACTAGTGAAGGTCCTTACAGATGATATAGCCAGATCCAGAGAAGTTCAGTCGGTCTCCAGAGGCACAGAACTGCAAAAACGGCGGGTCAGGATATAAGTCCAGGCTGTCAAGTTCCAAATGCTGAGATGTACCCACCGAGCTCAGGGGCTCCTCTCAATACTGAGTGACCCCTACCGAACAGGCCTCTACCATCAACAAAACCACGAGGTGGATGAGTGTACACGGAGTGCATTCAGACTTTCTAGAAGACACTTAAGATGAATACCTGAGTCTGTGAGTAAAAATGTTGTTTTCTTTTTTGTTTTTTCTGGTTCTCTGCTCTTAGGCCAAAACATATTTCCGAATGACCCCTCAGAATGATTTTTTCTCCTTGTTGGGATTTCACTGAACACAGAGAAGAGAAAAGACAGCCTATTTCTAACTAAAGGAACCGTTATATTTGTTATGTTACCCACAGATTCAAGCACAGTCTTATAGGTCAATTCAAGTGGGTATTTGCCACACTGCTGCCAGCCCAGGTAAAACAAATAGTTTGGGTTAAAATCCTCCTTTGATTCAGACTATCTGAATAGCTGTCTTAGCACCTCATTTCCCCCAGGTATATATAAGCCAGAGTATGCTTTATTTTTATTTGAGCAATCAAAAAAGGCATCTGTAATTCAATGGATAATGCAAGTTCCAGTTATAGTTAATTGAATTAATGGCATGATTGGTTTTGCCGAAGGCAAATTTTTAAGTCTCATGATGGCTTTTGTCTGGATCTTCAAACTTGCTGAGAAAATTCCAGGAAATATGAATCCTGGGCTTGGGATGTACTCCTTGCTCAAAATGATTGGAACTTTCCTTGTGGGTATCATTCAAAGTCCCTCCAACCTTCAGGTCTGGCAGTTAATTACCCTTTTTGGAGGCATATACTTCAGATGTTTTTTAGCGGTAGCCAGTGATTAATCTGGGGAATTCTGATTGTGTTAAAAAAAAAAACAAATGAAACATTGAAGTATGATTCTAAAGCCACAAGCCTGACCATCTTATGTGATGAATTCAATCTGAAAATATTTCCAAAAAAGGAATTTCCTAATTCTTTTTTCACTGTATCTTTTGAATTTTAAACTGTGTGACTGTGTTCCTAACTCAATGAAAAAAATTAGGATAAAAACGAAAGCACATTTTGGGATTATATATAGACACACAGGCACATATACTCACAGGACTTTCTTCCCATTCTTGCAGGAGGAAATGCACCTTTGAATGCTGAAAGTCACGCTTATTTTATTTTTTCAATTTATTTAATTTCTCCTTATTTTCTAAATACTATTTTATTTTTACAACACTCCTATTCCTTTATAGTCCTCGCACTGGTGTGTAGCTAGACACCCCCACCTCTGCAGGGAGACATTACCATTCCCTCGGGTTTCCAGCCAGGGACTTCCAGCTTCCTCCTTCTCCGTTTCTCACTGCTGGTAACTGGAGCTGTGGTGCCTCTGCAGAAAGAGCACCTGCTATCATTTTCATGGCACTGTGAGGAGACCCCTAGGGGACAATTCAACACTTTTGCCACTTAAGAATGTCAGCGAACGGCCATCGGTGACCCTCACTTAAGGGACTGAGTGTCCCTGCCAGCCTGACAGTTAAGCCCCACACACAGATGCTGTGTATTCTGCATTCACCTCACAGGGCAGTGGTCAATGCAACAACTGCATCTTTTATTTTGCACTTTTTAGGAAATTCAATATTAATACAATTTGTCACTTTTCTCTAAGGAGCACTTACCAGGCTAGGATTTCAGTATGTTTTACCAATTTAGTTGTTATAAGGGCCTGCAAATGCCTTGATTTTAAAACCTTATTTTCTAGGTCTTTGAGGGCTGGCTATAACCTGAGATTATTTTCATAATGGACTGCTCATATAATGTACTTCTTAAAAGCCAAATGATACTTATCACTTCATTTTGCATATTGAGTGACATTTTTAGCTTGGATTTAATAATCCAACATTATAATAAAAATAAAAGTAGTAATGCTTTGAAAATCCATTACAGATTCCTTCTACCCAGGTGAGCTCATTAACTCTTAGATAAAAGAAATTTGAATTAAAAAAAAGAAAAGATTTGATTCTGCCTGATGTGATGACTTGGGAAAGAATGAGAAGTGGAAGTGGATTCTCCTGACTTCAAATTCAGGGCTGACCACACGAGGTGGAGAGTTTTTAAAAGTGAAAGCAAAGCCAGGGGCGCCCCATCATCTCTGAGTCGCGCGGAGGAACGTGGAGGAAGGCTGGGATTTCTGTGTTATCATCCTGAGGAAGGTGGAACCAGGGACAACAAGAAAGGGATTTTAAGGCCCAGCCCTTGCGAACAAAACATGCAAACAAGATGGGACTTTCAAGCAATCTGAGCCTTGTCAAAATGTTTCCTACCCCACTCTCCTGTCTAAAATGTTGGTGCATTGGTCAGCAAGGACTCTGAGTGCAAATTCAGTCCTTTGCAGGATTTGGGGACACCTCCCAGGCACGCAGACTTTACTAGGTGTAATGGGTTGACTTGTGTCAAATTCATATGTTGAAGTCCTAATCCACTACCTGAGAATGTGACCTTACTTGGAAAGAGGGTATTTACAGAGTGGGGATAAAGTGTCCTTATAAGAAGGCGACATTAGGACACAGGGAGGCACGGGGGACGAGGGCACATGGAGATGAGATCAGACCATCAGGGTTAAGAGTCTGTAGGCCAAGGAACACCAAAGATTGCAGTGAAACCCAAGAAATCCCCAGAAGCAGGAAGGAGGGCTAGGCAGATGCCCCCTCAGAGCCTCAAAGGGAACCAGCCCTACTAATGCCTTGACTGCTGACTCCCAGCCTCCAGATATGGAAGACAACACATTTCTGTTGTTCATGCCACCTAGTGTGGGGTTCTTTGTTGTGGTGGCCCCAGCAAATGGATATGTGAAGAATATAGGGAATCAAAGCCACTTCAGATGTAATCCAGTCCCATCAAGAGCTTATGATGAATGTAGTGAGCCAGCCCCCGAAACACTGAACAAACGCAGGAGGCAGATTGATCGAAGGCCTCAAGAGTTCATTCCAATTGCTAATGCTGTGAAAATCCAGGTGGCAGGAGGGAGATAGGGACAGACCAGGAAGAGTCCCGCAGCCCTAGTGTGACAAGCACAGGACAGGCATGCAGGGGCCAGGGGAGCGAAGCAAAGCTTGTGGTTTTGGACTTGGGAGTTGGGGACAAGAGCTACCTCTGCCCTGGCAAAGCACAGCACATGTTCTCCCCGCAAAGGAAGGAGCTGTACGCTGGGCAGAAATGTGCCTCGGTAGGTGATGTTGTTATGAGCTGTCATGCTCAGAATTTCCAGGAGGATGTGTATTTGCTCTATTTCATATCTTACTTTAAACAATAATAAAAAAGCAAAATTGCAAAATTTTATGTTTTTCTTTCTGTATAACTCTATAATGAATATAAAATGTAGAAGTAACATACACCCCATACCCATGGGAACATCCTCATTACATGGGGATGATTTATCATTTAAAGTTATTAAAGGAAATTGAATTTTATTCATAAAGATGAAAACATTTTTTGCCATTTGTAGAGCTTATCTAAATTGAAATACATTTTCAATATTTAATCACAGGTAATGTGGGGAAAATACTTTAATAATCAATTGAGATTTTCTTTAAATATGGCTTTGACTGTTTTTTGAGAACTTTTTCTATTAACTAATTTTCTATCAGTGGACATAACCACTTGTTCATGTTTGCTTCGGCCTATTCGTCTACACCATCCTTCCAACAGCTAATCCATTTCTACTTTTACTGTGCAGAATACATCATTTTGGTTTTATTTTACTCTGAGGAAAGTCCCAATGTGTGAGTCTAAATATCAAAGATACTGAGGCAAGGCAGGGGTGTAAAAACCACAATGGAAATTTGACTCATTATGAAACTTCGAAATTTGCAATGTGCCACTAAAAATAATTAGTCATCCCTTAATGTTTGGCAAGATTTCTCGTTGGATATTCTGTAACTATGAAACACACTACAAATAATTTACTGTTCTTTACACTCCACGGGTGGCAATGACCAGTTGATATCCGAGATGGTGTTCAGTGGCTGGTATTCAGTGCTGGTGTGCGGCAGGGAAGTGTTATCTAGGCCACGTGTGGGCATTAAGGATGCCCTTTGTATACTTCCACTTACGCAGTTAAAAATTAAAAGCGAGTAATTCTATTACGTCATTGCAGTAATTAAAATATAGACAGAGAGGTTGATATCACATTTAAAAGTGGACCTTGCAATAGTTGAACAGAGATGTGATGATGAAATAACAATCTGCTTAATTTGCATATAGGTCTTCAAATTAATAAAACCAACATATAACTGTGTAGAAGACATTCTGTGTTGTTTAGAAGACCAGCAGCAAGCTACCGTTTGTTCAGAATTGTCTTCCCCATTATGCAGTTCACCATATACACTCAATCTTTATCAATGCATGTGATAGTTCAGTGAAATGTGTCTTAATTAAAGAGGGTCATGCTTTCTCGTAGCACACACCATGCTACTGCTCACCATTTGCCTTGAAAATAAGTGACATGTTGTATTTCATTTTTTCCAGCTTTACCTAAGTACAATTAAATAAAATGTGTATGTATTTCAGGGGTACAGTGTGATGGTTTGATATACATATATGTGTGGGGAGAATGCTTAAGATTTACCCTCTCAGCACGTTTCAAATATATAATACAGCATGATTGCTTCTAATTACCATGCTGTACATTAGATCCCCAGAGTTTATTCATCTTATAACTTAAAGTTTGTACCCTCTGAACAACAGATCCCAATCCCCCAGCCCCAACCGCAACCCCTGGTCACCACATTCTGCTTTCTGCTTCTCTGAGTTTGACTTTTAAAGATTCCACATACAGGTGAGGTTGTGTAGTATCTGCCTTACTGTGTCTGGATGACTTTCCTTAGCATACCATCCTCCAGGTTCATCTCTGTTAGGGCAAATGGAAGGATTTCCTTCTTTTTAATGAGTATCATAAAAGAATATTCCATTGAATGTATGTGCCACATTTTCTTTAACCATTTGTCCATTGACGGACACTTGGGATACTTCCACATCTTGGCTGTTATGAGCAATGCTGCAACAAACATGGGTGTGCAGATAAGTCTTTGAGACAGTGGTTTTTCTTCCTTTGGGTGTACACCAGGAGTGGGGCTGCTGGATCACAAGGAAGCTCTGTTTTTAATTTTTTGAGAACCCTCCATACTGCTTTCCATAATGGCTGCACCACTTTACAGTCTCAGCCCAGAGAATTCCCCTCTCTCCACACCCTTGCTAACACTTGTCATCTCTTGTCTTCTTGATAATAACCATCCTAACAGGTGTGAGGTGGTATCGCACTGTAGTTTAGATTTGCATTTCCCCAGTGAGTAGTGGGGTTGAGCACTTTTTCACTTACTTATTCGCCATTTGTATGTCTTCTTTGGGAAAAATGTCTGTTCAGGTCCTTTGCCCACTTTTTAATACAGTTATTTGTTTTTTATGCTGTTGAGTTTTAAGAGTTCTTCCTATATTTTGCATACTAACACCTTATCTCATATATAATTTGCAAATATTTTCTCTCATTCCATAGGCTGCCTTTTCATTCTGTTGATCGTTTCCTCTGCTGTGCAGAAGCTCTTAAGTTTGATGTGGTCCCACTTGTTTATCTTTGCTTTTGTTGCCTGTGCTCTTGGTGTCATAGGACATATTATAAAAACTGAGGATAAACAGCTTTTGGCTATTTCAGAGCTCTGGCAGAGAACTCATAGGCCTCTTCTCAATGAACAGCAAAGGTAGGAGACATTGCAAACCATGGTGCCGCAGTTTTTATTTGGTTATTTGCTCCCCTGCCCTTCGTTTACCTAGGAACACCTCATCTGAAAGGAAGCAAGCAGCAGTTTATCTGTAATTCTGAAAAAGCCCTTAAGTCCAGCCCCTTTCTTACATTTTTATAAAACAAGTTTGTTATAAATTGGGTGACATATTCTCAGTTCTTATAAATGCTAAATGTTGGCTGCAACTCTAATTTTAACAACAGTCTAAGCAGAGGTTTCTAAACATTTTGGGACAACCCTATCAGTAAAAAAGTCTTCAATCATAAATATTCAAAGACACTAATATTTATTGATTTGTAAGTTATAAGTATAGAAGTCTGTTTTATTTTGAGCATTATAAAGGATACACAGAAACATAAATTGAAACATGAATCAGATAAGAATAATTGTCAGTATAAGTTCTACGTTATTTCTTGTATTCCAGTGCGTCAGTTCCAGCAGTCTTTGGTGTGTGTGTACCCCACTTTTGAGATCCTTGAGCTAATATGAGATGTGGGGGCTTCAGTGAGGTACTCATGGAGAATGATGTGGTCATTCCCCTCTTAATGACCCTGCCTGAGTGAGGATGTTTCCTTTATCATCCAAGTAAAGCCACAGTGGATAACAGTAACTTTTAAATATGCTTTGATATGATTCATTTACTGTTGATTACTTTGTAATCACAAAGAATGAATTAGTGTCTGCTAGGTAGAGCACAGGTACAAGAACACATTTGCCATAATCACTGAAGGGAAGTAATGAGTTTTATATTATGGCATGTGAATGAAATCATGGACACATAATCATGCATACATTTCCTATGTTGGGAGAAGATGGGACCAGCATTTATTGACGACCTACCATGTGCCAGGCACAATTCTCGGTGACTTAAATATGTTAAAACAGATCATGGCTCTAAAACCTTTACCTAATGTTTGGCATATAGCACATTCCATTATCTTTCTCTTGCAATCATCAAAATTGCCTAGATAATTAGGTATCAGTACCTTCACTGTTTACAAATAAGTCACCTAAGGATCAGAGAGGTTTAACAAACTAAGTGTAGTCACACCTGGTAGAAGGCACAAGAGTCCTTTTTGGTTCCGTAACTACATTTTCAGGGATTTTTGTTTTCGTTTTGTGCTTCTGTCATTCTAAGTGCAGTACTGGTTTCGTCACCTACGACAATGATGTTTTTGGCCACATGTGCAGAATGGCTTATTGCATATTCTTTGTCGTTCTGGTGGTCAGAGTGTTATAATTACGTCCATGCTTTAAAATGAATTTACCTTGATATCCTTATTTTTGCTGCGTGGGTGATGATGGGCTTATGATGATTACATTTCTCAGGTCCTGGAGGAGGCTGGATTTACTCGGGTGTTTCATTGTCGGCGATCTGTGCTAGCTATCTACCGCTGTGTCCAATTACCCACGACATGTAGTGGACTAAAACAACAGCGAGCAGCCATGATGCCACCGAGTCCGTGGCTCAGGGGTGTGCGTGTGACCCAAGTGCGGGGCTCTGCGGCGGATTCCCTTAGTTTGTAGTCCAGCTGCCTGTTTGCATCGTTTGCAGGCCTCACTGGGGCCTCCTTTCCATGCTCTCTTCCATGACGGCTCACTTACGCTTGAGCACCCTCACAGGAATATAAAGCCGGAAGGAATTTCCTGCTTGGTGTTTTTCAAGGTTGTTGTTTTTGTTTTTTATTTTTTGTGAGCAGTGCAGCCAGTCCTTCAAGGAAAACTTGAAGAAGGCATTTGCAGGTGAGGGGACAGAGCTGCTCTGACGTGGAGGTGGGCACCCTCTCCTCCCTGAGACAGAATTTGAAAACCAATAATCTGGGCTGAGCTGCTCACTTAAAATCCTTATTTATTTGTTGTCCTCTTAAGGGATCTTCAAAAATGACAGAATTACAATTTTTTTTAAAAAAAGGCATTGTCCTAAAGTTAAAACGAAATGCCAGGGTAAGTAGTAGTGTTTTAACAGGAGCTATGCACTTGCTAGAATTACATAAGAATTGGAGATTAACAATTTAGGAGTAAACGTGGCTCTGGGCTCCTGAAGGACTGCTGGTCCTCCTCTACCTGACCTTTAATAGTGTGGGAAACACTCAGGTATTGAGATCTCAGGGAGACCTTGTGCGTCTGGAGTTTATCTGGCTCAAAATCGGCTCTGTACCTTTTACCTGCTTTTCATGGCTATACTCCAGCTTCCTTCCCTCCTCCAAGGGGCTCGCTTGTTTCATGGAGCCTCTCTCCTTGTCCTCATCACTTGCCTTTTAAAATGAGATCAGGTCGGCTTTCCCTGTCCACGGCTGCACAGACTCACGCAGTCATTGCCAGGCAGTTGGCATCAGGTTGCAGCTATTACCTTTATGGTGTCACATTGTTTTACTATATTCTATTGCTTTTACAACTTCATGCATCCATTCAGTCCACAGTGTGTGACTATTTCCTGGGCCCATGGAGGTCTAGGCCTCTCCAGAGAACTTGCAAAGGCAAATAAGACATGGTCATTACCTTCCATTAGGACAGGATGTAGCCAGGGAAACAGAGTTACAAAAAAAAATGTGTATTCCAGCTTCAAATGGTCATAACATTTAAAAAATGAATTTTCTTTTAATTGGCCTTTTTAAAGTATGTGGGAAATATTATGTACCAAGCTTTAAAAAACATAATTTTAGAACCTCAAAAGGCAGTAAGTTACATGTATGCTTTCTGCATTTTTTTTTCCATTTTAACATTTTTAGTTAAAGTAATTTGGCCTATAAAATGCTATCAAAGTACAGTTAAATCAAAAACAGTTTTCGGTGAATTTCCTAAGAATAAAAAGCTTCCAAATTTTTTTTTAATAGATTATGATTTGGACAGTTGATGAGAAGAGAGAAACCAACAGAGTATAGAAAACATAATCAGGTTTTGAAAACTTAGCTTAAAAGTCCTAACAGGAGATAAAAAATATACAATTAAGCTTCTTTTACCAAAAAAAAAAACGTAATCCCTCTTCCATCCACCTCATTCTCTGTTCTTTTTCTAAGAATTCGTACGTTAAGTTTACTTGTTCCTCCTCTCAGTATCATTATTTACAACACTCACTGTTTCCATGGTTACACAGAATGTCTGTTCCCATAGCAACACTCTTGGTTTCCTAAACAAACAGTATCACAGTGTTAATCTCGTTTCAGTGTTATTGTACTATATTATTAGGTACAAAATTCAAAAAATAATTTAAGCAGGGCTTGAAAGGAGGTGGGTTGGTTTTATTGCTTGGTGCTTTCAATATCAAATTTCAATTTCATATTAAAATACATATCCATTTGAAAAATAGTGGGGATTTTGCATAGTAAACATGATACCAATTTTATTCACTAGTTATAAAACACTGTAATTTAATAAGAGGGTGTTCCAATACATGAGCTGTATACAGGGAGAGGCTTACCATCTTCAGATTAAAACGACTGTTTTTCAGTTGGCCTGGATGATTTAGTTTCCCTAAATCTCTGAACTAATTTATAACCCTACCCACAGCAATATTTCCCTTTGCTGTTTTTGCATTTTAAGTTTCTGCCAGTTTTGCCTTTTATTTTGCAGCCTTGCAGGCACAGCTGTGAAGTAGACTTCCAGAGGACTTGAAAACTTCCTTTTTCTCCAATTGAAACAAAAGAGAAAAATTAGTTGGTTTTAGTGGTTTTGTCTTTAAATTTGTTTACCATTTCCCTCATTTCCTCCCTTAGGAGCAGATATTTTCAGAAATGGGACTCTGCCTTCCTCCAGCCTCAACACATATATACATACAAGCAGTTCCATTTAACTGAATTGAGTGCATTTGACTCCAACAGGAGAGCTTTTGCACACAGAAGGAAAGGATCCCAATGTGCAGCATAAGGAAACAGAAAAATTACTTTTATTTAACAGAAGTAAGAGGAGTTCTGTCACCAATCCCATGGCATTGCCCTTTCCAGCTCAGGAAATCTGGGTCTTTGCACTCTGCACTCTGCCCCGTTAACGTGACATTTCAGAAGCCTGCTTTTTCATTTTGCTTTTTAGAGTGTCTTACTTTAAGTACATTATTATTTAAATGACTTTCCCTCCCCAGTTGTAGTGTGAAAGGGATTGGCATGGGAGTATAATACAATAATTTGCAAATGTGAAATAGTTTGCTCTGCTTTGAGGAGAGGAGTCAATAAAGAACTACAGCTGATGTCAAAATTTGGACCCACCACACCCTAGGGGGCCAGCTTGGGAGCGGTCAGACCTCTGCCCAGGCACGTCCTAGCTGTGGGATGTGGGGCCTGTTACTGGACGCCTCTGAGCCTCACATTCCTCATCTATAAAACTGGGAAAATCTCCCCCAACTTTGCAGCATTGTTCAGAGACCAAAGATAAGTAAAAGCTTGGTGGCTCTTGTCTTGCTAAGTGGTAGCTATTGTTATGCTTCACTGATTTTCCCTCTTTTCTTGGTAATTTGGGGATCTGCTCAGAGCCTGATTCCTCTGCAGCACTAGATGAGGATGGAGCCCACCGCGGGGTGGCTTCAGCTTTTCATCCCTCCCCTTCCCTCTCCTTCCTTCTCTCGGCAGGCAGCTTCAGGTTTTCCAGTCAGAGGGAGGTGAGCATTCAGACTCCAGCAGCCAGCTGGCCCGTGCGGGTCCCTTATTGGCGGCAGACATGCCATTTGGAAAACCCCAGAGAGAGGTCCTTGCTGTCTCCATCTGGCGATCTCCATCCATCTCCATGCAGTGAGGCTACACCGCTGTGTCTGAGCCTCCAGTGATCATCTGGAGATCTTGCCGAACATGGGACAGGTCTGGGTGGGGACTGTTTCTGATGGCTGCAAGCTCTCAGACGATGCCACTGTTGCTAGTCCAGGGACCTCATCTTGAATGCGCAAGATCTGAACTCCTCAAACGAGAGATTTTCTCAAATTTGTTAAGATGCTGGTGAGGGGCCAGATTCCGTAACACTGGGGTCCCAAACTACTTTGTCTTGGGCATATTTAGGGTTCTCGTTCTAGTATAAGATCCAAACCATCCTGTTACATTGAACTTGGCTTCCTTGCAAGATGAACAGAAGATGCTGGCTGGAGTCTTGGGTGCTTTTCAATGATCACATGGCACACTTCTTTCTTTTAAAAATAACTTAAATCAGGGAATATTCAGAATTGTGTCCATTAAAATTGTCATTGATTAAATTCTGTTCAGCTGATTTGAATCTCCTATAAGAAAGAATCAATATGCTTCTGTTGCATTAGGAAAAATGTATAACAGCATTAGAACTGATTATCAAAAATAGCTTAATATCCCAATAAGAAATTCAGTAACTCATTGATGAATGAGTTTAGAAGCTGGTTGCACATGATGTAATCACCAAAAACTACCATATAATTAATATTTCAGAATTTACTAAGAGAGTTTTGTTTTCATTTCCTTGTGTTATATTGACAGTATAACAAATCCAGTCAAGTTTTCTTAGACGATACTGTGTTTGGTTTCTATTCTCTTGTACTTTAGAACCCTGTTGGGATTTTATTTACTGTATCTTAATAGCAATGTTTCTTGCACAGGAACCTTTTAATGGCAATTCACTCTTTTCTGAGATTATATTTTAAAATGAAACTGTATTTGAAAAGCCTAAAAAAAAAAAATCCAGGGCTTCCTAGGGGATTTTGTCACTTGGGTTTTCCTTATTTATGATCTCATTGTCAAGGATTGCATGAGCTTCTAAAAAGTCAAAGGGATTGGGGTTTCTAATAAATATATGCAAACAGAATTATTTTCATTTTTATTCATATGCTAAATATATTCACTCAGCTAGTATTGACCTCATAGTGAATCATGATGAATCTGTTTGCTCTTCTCAAAAATAGCAATAAAACTGTAACAAAATCAATTCCCGTAGGAAAAGGAGGCAGTCAGTGTCTAATAGAGCCTTGCTTGCTGGGCAAAATATCCCAATTGTCGATGGAAAACCCATAAAAATATATGAAAAATGTGGATGAAAGTAGTATCATCCTTACACAGTAAGGGGCATATGAGCTCATGAAAATTAAACACTTAGAACAGTACCTGGCACATAGCAAGTGTTCAATAAATATTATGTATTGCTATTATTCCTGACTGACATCTCATCGTTTGTAAGAAGCAAGACCACGGTGACATAAGCTCCCCACAGCTCTCTATGTGAAGATACATATTTTTATCTATACCTATGCCTATATTTTTTGAGTGGACCCTTTCATAGATGATGGTTCACATAGTTGTGGCAAAATATGACACAGTACAGTAGAAGGAAATAATGAAAATATTCTCTGAGAGTCTACAATTGCTGTAATTTAAATGTCCAGTTCAAGCAGATTGCCTTTCATAGGGTTCTGGGTTCATAGACTCTCATAAAGATTATCATTTATAAAGAAACTGTTTTCCAAATAAAAGAGGGTTATAATTTATGAAAAAAATCTGTGCCTCTAACCCATACATATAAAGGAATGTATATATTCTTCTAGTTGTATTGACTGAAAATGAATCATGGCCATTGGTGTCACCGGTGGGTTACAGAGCGCTAACACTAAAGTAGCGCTTTCACGGAACAGAGAAGGGGAACTTAGCAAATAGCTGGTGTGGCGAAGTCAATCTGCAATTCCAAATCACCAAAGCCCAGCATCAGCCAGACGGACGGTTCTCACCTGCTGAGACTATCAAGCCATTCTCTCATTATGTTCTGTGTGAACCTGAAGGATGTCCACAGGGGAATTCTCCATTATTCTGTGGGGCTTTTGCACTGTCTATGTATGCAAAGTGAAGCTCCTAGTATTTTCCCTGTATAAAAATACAGCATGATAGAGATAAGGTTTGGTAAAAATGCACAACACAGAATAACCTACAGTGACTTGTGGGACAGAACAGCAGCTGGAGGCATTCAGGAAAACAATGAAGGACCCTGTCTCAACTGTCAGAATCCTGACTCAGATCTGGGCTCAACCCCTTGTGAACTGTTTGACTCTGAGAAAGTTTGCGAGCTTCTCCGTACCTCAGACTATTTACTCATATTTCATTGGCATGCAGTAGTGCCTATTCCAAAAGTGACTGTAATAGTACACATAGCAGTGTACACGGAGGAGGGCAGGCAGTGCCTCACAGATAATAATCAATACACGCTGACGATTATTAGAAAGTGAATAAGGTTTCCCATAACTGTCATTAAGATTATTAGTCATATATTGCAGTTTAATGAGTTACTTCCTGTTTTGCCAGAGCTGAGTATAAACTTATTAAGGTTTGATTCTGGCAAACATTTAGCCATCCTAAAGCTTCTGAGTCATGTGAAGATCTCAAATTCAAGAGAAAATGTAGTAGATACCAGTTCAGAAAGGGCTGTGAATATCAGGAATTTTAAGATGAAGTCCAAATGGCTTGGACATTAAATAATTCTTAAACTCTGGGTTTAGCTAGGTCAAGAGAGTTCTGGTAGAAATTATTAACCTCTGGTTTTAGTCACCTGGGGCTGCCCTAGCAAATACCCTAGGCTGGGGGGCTTAAACTACCAATTCATTTCTCACAGCTCTGGAGGCTGGACATCTGAGACCAGGGCTCTGGCAGATTGGGTGTCTGGTGAGGGTCTGCTTCCTGCTTCCCGGATGGTGGCTTCCTGCTGTATCCTCACCGGGCCATTCTCCTGTGTTCAGAGAGTGCTGGAGCGCTGACCTATTTTCCTCTTCTTGAAAGGACACTAATCCTCATGGATCAGAGCCCCACCCGTAGCACCTCATTCAGCTCTAATTACTCTGTGAAGACCCTATCTCCAAATAGTGTCCTATTGGGTATTAGGGCCTTAACAAGTGAATTTGGGGAGACATAAGCATCCAGTCCCTAGATCTGCTTCCTTTCTGGCATCCTATGACCTCAGAATAATGTGAGAGGGTGTCTGTGCCGGGCACTCCCTCAATCCATCCTCTGCCCTCCGTGTCCCCATGGACTTTCTCTGCCTACAGCCCTGTTTATGGCTGGTAGTCTGTGGATGCACCCCCAGGGACTTCTGTCTGTTCTGTCTGGTAACTTGTCAGGTCAAACAGCTGCATTCCTGTAGGATTCTTTCCGACTGCTTGCTAGTAAGGCACACTTTGAGTCGTTGGCATGCCTGGCACGGTCGGGTCTGCTTTCTCCGTCTTCCTTGTGCTTTCTTGGTTTCGATGACTCCACTCCTCTTTTTCCTGGAGAGGAACCTGCTCTCTGAGTAGCACTACCTGCATTTCAAATTAGTATTTGTCATTTGGACAGACAGCATCCAAAAGGAGTAACTGGTAACTACAAACAACGTTGCTACTGGGATGACTGGGAGGACAAAAGAGAAGCCCCAAGTGTGCTCTGGGTGGCTATCGTAGGAAGCCCCGTGTCCACCGGGCGGAGGGAATGGGGGGCAGAGGGTGGGGTTAAGTTTAGACACTGGGAAGGCTGAGGGTGGTGGGCCAGTGAACAGTAAGTTGACTACTAGCACAGTCCTGGTATTTTACGGGGAGAGAAGTCAAACACACAGATTCGTTTAATAAAGCCCTTAAGGGTCAGTCACTGCTCACACTTAGAATCCCGTGACTGTTTATTGATGACATACTAGGTGTTTCTGATGTTGGATAAAAAATAGGATAGTCTTTTTGTGCTAACTTCAGTTTTTTAACAGTGCTTACTAATGAGTTCAGCCTTGGTCTGTGGGTTAGAAACATTGAAGAGGAGGTCAGTTTTGATGAGGCAGAAGATGGTTCTGGGTGAATTTCCTTCAATTCATGATAAGAATTTAATTTTCTAAGACGATTGTCTTGCAAAGAAATGCCTGATATTCCTTAATGAAAGAGCGCTAAAATTTTGAAATGTGGTTCTAATATGCATGCAAATCAGTTAAGATCAGAAACTACTCTCTTGTGGGGAAATTCCAAATAATCGGGGCTCCAGAAGGCGGAAAGAAGGAAGAGGTCAAAATGCAGTGGGAGCAGCAGAGTCCTGTCCCAGGGCTGAGGGTCGAGCCCCAAGAGTGCTGGGGGAGTGGGCGCTCCACTGATGACCCTCGATTGAATCGTCCCAGGGGCCTGCTTGCCGCAGGAATGTGGGATCACCATGTGCCAGCTTAATGGGAGTGACTGGAAATGGCAAAGACTAGCTTCCCTTACTTACCGACAGTGACTTCGGTGGAGAGGGGGTGGCTGTGGTAAGGGAGGGGGAGCAGGGGGGACCGTGGCCTGTACTCCCAGATGAAACTGGCTCTAATTCCAAGAACAGGCAAGAGAAGCCCAAGGGGGATAGAGGAGGTCAAAGCCATGCAGAGGGAGTGAAGAGCTGAGAAGAGACGGTCTCAGTGGGCCAGCAGCACAGGGGGGTTCAGGGGAAGACTGAGGTTTGTACATAAAGTGCTGTAAACACAGATGGTCGCAGTGGTGAGCTAGTGGCAAAACATCACAGGGAAATGGCAGTTGTTTATGACCATCTCCATGGATAATGTATTGCCTGTATATGAGTTTTCATGTGAAGTACCTCCAGAGCCCCAGACTCTGAAAAAGGGGATTGAAAATGTCATTTATGTAATTTGGGCAGCATTTGAAAAAGAAATATTTCTTGCTATCCGGCTCCCCACAGGTTAATATGGCCCAGCCTCATTAACTTACCTGTACTGCCATGTTCTCATACAACCTTGCTGAATTATACGCTCTTTAAGGGCTAGTACCAACTCCCCCCCGCCCCAGACACAGGGCCACAAGCGCTGGCCCTGCCATCTGCAGGAGCAACCAGCTCACGCCCGAGGACCTTTCCTCCACCATGCCCGTTTACCTGTCAGGATACCCTTCAGTGTGTCCTGTGCTACCTCTGGGGGCCTGTGCCTCTCGGGCCGCAGTTCCCCCTGGAGGACTGCTGGGGATTGTCATCCACATCACCAAGGCAGGCCTGCTGTTTCCCAGGCTGACTCTAGGCCTTACTTGTTTAGCATTAAATTTTCTTGGTAAAGGGGATAAAGGGGACAGCATGGGCTCTGCTGAACTGGGAGGAGAAGAGGAGAGGTGCCCCCACCTGCCAGGACAGGAGACAGGGCAGCTGGTGCTTCCAGGGTACCTGGGAGGCCCGCTATGTACCCCTGGGTTGTCTGGAAGCTTGAACTCAACTGTGTCATTCTTTCAAACATCAGTTCTTGGAAGAAAAAGCTGCTTATACTTTCTTTTTCATATGAAATACTTACTTTGTTTTTTCTTTTAGTATTTGTGTCTTCAGGTAACTTGGTACTGGTGTTTTTCTGAAATCACAGTTCCTGGTTTTTCTGATGAGCTGAGATTCCTTCTCTCATCACTGAGGAGGATGCTGCTTTGAGCTGCTTGCCCTCAGGGAACAGAAGGGTCACATTTGTAATTGCTTTGAAAGTGAGGAAGTGCCTGAGACCTAGAAAAGCATTTGACTCCAAGGTCGGTTAGGGGAGTTCTTACAGATGTGGTAGTATTTTGGTAAACTGACGTGTTATCCTTGGGTAATTCACAGGGGAGGATTTTAACTGCAGGTCCTGGTCAGCTCGGAGAATGTTTTCTGATCACAAGCAGAGATATCCATCTGGTTTTAAAGAAGGCATTTTCCAACTTTCCTAGGGATTTCTACTAGCATTCAGGGTCCACAGGGGAGTTCCCCATCTACTTTCTCTTCCTCTGGGTTTTTCCTATTACCAGTTGTGCACATGTGAAGGTACTGATTTCTGGTCTTCTCTTTAAAGCCTCTAGTTTCAGATCAGCAGCCGAGGGCATAGATAAATAGGTCAGTTGTTACGTCACAGGGAGCTCCGAGCCACACATGAACTGCACAGAGGCTGAAATGCAAGATAGACAACTGTGTGATTAAAATGTAAGACAGGCTAACTCATTTTTGTGACAAGTTCCAGCCACTGATGAGGAAAAAGAGGAGATCATGAACGTTCCTCTGTCCATGAGTCACCTAATTAGGGAATCAAATGAGCATTTTTACTAGTTAATATATAACAATCCACAGGGGGGTGGGGAGGGCACCCAGCCCCCTCTGCTTATCAGTAAATTCCAGAATGCATTACCTCATTACGGGGGTGTTCTCGTCCTCAAACCTACTTGGCGAAGCCAGGCAGTCACAGAGACCTTACACTGCTTGCCTAGCAGCCAGACAACTATCACATTCTTAAAGGGGTTTGCTGTGTTTGCCATTTTATCTTTCGTCATCTCAAATTTCCAGACATTTCCTGAAACTTGTGAATTCAAGGCAGGTAGGGAAATAACCAGTTAGAACAAATCCATTCTTCCCATGAAGGAGAATTTCCTGGCAAAACAGAGCCTCACACATTGATGTCTGGGGTCAGGTATGACAGATTTGGGACTGCACTGGGGGAACCTCCAAGGCCTAGGGTTGCCCCAGACACAAATGTGTCCCCCAAACTCTTGGAAGCATTTCTAGCCCTCCTCCATTCTGTTCCCAGTGCTAGTCATTCATTTACTCTTCAGACATGCATGACGAACGGTCATGTGCGAGTCACAGAGGGTATAGCCAGAAATCTTCATCCTTGATTTCAGAATCAATCCTCAAGGAACTGACAAAATAAACAGCTATTTACATGCAGTCCAATGGCCAGGCGGGGGCGGGGCAGGGCTGGGGGGCAGCCAGGACTGCGGAATGTGCAGCATGATACTGATAAGCCAAGCGCACAGTGGGCGGAGAGTTTATGGATGGAGATTAGGAAAATGTGAATGGAAAAAAATATATACAAGAGTAACTTCTCCTTAAAATTGTCTCTTTACATTTGTTTTGCAATTGTAAATATACATTGGCAATCTGAAATACTGTGTTTCTTTTGACATCAGGAATAAACATTCTAATCGCTTTTACTGCTGCATCTATAGCTGTCGCTGCTGCTATACAAGAAGGAAATCACTACTTGACTAGATCTCTCAACTGAACTAGTTATTTTTGAACCAATCAAAATGTATATTTTTTATCATGATGCAAAAAGTACCAGTGTCTGTAACTAATAGGAAGTTGGGAATAAAAGCTCCTAGTTGATTGTTAGCCCTCTACTCTTCACATTCACATTTTGGTCCTATGTCTGATTTTAAATTAAAACAGGTCAATAAATTAATTTTTCTGTAATTTCATTCAGCTCCAGATCCCCTGGTTGTTTGGAGGGCTACTGGCTTGAGAAATGAAGATTCTTATCAGATGAATGAACTAATGAGACTTTCTTTCCAAGAGCAAAGCCAGTCTTTGTTTCTAGGAGATTGCTATTTTTTTAAGTGGTTGTGTTTATTTTTGCACACATTGTTCTTTTCGTCTGTTATCTAAGATATCATAAAAACATTGCAGTAAGAACTACGGGACCAAGTTGAGCTCTTTTGTCCTCTCATTTCTCGAGAAGCGTGTGTTTTGAAAGGCCCTGGGTAATTTCCTGGGTCCAGCTGACGTAATTGGAGTTAGCTTTCTCCACCAACCCACCTTGTCCCTGGTCATCCCCCACACCCACCCTTTTGTTATCAGGACTCTTTAGCCAGAGGGGGATGTTTTGGTTTCATCTCTAGGCATGTTATCCTCAGGAATGTTTAGCACAAGGGAAAAAAAAAAAAGCCAGTTTCACATGAAGCCAGATGATCTCAGCCGTCCTTTCACACAAGTGCCCTGGCCATGACTTCAGCTTCTGCTTTTCCAATGACTGCCTTCTTTGATAGTGGCCACATTCCACATCAGCTAATCAATTTAAGTGAGTTTTGACATCAGTAGGATATCTACTCAACCTCCAGGCCTCCACTTTCTGCCTTTTGTTTTCTCACCCCAGAGAGTGCAAATCAGCAAATAGACCCAATGACACATGCGTCTCCTCGGACCCCATTTTGCTTTACAAGGTGTTTTGGAAGGGAAATATGAACAGCATTAAAAAATGAAAAGATTTTATATACACATTTACATTGTTATCTTCTAAAATGAGCAAAATCCAGCAAGACCAGACCCGCATTTTCCCTAAGCAACATACCAGCACTCCTCGTTTTTCCACAGTCTCCAGCACTCCCCACAGTGATCCCTGATGAGGCCAAGTGCTTCTTGCCAATCATTATGGTGCTTATGTGTCTGCTTTTCTTACCTCCAGCCTGCATTTTTTCCTTTTATGACTTTCTTGACCCATGGAAGCATTTGAGTTTGCAACCGCTGCTCCACATAGTATTTCATTCAGAAAATCTTAGCTTTGGGAGTTTAGGTAGAGCTAATCCCATTAAATGACTAATAGTATTTTATTAGTAGCATTTATTTCCCTTAATCCCCTTCACAATGAAGGATTCCTTTCTCTGTCTTCTCTGAGGAGCGAGCTGGTATTGTTGGCATTACCCTTCGTACCTGACAGAGGACTGCGTCCAAGAAGTCATTCTTTGTCAGGCTGGTAATATTTACACAGGACTTCCCATTTTACAAGGGACTTTTCACATGTTTGAACATATTTAAATTTCAGGACAACCTTGAAAGGGAGATTTTATCATCGGCAGTTTATAGATGGGAAACCATGGAGGCTGGTAACTTGTCCACACCACCCAGTTAGTAACTGTAGCACCAGATGCCTCCCTCTCTCATGAGAGGCTGCCTCCTTGGTAAGTTCCGGGCATCACTGTTTGAAATCTCTTTAATTATTATCAAGCCAAGTAAACACACAAGCAGATCTGACCTGCCCAATAGACTTTCTCAGTTGAAAGTCTTTAAAGACAAAGCTAGTATTTAAAAACAAGGCAAAGAGAAAAATTACTACAGTGAGTGGTTTCTGGGTTTGGAGGCTTTGACTTTCAAAAGACTGACTGAGTTTTAGTACAACCTGTCTACCTTCACTCATTGTCTCCGGTGCGTTATGCTGTGTGTTTTGACTGACAAATCATTATTTAATGGTGTTAGATAAAGGTTACTTTCTAGTGTTCAGGTTTGAAGTGAGAAGTAACTGTCTTTGGTTGGTTATGTACTTGACTGCTAAAAGGTGGAGAAAATTAACGGATTCCACTGTTATTGCCTCTCTTCAGCTAGTTTAAAATATTGATGAAGGACTGGTTGGCATGCT
Organism: Phataginus tricuspis; assembly: GCA_029783875.1. Taxonomy (NCBI): domain Eukaryota; kingdom Metazoa; phylum Chordata; class Mammalia; order Pholidota; family Manidae; genus Phataginus; species Phataginus tricuspis. The sequence goes on along the minus strand of JAQQAC010004068.1, from coordinate 1,056,519 downwards.
GAGTCCCACATGCATTCCTCCGAGACTGGCTGGCTGCCCACATCCTTCCATCTATACGAAGGTCAAAGGTTCCAAGGGACGGCAACTCCTGTTAACCTGCTCTCAGCTGCCTTTCTCCTGCTGCGCTGTGCTTGTCGAGGACCCTGATAAGAGCATCAGCCCACCTGCCGCTGCCAAGCGCTCCTGGACCACCTTCAGCATCACTGGCCCGTCTGCACTCTGCGGGAGCGGGTTTGATGCTGAAACCACTCGGCAACGTGGAGGCCCTCCCATCTCTTGGACGGCTCCCAGTGTTTGCGTGGACATTTCCTGCCAAGACCCCAGCTCTGCTGGGTTACTTTTCAGTCACATGTGGTAGAGACCCCGTCCCTTCCTTTTGACAATTCGGAAATGCCAGCTGACGCACTATCAGACGTTGCCATTTTTGCTAAGGCAGGTTATAAAAGGGGTTCTTTTCACCTGGGCTTCTTTTCAATTCCTGCTTCCTCCAGCGATCAGCACCTACCCGGGAGGTGCTTTCTCTTCTCAGCTGAAGGCGAGTGTCCACAACCCCGTAAAAAAGTATGGAGATGCTCTTGGGGTGTTTAGGATTGTTTAGAATGGAATATACTCACATTTTGAATATATTTAAGTTTTAAGTCTTTCAAATATTTAAAATACATATTTTGAAAAATTCATTTACAACAAAGAGAAAAAATGCTTCATATGATTTCCCTCCCTATGTGTGACCTAATCCATTTCTAGGTAGTGGTTTTGGGTAGAATCATTAAAACAGAGTGGCTTAATCAATGCTTGCATATTTCTTCCTGAAAATGGAATTTATACCAACAAACTATCCCACATTTCTATCCTTTGATTTGTCTCCGTATTTCAAAAAGGAATGATGCCCTTGTTAGAATTCTTTCTTGCCTTGAACATACTGGGAGGCACCTCATCCGCTCTTGTACTCTGGTGATTGACAGCGTTTCCCTGCAGGAATCGGCCTGTGACTGGGGCCCTTGGTGTGGGCGCTTGGCATCCTACTGACTGTCCACTGAGACACTACTGCCCCTGGAAATTCAAACTGTGTAAGGAGTTACCATAGCATGCTTTGGAAATGTGAGGAAGGGCCGGCCGTAGGTCACAAGCACTGGTCTTCAGATCTAGGTGAGTGGAGTCATCCACTGGCTGGGATTTTTTATAGTTGCAGTGAATTAGACAAAAATAATATTTTAGTTAAAAAACCCAGTCTGTTGACTTTTGTTCACCATCCAAACTACATTTAGGATTACCAAGTAGAACAGAGAAGTCTAAAAGGGAAATGTAAGTAATCTAATTGTTGCTGCAAGCTGACATTCTGAAGGCGGAGGGGCTGGCAGGATGCTGTGTCCAGCGCGCACCTGCCATCCCAGACCTCCCAGCTGTGTCCCTCCTGGGCCCTGGAGCCTTGCCCCATTGCTGGGCTTCTCGCTCCATCTCAGTTCTCCTCTCCCGATTGTCCCCTCCCTCTCTTTTCTCTCTGATTCTCCACTAGGATCAGGGAGACCTTGAGGAGACACCCCAGCTGGGCCCCGATGGGGGAGGGGCCACCTCCCACCTGCTGGGTCTGGGGGTTTATGTCTCATTTGTAACCAAGAAGACAAGAGCAGCAAGGCCAAGACAGAGGATAAGGCAGCCCACCTTGCTCTCAGGACACTGGAGCTGAAGCCCTGAGCAGCTGTGTGGAGGGTCCCACTGCCCCAGTGCCCCAACTTTTCAGGAAGCCCAAACTAGCTCACATGAAGAGACCACATGGAAAGGCCTGAATTACACAAGAAAGGGGAAGAGACAGAGAGGTGTCGGGTTTTTCTAGCCTCTCTCCCACCGGTCCTGCTCGCTGTCAGGACCACAAGCTCTTTGTGTTAGAAGCTCTTTCTGCAACCCTCTGAGCCAGCGGAGGGGAGGAAGGGAGGGAGAGGCATGCCCGACAGGCAGAGCAAGGGAGATAAGAGCCGACTGTCCGCCCGTTCCTGCAGCCTTTGCCGCCCGCCGCCCGCCAGAGACAATCAGACGCAACAGGGCGCTCATTCGAAGCAAGAACTCGTTGATTGGGGCACGGAATATATAGGGTGAAGTCTCTTCTGATTGGTTACACCTATGCTAATAAGGCGACTTTCAATTTTCCAATCATGCACAGAGTTGTGTGCATGCGCAGTTGTCTCTGACTTTAGAAGCGACCAGAGTGGGCGCAGCTGAACCCCAGGGGGCCTTCAGCAGCCACCCCCGTGGCAAGGGCAGTTCTCAGTGGCCATCTTTATGGCGCGGCTGAGATTCAAAGGTAGTTCCTCACAGAGAGGGAGAGAAGGAGAGGGTCAGAGATGGAGAGAGAGAGAAACAGAGAGACAGAGAAGGAGGAAGAGACAGAGAGATGAAGAGAGACTATGAAAGGGAGACGGAGATGGGGAGGAGTGTGGGTAACCCCGCTGCTCCACCAGCCACTCCGGTCGCAGCAATAGGAGACCTTCATGCAAGAAATGCCCAGCCAAACCCTTTTCAAATTCATGGCCCAAACATGAGAGAACAAAATGAAAGAGTGATTTCAGTCCCAAGCACTGGGGTGACTTGTTGCACAGAAATGGATAACTGGAACAGCATGTCTGATGGACTGACTAAGAGTCAAGAGGCCTGGGGATCTGAGTGATAGGATTCGGTAGCGGATACCTTTCTTCTCTTCCCCTGTGTTTTATTTCTTATTTGTAAGCAGATCAAAAGACTCATTGCCATATCTTTTTACAAGATTGCTGTAATTTACTTCAAATGAAATGAAAGTGTCCTCTGAAAAAAGTAAAAATTGTTGGTAATACAATGGTGTCTTTAAATTTCTACAGAAGAAAGAATGGAGTGACATAGAGGCCTTTAAGCAGATGCTTTCAGAGAAAAGCTGAGTGAAACTGAACCCGGGGTGAGTGATACAGGAAGGGTCATCTTGGTTTACCAACAGCTATATAATTATTGCTCCTGCTGCTATTTGGGTCACCATTAGTTTTGAGATGCAGTAAAATGACTCTCCAGACAGCCTGTCTGGCCTTTTTCCTGGCTGTATGGTTTACCAGTGTATGAGGGTAGGCAAATGGCCCAATAAGTCTATTATTTAATAAAAGCTAACTATTAATGCTGTCATGCCTCCTGTGAGACATTCAGCTATTACTGATCCCTGGCCCTCATGCACCATTCTTTAACTATCTTGGCCTTGTTTGTCTGCTGGCACTGGGCTCAGGCACCCTCCTTCTGAGTAACTATCCAGGGCACCCTCCCCCAGAGGCCCCCGTGCATGTAGCTTGTGCTGTGTGTTGCACTGATTCTGAGCTGGTGGTGTCATGGCTGACATCCTGTCACCCTGGCCAGAGTGTGACTCTCATGGCAGATGTGTCCTGTATTTGTTTCCATCTGCCAGGATCTAGTCCTAGTGTGGAGTAAGTCACAGAGAACAAAAAGCGGGTAAATTAGTGAGTGGATGAAGTATACATTTGCCTTGAATCACAAATAATGCGTATTTGGAAAGTGTTGGAGGCAAGATGCTTCTAAAACTACCTTATATGCCACGTAGCCATGTAAATAACCCTTTTCTGATGAGTAATGTGGCTGTTTGGTTGATTTGCAAGAGGTTTAAAAAAGAAATGGTAAGGGTCTGGAATTCTGATGGGAAGTCTTAGGGAAGCCATTCTTCTAGTTTCTTCATTTCTAGGCAGCAGAATCCGATGATGGTAATTTAAATTTTCCTGTGTTTTGTGAAAGGCAACCTGTGCAGAGATGGATTTTCCATGAAACTAAAGAAGCTTCAGGCCCTCCCAACAACTTCTTGTGGTCATATATTATGAATATTTTTTGAAAAGGACATAACCATGCTGGTTAAGACCACTGTTTCTTTTCTGTTTCTCTGCTGTGTTATCTGGGATGAGAGGCTAAGGGGAACTTGAGTTAGTAATATGCCATTTTAGTAGCAATTTGGAAAGCCATTTTAGGATGTTTCAAAAAGTAAGAAATTCCAGACTTTTGATTTTGTGAATTTAAAGGATACCCTTTCCAGTCATTTTTAAACTTATTTACAAAAAACAGAAAAATTTCAGGTAAAAGTCAATAGAATACGAAACAAAAACAATAAACATGAGTAGTCACATCAATAGAAATTTATTCTCACTTGGGGAAGTAAGTTGTATAAAAATTTCTCATATCATATTGAAATAGTAATTTACTGAAAGGAGGAGGTAAGTCTCTAATAGAAGTCTTGAAATAGTAATTTACAATTAGTTGCTCTACAAGAAAACATAAAATGCCCTGGCATTTTTATAGTTTTCAGATGAAAGGAATTGATAGAGGTTTCCCAATTTGACAAAAAAAAATCTAAAAAATTTACTGATATTATCAACAAGGAGTGTAAAGCTAAAAGAAACTCTTCTAAGCTGTGACTAATAAAAAAACGAGTTTTGATGTACTAGAGGCAAGAATGAGCAACCTTTCTACTATCTCTGGAAAATTTTGTTACAAAATCATTGCCATAAAGAGGCAATCAGAGAATAGGAAAGCAAAAAATGTGAGAAAGTGGTGTTAGATATTTCAGGGAGTTAATTAATCAAATATTATGGATTCTTGTGGAATTTGTGATGTATGTGGTATTTGTCAGCTTTATAACATTTTCATTTATTTTCATCTCTCTTTCCCAATACATCTTGACTTTTATATTTGTATTTTGTATTCTTGCTCATAAAGTGGGACCCTTAAACTGTATACACATCAGACCCCCCAAATCCTCAGTCTGCCCCTCATGGGACAGTTTTACACGTGCACCTGATTGTAGGTTTCTGGTGTCTGTACTTTGAATGTGTTATCTAATATCCGGGAACTTGAGAGATCACATCACTACAGTCTCCAGTTTATTAATTGTTCATTTTAATTTGAACCTGTGTGAGAAAACTTTCATCTCTCTTCTAAAGGAGATTTCCATTTTTATCAGTTTTGACTAAATTTCTTTTAGAAGACAACACTGATGAAGGAAGGAAGAAGTAAATGTAACATATGAAAATTGGGTTGGCATGTTTTCAAAATAATGAATATTTTATGCGAACTTGACTGTGGCCAGTAGCACTCACAAAAATCCAGTCAAAGAATGGGCTACCCACGCAGCCTTAGCAGCCATCTCCAGTACATGTGAGGCAATGAATCCTGGGTTTAGGGAGCTTAGAAAGTTTTGGTTAAAAACAGTTTTGCTCAGCAAGGGATGTAAATTTTGGTAGAAAATCAGTGAAGACATTTGAAGCTATTTTGTGGGCAATCATCCCCTTTGGGAGGGTCAGGGTAAAGTCCTAAAAAATATGGTACCTCTTGTTGGTACCCTCAGTTCTCATTTGGGAAAGAAATAGGTCTCCGTGTGATGAATAGTGCCTTAACGGTGGAAGTAGTTTGTCTCAGAAGAGTAGAACTGTTTTTAGCCATTTGCTTGAGTGCATTGTGGAAAAAAGATGGCGTGATCATTGTTAGGGAACGTAGACACTTTATCTGTTCAGAAGGACAACCTGAGCAACTTTTCCCCGTCGTGCCTGATTTTCCATGACCTGCTGCACCAGTGACTCAGATCAGCCTACCCTTCTCATGAATTGCTTTCTTCACGTGCCTTCCGAGACAATTCTATGCCTTCCTTCCCTCCCACTCTGCCTTTACCACTCTGGGTCCTAAATACCATACAAGGTTGATGACCCCTCAATTGATTACTCACCTGCTTTTCTCAAAGATGTACCACCTGAACCGGTCACCTCCGTGACTCCAGAGGCCTAATGCACATCGTGGACTCATTCTTGACCCCTTACTTTCTTCCCATCCAATGTCCAGTCCATGAGCGAACCCAGTTGATTTTACGTTGAAAACAGATCTCAAATTCCATCACTGCTAAGCTTCTGGTCTAAGCCATGATCACCCTTTTTTTTATTTTTACTTCACAGAAACTTTTTTTTTATGAAAGTATCATTGATATACAATCTTATGAGGGTTTCACATGAACAACGTTGTGGTTTCAACATTCACCCATATTATCAAGTCCTCACCCCCCCCATTGCAGTCACTGTCCATCAGGATAGTAAGAGGCTACAGAGTTGCTACTTGTCTTCTCCGGGCTGTACTGCCCTCCCCATTTGTGATTGCTAATTATAGCGATCCCCTTCTGCCTCCCCGCGCCCTCCCCAGCCCCTTCCCTTTGGTAACCGCTAGTCTCTTCTTGGAGTCTGGGAGTCTGCTGCTGTTTTGTTCCTTTAGTTTTTAAGCCGTGATCATCTTTGCTTGTATTATTTCAATGGCCTCCTTCACAGACAGCCATCATGTCCTGTGTCAGTTATCCACAACTATGTAACAAACTGCCCCAGACTTGGTGGCTTAGAGCCACCAACATTATTATCTCATGGGTTCTGTGGGGCAGGAATCTAAGCTCATATTATTACCTGGTGCCTGTGGCTCAGGGTCTCTCCTAGGTCCGCGTGGTCACCAGGCTACAGTCTCATGTCTCAGCTCAACTGGGAGCATTTACTCCCAAGCTCACTTGCATGGTTCCTGTCAGGAATCGGACCCTCACCGATCGATGGCCTGTTTCTTGCTGGCTCTTGGCCCAAGGCCACCCCTAGTTCCCTGGCAGCTCTTTTCCCTTGGAGCAAATGAGCAAGAGAATGACGGTGCCCAAGAAGAAAGCCAAGAGGTGGGGTCATTGGTTAATCAACAGCTGCACTGAGGTCTCACTGTGTTCTTGACAATGTGTTAGTTGCTGTTTGTGAGCCCAAGAAACAGAGTTCCTCTCCTAAGAAAGTGAATGGTTAACTATAAAAATTTATTTATGCATTCAAAATAATTTAAATAATTAAAAATTATATGACAAAGTATATGTTTCTCTTGATTTATTAATCTAGTCAATATTTAATTCATATCTGCTACAGTCAATCTAGTTTTCTAAAATGGGGCTGTCAGCCCTCACATGTATTCTTAAATCTGGGGCCCACCACAGCAGGTAGAGTTTACTGTGTCACTGGGGACACGGCACTCAGGTATGCTGCCATCAGGTGGCACCTTGATTTGGGCGTTGTAGCTTATTGGCTGCTCAGGTTGGACGGGCATCGGGGTCTTGAATGAAATGGTCACGCAGAGTCTGCGCTGTTAAAGGGTTAATTCACGGCCACGCCCACTAGTTGCATTTTCATTGTTATTGTGTGGTTTCTTTGTTTTCAATTTGAGGATGTATTAATACATTCTAAAGATATACTGAGAACAGTGGGGCCCTTCCTCTGGGTTTAGGAATCTGTGTATTGTAAGATCATTATAAGTTTAAATCTATTTAAGCCACCATGAGAGCCTTCCGTGAAGTTTGTACATTTCCCGGTCAGCATTAGCAGAAGGCAGGCGCTATTTGGGGCCAAGAAACACAGAGAAGGCTCTGAGCCCTTCCTAAAACTCTCTTCATGGAAAGTCCCTTCTCTGCTTATTTCCCCTAGTTCCTCTCTCTCCTCTATGGTTCATAGCAAAACAGAAGTAGAAAGAAATTCTTAAATGACAATGACACCACGCTGCTGTAGAGACCTTCTGTGAAGGCATCAGCTGACTTCTGTGTATTAAAGGTAAGGCATGGCTTTCTCCTAGTTTAAAAGAATTAATAACCCACTGCAGTGAATATCTTCTTCCTCTTGGATTTCTTAGCAATGGACAGTTGGGCTCCAGCCACTGACTCAGCTTTTATTGACAATTCACACTTAGTAAAAAATGATTTTTAAAGAACATTGAAATCAAAATAGCACCTGGCTCATGAACAGAACTAAAGGGACTTTAATAAAGAAAGAGGAGCATCAGAGAAGGAAGAAATGGCTGTGACAATGTTAGCCAGAGGAGTAGCCTATGGGAGTGGAACTGGAGTTGGGTCTGGATGAATAGGGAGGAGTTGGATTTCCAGGGAGAAGGGGAAAATCCTCTCCAGTGGACGTACAGATGTGCGCAGGGCCAGCGCAGGCCGGACGAGCTGCCGGCCCGTGATGACATCTGTCAGGGTTTGTGTTGGCCCTGTGTGTGTAGGGGGGGGCTTGCAGGGGGTCACAAAGATGTACCCTATTTAGAGGGAGCCATACCCGTTTTTTAATTTTAAATATTTATAAGTGATTACTGCTTGGCACCTAGTGGGGCTGTAGCAGTGAGCAGGTCAGGTACAGTCCTGCCTTCATAGCTAATATTGGAGGCAGCAGTGCTGCTGAAAACACCCTAACCAGTAACACTGAACGGTAGGTATGCGTGAGGGGGAGCAAGATTTACAGGGAGCAGGAGGGCTTCCTGGAGGAGGTGGCCTGCTGTGTTCATATTTTAAGGAACTTGGTGGCTTGCTGAGAGGGGAAGTTTTAGGGACTTGATTAGAAGTAGAAATCCCAGTTCGGGGCCACTCTTGCAGCAGGTTAGATAAGAGATAGTAGAGGCCTGGCCTGAGTGGTGGTTGTAGGAAGTGGGGAGGGGTTCGACTGGGTGAATGCGGAAGATGGCGTAATGGTTGCTGCTGACCAGCATAGAGCCTGCGAGCAGCCCTTGAAGCTGGCTTGTTTTCAGCCCTGAGTGGCCGAGGGAGGTGTGCTGTTGCCGGTCCGAAGACTGAGGAGAAATAGCCTTTTTTGTAGACATGGAGAGTTCAGCTATGGGCATGTGATACTTTGACTTTCTATTGGACACCCAAGCAAGGATGTCATGTAAGCATGTGGGAGAAGCAGATAAAGACGCACGTGATGATGGGCCAGAGCTCAGGCCAGACCTGCAGTCAAGGTCATGTGTTCACAGTCATCAGGCCAAAGCATGATGGGAAAGGTGTGTTCCTTTCCTGCCATATCCAAAGCTTGGTCCTAGGCACCTGGGAGTTCATTAGGCGGCCCTGGAAACCGGTCTGGGAGAGGCAGGGTGAACACAGCTCTGCCGCCTCTGTCCTCCCGGGGTTGATTTATGGAATGCAGTACTGGTGTAAGAGTTTCTCCTGTGCTTGAAGAATGGCATTTGTTATCTTGATATTCAGGGATCTTCCAGGATTTCCCCACTGGGCATTCCACAGGGACTCATGAAAACCAACTCTACAGGTGACGACCAGCAGAAAGATGCCTTTCTCTCCACCTGTCCTCAAATCTGTGTCCTTATGAGTAAGAACTCCTAAGGAACCTATGATCCATGACCTGCGATGGCATCAAGCCAAGTCGAAGAGGAAGAGCGGGAAGGCCGGCTCTGTGCAGGGGACAGAAGTTCAGGGACCAAAGGGCATCGTCTCCTAAGTCCAGGCCAGGTTTCCAGGGTTTCAGGGCACAAAAGATGTGGCTTCTGTCTCGCTGGCATGCTCTCTTGCCTTCTTGGGTTGATACTTTGATGAAGCAAGCTCCCATGATGGAGAGGCCCGCTTGGTACGAGCTGAGGTTGGCCTCCCACCAACAGCCTTCTGGGATCTGAGTTACACCAAACAGCCCTTGGAAGTGGCCTCTTCCCCAGCTGAGCTTCCTGAGACCATGGGCTGGCCACCACTGGGTCGAAGAGTCTCCACTGAAGAGGGTCCAGCCGAGCCCTGCCTGGACCCCTGACCCAAAGAATCTGTGAGATAATAACTGGGGCTGTTTTAGGTTTCAGGATAATCTCTTGGGCAGCAGTAGATCATCAGTAACCCGTTTTCTTGGGGCTCACTTCACGTGTGCATAGTTATTTTCACAGGGACATGCATATGTACCTATGGATAAACACACTGACAATCAAACTCTTGGAACACTTCATCACCCTCCAAAACTGCCTTCTGCCTCAGCCCCTCGCAACCATTGCTCAATGGTTCTTGTGTTTAAGGAAATTCATCTAGAATATCATCATCTGAAGATTGATAATCAGGAATCTCACTTAGGCATCGATTTTACTGTTGCGATTAGTCTAGAGTGCCCATTCATTCATCCTGGTTAATACGTGTGTGAGGTTTTCCTCTGTGCCAACAGGATTGTGGAATGAGGAATTTCAGACGCTCGCTGCGATGCACGAGGGCTGTGGTGGGCCACAGGGACGCCAGGCACAGTCTCCTGAAGGCCCTGGAGAGACCGGCATGCAGTCCTGCCGAGAGGAGAGCATCGGGGGCAAGGAAGGGTTTCGCGGTCGTCTTGTCTTCTATGGCCTCCGTCATTCCTCCATTTCTCACGACTTAAGTCCTTTTCAGCACTTTTGGGTGTAATTGATCACAAGTGAGTATGGGGGTGGTCATATAATCTCCAGGATTATGAAACAGCAAAACATTTCAAGATATAGGAAAAATAAGATCACTAGTATCCCATTATATATCCTGAATTTATTATACAGGGATCCAGTGGACTTATATGGTATAATTTAAAGATCAAATGGTTTATTCTATTTTGAAAAATAAGTGTATTTTATCTTTGGTTTTTGGGTGACCTCTAAGGAAGGATAAATGTCGCGAGATATTTAAACTATGTTTAAAAATCTCAATGGATAAAACTGGGCCCAGTGATTCCCAGTGGGGAACGTGGGTGAGGCCTGCTGAGACGCTAGAGGCTAGTGGTGGCAGGGAACCATTTCCACCTGTTGGCTTAAGGCACAAAGGAAGAACTTGGTTTAACGAAGGAACCCGGTGAGAGGCAGAACCATGGGGGAAAGGGCCCTGGGGCTGACTGATTACAGAGGATGCCAGCTGTTGTGTGGGGGGCATATGGAAGCAGGAGGGTCTCCTGAGGTCTCTCCTCCCTTTGGCCCTCCCTTGTGCCTTCTCCTGGCCGGACAGAAGCAGCTGGCACCTCCCAGGGCAGCTCAGGGCAAGAAGGGCAGAGGATGGTCTGGGCAGCCATGCTTAAAGACAGCCTGCACACACATCTAGTGATTTCTTTTAAATCTACTCTACCTTGGGCAGTTTTCCGAATTAGCACATATAAATCCACCTTATTCTCTAAATTACTCTAAGAGATTGAGCGACGAGAAAACGGAATCAGGGAAGGCCTCTTACAGAGGGTGGCATTTCATCTGAGGCTTGAAGGATTTTAGCTCCCGTTGTTTTGTTAAAAAGTAGAAATGGTGGTCCAAGGTGTACGGAGCCACACAAAGGCAAGATGGGCTGTGCTCTGGCTTCCCTGGGCAGAGGAAGTAACTGGCCGGGATGTGGAGCTGGGCTGCAGAAGGCTTGGCACACCACTTCAGAAATATTAGATTTTATCAGGAAAGGCTCCTTATCTCAGAGCCTTCTTTAGTGACACAAAATACGTACACAGGACTTAAACCTGTTGAAGAGGAGATTTAATCCACCAAATATGCATTTGTTTTGTTTAATTAGATACATTTCTTCAGGTGTATATTTATAGGAAAGTGATTTGGAGATCTGAAGCAATTACCTGGTTAATTTAAAGCAGATAACCTACTATTTTAGGAAATGGTTCTTTTAGGTCTAACAAGCTATGTGGAGTAGGGGCCATTAAATAATTGTTCAAGTCCATTTTGCTGCCTTAAAGGCTAGACACATACAGTGCCATGTGGCATATTCTCTCTTTTTTTTCAAAGTGGCAATTAGGTTTCTCTTTGAAAGATCAGCTTAATTTAAACTGCAGTCTAATGTTCCTTCCTATAGAAGTGATTAATACTAATTTTTCACACCCACAGCAATTTATTTCCACAGCATTAATTACAATAGTTTTGTAATTAATGCTTTCCTTTAGACAATTCTCCAATGATTTGTTCTTTCATCTTTGCCTTTATCTGTAAAAGGGAAATTGTTACAGGACAATGGAATTTGGGGGTGTTTCCACCATTGGAATAATTTCTCCTGCCTGTTTTCTGTCCATCACACATAAAGCTGTAGAAGAAGAACTATGCTTCAATATGCAGTTTTCATTATGCATTTTTAATATCCCTCACTGAATGCCATAATTTCACATATGCAGCTTGTCACCTGGTGTATGTAAACATGGAATTATTTGGACGTTATTGCATAGTTATATCAAAATGCCAAGCAGAAAAAAAATGGCATCCAATGTTCCCCTAGGGTTCAGAGAGCATTTTCGTTCGACGTGAAAGCATTCATACCCTGCTCACAGAGGGCATTTTGCGGGAGTACTCACAGATCACCAGGAAGAGATAATCCTCCTCCTGTGGACGGGCCTCCTATCACATGCCCTCCGGCTGCTGATGGGATCTCACGTGGCTGGTGCAGGGCGGGCGTTCATCTGTGAGGGAAGGACAGACCCCCTCAAGTGAGGAGGAGCCCGTGTCTTTCAGGATCTATGCAAGTTGTTTCAAACGTCCAGCAATTGAAGCTCATGGGGACGTGCTCAAAAGACCTCCCAGAACCAGCTCCTTTCATTTTGAAACTACAGCGTTCACGTCCCCCTGTGTGGCGTGGGCCGGAGCCGGTGTGCCCGCATCAACGTGAACTCTTGACTTTGAAAGTCGACCCCTTGTTTGGGGGACACCAGCTGGGCACACAGCCCCCACCCTGCACGCCACAGAGCTCACACGGCCTTCTGTGTGGTGGAGGGAGTCAGGCGGGCTGGGGCAGAGCAGAGGGGGCTGGCTTCACAGGAGATATCACGGTTCTTGGTCTCCTCTGTCGGCCAAGTATGAGAACAATTTGAAATTTTAAGAGATAAGATACAGCAAGTCAGCACAAGTCCCTGTCCCTGAGAATGCGCGTCCTTCCCTTGCTGAGCCAGAGGACAAGCATAGGTGGCCACCTTGTTACCTTCTCTGTTTGTGTCTGCCAAGTAGGGAGGTGACCTGGCAGTGGGGCCGCGGCCCCCTTCCCGGGTGACCCAGAGACTGCGGTGAGCTGGCGGCGGGCCACAGGGCCTTTGGGGTGGTTTTTCTGGATGCACTGTCCAGTCCTTGCCCCTCATTCTTCAGTGTCATGGAGAGAGAGCTGTGCCGACCTGCCGCCAGGGTCTTCCTCCTGGAGCCCTCAGCGGCTGGCCGGGGGTCTTCCTCCCAGGGCCCTCAGCGGCTGGCCGGGGGACACTCTTACCCCTTCATTCCCACCCTCCTGGTGAATCATGTTTTGAGCCATTTCTCGTATAGGAAAAGGAGATCAGCTCATTCTTGCTCACAACTCCTCCAACGTCTCTTCAAGGTCAGGGCACCCAGACCACAGAAGGATGGGAGAGACAGGAAGAGGTCACCTCTTCCCACCAGTGGCAGCCGTGAGACTGCAGGGGACAAGCAAGGGCAGGGCCAGCCCTAGGCCCTGTGCTCCCTGGGCATCTGCTGCACGCACAGCACTTGCGCCATTTCACTTGTCCGTGACAATGTCTGGTTCCCTCCCAGACAGGGAAACCTGCAAACTTAAGGGTTTTGTCTGGTTTACCCTTACATCTGCAGTGCCATTTAATATCTACAGAACCCATGTTCTTTGAAAAAAAAATTGGGTTCTTGGTAAAATATGATTTTTGCCAATAGAATGAACACAAAGTTACTCTGGTTGAAATCCAAACAGCCAAAATCCAAGAAAAGAAAGAATTTGTTAGGTGCAAATACCAGAAAAGAAGAGATAGCCCAGTCTTTCCAGAGAAAGCTCCAGAAATACAGACCTACCAGCAGGCCAGGATGGGTAGGGGAGGGTAGCTGGGAAGAGGTCAGCCTGTCCTGGGGTTCCGTGATTGTTTATCCCAGATACAGAACGGACAAAAGGGTGGGGTTAATAACCCTGCGTTGACTGGCATTCATTAAGTACTTGTGCCTGCCACATGCCAGGCCCTGCTGGGCAGGCTTTGAAAGCATCAGCTCCGTCAATCCCACCCTTGTAGTTCCCACTCAGGTGGGCTGTTTCTGTTAGCCCATTTTACAGACAAGGGACTTGAGGAATAGCAGGGCTAATCCCTTGCCCAAGGTCGCACTGCCCGTGGGTTGGCCTTGTATCACAGTGGCTTCTGAAGTAAGCGTGGTGATACAATTTGAAAGGAAATCAGAGGCTGAGCGGGATGCCTACCAAATGCGTGCACTCAGCAGCTCGCTCCTTGCCTATGCAATCAGTGTAAGAAGCATTTCATGGCCTTGCTTCACAAGCAAAATCTTCCTCCAGTGTCTGCTGGTAGCAGACATCCCATCTTCTCTTCTCTAGTCCAAGATCAAGTGTCCGCTGGCTCATCTGATTCGGTTTTCTCATTTGTCACACTGAGACAGTAACGGCTTCTCCTTCCGAGGGGTGAAGAATGATGCTGTGCGTTAAGTGAGCAGCTGTCTGCCCCCTACTCACTGCTCACTAAATACGTGTCGTCATCACCTTCGGCAAATAAGGTAGAATATCTGTACCTTTAGCATGTTCTTGGACTCTCACTCTAACTGGATTATGCCCCCCCCCCAAATTTGCCGAATAAATTTTTTCATTTCTTTTCAGTTGTTCTTTCACTCAAGAAACCACAAATATTTATTTTCTACACAAACCGAGACCCACCTCAGAGGCAAATACTCCAGGGGTGTGAATGCCACCACTCCCGGGTTTTAGATCCATTTGAAAGCTCTGTGGGGCCTCTTCAGACGTTATGAGATTATCGTCTAAACCCGGCCGAGCCTTGAGAGCGCCAGCTGACCGTGGCAAATGTGTCTTCCACCCATTTCCTGAGGGCAGGAACGTGCTGCGCTCTGTGGACCTGATCCTTCCCCCTACCCAAGGCACCACTACACCTCCAGCGAGAAGGAGAGGCTCTCTGAAGGGAGGCATGTGGTCGGGACCACACGCTGCACGGCCGCGAATCCAGCCGGCTTGGGGACCGCCTCCAGTCCATGCTCGGAGCTGAGCCCCGTGACCCCCCTCGGTTGCTGGCAGCGTGAAGTGACTCTGTAAGTCCCATTAGCAAATTCCAGGAATTTTCATTGTTCTTTAGTCACACTTTGTTAAGAAGAGACATTGCTTTCTTTTCTTTACTTGACAGGTTTTAAATACCCAGCTTAACCTGCAAAGATAGTTTCAGGAATTTGAGAAAACCATCTTTTCTGTTTTCATAAGTAATGGTCATTGGGAAAGGGCTGATTCCAAGGCTAGCTTCACATCTCCAAGGAAAAAAGCAGCCCACTTTGTGAGCTGTAAACCTTGCCTGGGCTCCCCAGCATTTGCATCATGCTGGAATGCCTATCTTAGAAGTTTTAGTGAATTCACAGATATGTAAACTCAGTCCTGACCATGTTGGTCACCCCTCGGATTGTCTTCACTTCCCCGGACCTCCGCGCATTTGGTTTTTCCTTCAACGAGAGAAAAGCCTGGCAAACTGGCATTATTCGGCCGCCTGTCTCACTAACCTACCCAGCTTTTCAGAACTCTGTCTGCCTCATTCTAAACAGGAAGTTTCAGCAGGCAGTTGTACAAATGGCATTGCATTGTGTGGGATGTCACCCATTGTTACTGGAACAAAGACATCCTGAAATAAGGACAAAGGCTTCAAATCCGCCAGGGCCTGGACCTTCCATAGCCTCGCATTGTATCTGGGACTGATTGAGTGAACTGGGTCACTCCAAGAATACACCTAAGCTGCTGAAACTCCGCTATTGTTCGGCTGCCAGGATGCAACTCCACACAGCACATGCAAACGGCATTTCTAGTGACTGCTCCAGCCGCTCTGCCTAATGCAAAGCAGGGACTTTCTAAACAGAGGTGGTTACCTACATCTGTGCAAATAAATAGGAAAACGTGTTTGGGGAGTGATCCATACCTCAGTCCTCCTACCATTCATGTGTTAGTAAAAGCAAAAGATTTATTAACTATAAGTACTATTAAAGTTTCTCTTTGGCAATGTGGGTAAGTCATGTAATTCTAATACTTTTAAGACCTATGTCTATAACAGTATATATATTTAACATTATAATAAAAAAGAAATTCTGTATACAAGGGAGCTTATTCCTACTGAACTAGGATTGCATTTAGCAGTGTTTTTACTTATCTTGATAGCACAATTACTCAAGCATTTTCAAAAATGTTATCTGAGCCAATGGATACCACAAAATTAATGAAATCTTTGTATATTCTCTTCCTTCTTTCCTCTGAGTTAAACAGTCCCCTCTCCACATCAGCTATTTTTGACACACAAACCGCTCCCCCTGCGATCTGCCCTTTCCCCAGAGCATCAGTGTCACATCTATAGGAACATGTGGGCATTATTTCAGGGGTGGTTGTGTTTTGATGGAAAAAATGTTCAAGAGGAAATCTACCTCTAGCCCTTCTTAATTTCACTTTTAACTGGTACTGCCAAACTTGTCTTCTCTCTGTCTTTCATGCTTACCTAGATAAGATCCTCCTTTTCTCTACTCCCATGATGCTCCGCTCCTGTGCCCACGCAATCCCGTCTCATGGGCTCCTTATGAGAGCTCTTCTCTGTCTAATCCACCCCCCACCCCACCACCAAAAGGATGCGTCCAGCAGCTTCCAAACGACAGCATCTTTTGGCCTCTTTAGGGATATGCTGGCGCTGGGTGGTAGAAAACGTCCCTTTTTGTGGTACAAACTCACCTGTCTCTATGTGTGGATGAAGCACCCCTTGAACGAGGTGCCAGAAATTCTAGAAGTCATGAGTGTGAGTGGACAGAAGCGCCTGTGATCAACAGTCAGTACGATGCCTCATTCTACACATGCAGAGACCTCACCTGCTGCATTTGCTTTTAAAAAGCCGACTGCCCAGGTTATCAGTCTCATTAAAAAACTAACACCATAATAATGCACATTGACTTCTTGACAAGTCAATGAGCTTCTGGTGTTTCAATTAAACTGAATAATGATTTAATTAGAAACCCCCACAAGACCTCAAAATTATTCCAAAAATAGGACATTAATTTTCTGTACTATCAAGTTAAGAAGTGATAAATGAGAGTAGGTAGCTTGCCTGCTACCTTTATGAGTGGGCTGTATTTTTTATTTTCATGTGATTTCTACTACGTATACTGCTTGGAAAAAGTCATAGGGCACAAGTCAGGAATCTTAAAGCTGCAAGTGACAGGGTGCAGGTCTGTCTAGACAAAACACAGGGCAGGCATGTGGGCTCATGTGACGTGGAAGCCCTGGGGTGGGCGTCCCTAGGTGCGGTCAGGTCCAGGAGCTCAGTAACGCTGAACCAGCCTCCTCTGTTTTCTCTTGCAAGTCTGCTTCCTAGAATGCCAGCTTCTGCTTAGACATGTTTTCTCCATCTGCTGGTAAGGATGGTCTGTTTAGGAGTCCAGGACCTCAGAAAGAGGTATTTTCTCCTTCCTTACCAATCCCCCACTGGTCGCAGGGCTGGATGCTGACTTGGGGACATATAAGTGTGTCTTGAATGGCCTCCTTGGGTCACAGGCTTATCCTCATGGCTGAGAGAAGCTGTCCCTCCTTGAATTGTAGTAAATAGGACAGAGGAAGCCACCGCACACGCACTGATCAGTGCTGGACCCTCAAGGTGGCGCCATACTTCCCAGCACTTTGGAGATCATGGAACTTGGTGTCAGTCTTAGTTCTGCTGCTTGTTTAGTAGGGAGTCTTGGGATTGATGTTCCAAAGCATGCCATCATGTGGGCTCAATATGTAAAGATCCTGGCCCTCACCTTGCTGCATTCTATACGTTTACTGAGGATTTTAGTGAGTGTTGCCATGGTAGGACCCTTCATGTTACCTAAGGTAGGAAGAGAGAAGCTGAGAGAATCGGCCAGAATGCTCAGCTTCTTTATCATCTGCTGTAGGTTCCTGAGGGGCATATGGACAGAGAAGACTCCGGAGGCGTTTTCTGTTTCTGGTTGGAGTTTGAACTGAAATCCCTGTCTTGAGGAGCCGTCTTGGGACTTATGAGAGCCTGTAAGGACTAGTTGGCACTTTCCCCAGTCCGTCTCCCGTCCTTGCCCTGATGTGGACAAGCTCACTACAGGGCAGATGAAGGAAGAGCATTTGCTCTGCATGGCGTATTGGTCACCTCTGGCCCCTGGCCTCTGATGTTCAGTCGCTTGTTACATTCTTCTCTCAACTGTCCAGCGTCCTCATTCCTCCTCCTTGGGAGGTAGTGAAGTGGAATGATGACCAAATTCTGTCTAGGCTTTGGATGGAGCCACTAACAACCTGACTCCCGTCTGGTGAAGGAGGAGGGGCTGATGCGACCAGTGGTAATGGCAGGAGGGACTTGAGGAAGCACATGTGCCCCCGACATGAGAGAGGTGTCGGTGGTCTGCAAAGGCGATGGCTCAGCCCCGCGGCCCTGCCAGCTCCATGGCCTGCCCTTGGAATGTGATGCTGTCCCTTCTGACCTGACTTGTGGGTCAGAGTTAGAGGGTCGGGTAGGATCCGTTCCGACACACAAATGAACTGTACTCTAAATGTTAACTCATATATATATATATTTATATTTATATGGGAAAAAAGTGTTTCCCAAATTCGAAAGTTGTAAGTGGCCCGTGGGTCTCCAGGCCTCCATTCTGGATAGAGTTATAATTCTTTACATTCACAATTTTGAATATCAGACACAAATGTTGTGACTATACAGCTTTTCTTCTGAGGTATTATTTAAATGCTAAATACAAAGATGTGATGCATTTCATTTGTCATATTAGGTGGAGAAAAGCCCCATCTCTAGGGCTTGCTGCCTGTGGAATGTCCCCAGAGATGATGTCCCGGCTGCAGTCAGCACATCTCTGTGCCGCATGTGAGATGGCCTAAAGCTTCGTGTAAAGTCCTGCGGTAGAGAATGCTAACCCGCCTCTGTGTCACCCAACATAGACAGAGTCGCAGAGAACTGTGGAGCAGAAGGCCTGATAAGTACATGGTGTGGGGTGGCGTAGAGCTCAGAGAAACAGGAAGAACTCTGGGGCTGGAGCCAGGTGAACCCCATGCTTGAGGACTCATAAAAGAGGAGATGCACCATCAACAAACCTAACTTGAGAGAAATTAATAATATCAAAACACAGCCACAATTACTTCAAATAGTATATTACTTTTTCAAAGACAGAAGGTGTCACCTAAACAGCAAAGCTCCTACCCATCTCTCCTTCCTTCATTGCTGTATCCTAAATGATTTCCATGTATGGACCTTGATTTTGAGAAAGTCATGCATATGACACATTCTGGGATTGGAAGTGGAGGGAAGTTCTCAGGCTTTCCAGTGCCAGAGGTGGGGGCTAAGGGGGGAAGCACATATTTAGCACTAGGGATATATGGGGGGCAGGGTTTTCCCAACGTCCTCAATAGAATACCAGACATACTGATAACCTCTTCTTCCCAATTTGACCATCTTCCACCTCTGCTCTTTGACATGACCACGGACCAGAAAAGAACTTAGCTGGAACAGCCCCGTGGCTGCTGACAGCCACTGGCAGGGCTCCTCCCCGCCGGGCACAGCGTCCTGCTTTCTGTCATGTATTTGTGGAGTGGTAGGTGTGCGGATGATTGAGAGCAGAAATGATTACAAGCTTCAATTCGTTTACCACACAAACTATAAAATTACCAGGTAGTAAAGGTGCAGGAAACCTATTAAGGTGATTTGTCCTACCTGTGATTCCCATAAGCGGTGGCCTGGGACTAATGTCACTGAAGCCAGAGCATCACGGTCCCCCCAGTGTGTCGGCGTGGCAAGGACTTGAAGCCATCTCCCTCCAACTCAGGCCATGGGTAAGCAAATCTGCTTTTCACAGAGAAAAATGTTTTCAAGATAGTGGAAAAATAGTGATCTTGGTCTTAGGAAAGGTAAGTGAGGTGTTAAGACACTGGCTTAAGATTTTAGAAATATAGAGAAAGTGCAAGATCAAAGTAAATTCTCTGCCTTGATATATTTGGCTATTCATCAAAATTCAAAAAAATGCCATAACTTAGCAATTTTAAAATAGCTTGCTTTTGTTTTCAACACAGAGGTGTGTAAAGAAAAAGAAAAATGTGGTATTGATTCTTCACCAAGAAAACACCTGTTGACATTTCCAACAATGAGAAATAAATGGCCTTCACATGGAACATTACAGCAGAACGGACAGCTGTAAATTAAATCTTTCTTCTTATTCAATATTCTCCACACAAAAACTAACAGTTGCTCACTCTCCGCTCTTAATTATCTTTCCAGAAAAACAAATACACATTTATCAGTGTGTGTGTGTGTGTGCACACACTAGCATACACACGCACATACACAGACACACGCTCCAAACAGGATTTTAAATGCTTAAATGCAACCACCCAGCCATGGATAGCTTGCTGGGTGCTCATCCATTCCAGGCCTGTCCTGGGTTTCGTTAATAATGGGCACAAAAATCCACGAGGTGCATTTTGGTCTTGAGTTCCTATGATCCACCTATTCACGATTTATCAGCATTTTGTCTTACTTTAGCCCGGAATCCTTTGTGATGTTTAATGATCTTACAGTGGGCCTTATCATAAAAATAGAAATGTATAGCTGAATATACATAACTCTTATCATGCTCAGGGACTAAGGCAGTTATTATGTGTGAAGAGTGTAAGAGAAGACCCCAAAGTAAACATCAGCAAAAGAAAGGATTGCTAAATGCATCGCTCCATCTTTTAATGCTTGAATTATTTCCGTGATAAACTGAAAGTATGACTGGATTCCATATGCGTCTTATATATGGTTTACATATTAAAAAGATACATCACAGCCACACTGAAACTTATGAATTCAATTACCCACCCATTGACTCCAGGGGATGACAAGGTGTTAGAGCTCTCAAGGGTGAGAGAAAAGGACACTGGCAGAAAAATAGCAACCGGACATTATAAATATGACAAATGCTTAGCTAGTCATCCAGTAAAGCCTGTGGATTTCCAAATAAATATAGAAACCCTGCTTCCTTCCAAGGGCCTTCACAAGACAGGACTGGGAGGAGTTGTGAGTAGCTGGGCGGAGGGGCGCCGGGATGAGGAGAGGGGGAGGGTCAGAGCAGGCAGAAGGCATATTCTTTAAAACTTAGTGTGCACATAGTTCCTTCTGGGGGGCTTACCTCCCCTTAAGTTTCAGACACTGCGCCTGCTGCATTCAAAATGGAGGCTATGAGGTGGCTGAGCTATCTAGGAAGAATTACATTAACTCTGAATTGCAACCTGATTAATTCATGTTGAAAGAGTTTTACAAACCTACTTCCTTCTTGGGGTAGGCAAGTTGCACTTACCTAGTCCCAGCGAGGATGGGCTTTCTCATGCCCCAGTTTGTGCTTCCTCAGCAAGCTTTATGAAGTGATGTGCTAAATGTCATGGGAGGTAAGGATGCGACGAGCAAGAGGTTCGCCAGGGGTCTGAGATCTGGAAGGGCCAGAGGACATCAGCGGCTGGAGGTGAGCGCAGAGGCCGTGTGGCCCGGGGAAAGGAGCCCAGTGTGGTCGGCCCAGGATATGCTGGGGGCCGAAGGTGGGCTTGGCGGGGCTGGGCCAACAGACTCCTTGGAGCCCGCGGCCCGGGACTGAGGATCCGGCGGGGGTTTAGCGGCCGAGGAGCAGCAGTAGCGCCCAGGGCGGGCCGTGCAGTGCCTGGGGCTCCGCAGGCTCCGCGCTGGGCGGCCCCGCGGGGCAGGAGGCAGCTTCGGCACTTTTCTGTGGAAAAGGTGGGTATCTGTGCCTCTGCTCCATTTTTCTCTGAGTAAGAGGGAGGCCTCCTCGTGCTCAGGTCTGAGGCACGGCCCCTGGGCTTTTGGGTTGAGGCACCGAGAGCAGGGGAGGTCCCGCACCTGTCAGGGCGGCCGCGGGGCTCCCGGGAACCTGATGCGTCTGCGTCCCGGAGCTTGGGCCCTGGCCACGTGGCTTTTCTGAGGATGTCTGCCCAGGGGCTGAAGGGGGCGTTGGCTGTGACCAGACCCTTTCTAACACTGTGGTTTTGGCCGCAGGGACTCCAGGGGCCTCACCTGCCAGTAGGAACAATAATCGTAGGGCTTTATGTATCACGTGCACACAGCAAGGGTTCAGTAGATGCCCACGATCACCCTCACGTCGTCACCTCTCGGGTAAGGGCAGGCCTGGCTTTGGGCTGGTCATTGCCACGCTCTTGCTGTTCTCAGCCGGTTACTCTGTACTGGGCGCTAGAGATTCCTGATCTTTTAGAGCCAAACGATAGACTAATCCTTCCTCACAGACTATTGGGAAGATTTGTGTATATAAACATGAAGTGCCTGGCAACGGGACCAGTGCTTGGCACATGGCAGATACTCCATAAAAGTTAGATTTGACCATTTTGCCAAGAAACAAGACCCAAGGCACTCTACATTCCACAAAACGGGCTCTTTGAAGATCAATGCTAGCCCAGCGCAGACCCCTTCCACCTCCTGCGCTGTGTGAGGAGGATGGTGGGCTACGCAGTCCAGTCATTCCTGCAGCCCCACCTGACCCCCTGGGGCTCTCCCTGTGGGGTCGGCGGCAGGTCCCAGGGCATCTTGTGGCTGAGTTGGCACCTGCATTCGTCTCCCCATCCTCTGCCCACAGGCTGCAGGAGCAGTGGAGAAGACAAGGCCAACTATGAAGTCTGGACACTAAATCAAAGGTGCCTAATGGACCAAGAGTTATTCTTAAGACAGCTAGTAAAGCATCTGTTTCAAAGTGTCCCCTTCACATTTGTGAATCATGCACTGCATGACCTTTGAAAACACCCAACTTTGCAAATTTGACTTTAATATATGATTTTCCTTTAAAATGCAATAAAGCATAACTGGAAATGTAGCTGACCTCTTCATGTCATTAATGCTCTTATGAAAAGGAATCAAGTAATTTATAAAGCCACTAAAATACGATCCAGCCAGAGCACTTGCCGAAACCATCCACAAATCCGTGTTGTTGGTTTCTGTGTGTAACACGAGGGGGACTCGCAGGCCACCCACTGGAGCCACCTCCCAACCAGCAGACCACTGCTCAGTGTCCCCTTAAACCCTCTGTTCTGTCTAAGCCAGAATATTATTATAATTTTATAGCATAAGAATGTAATTATTTTGTAGTAAGTTCAATCCTGAAACATGTCCAGTAGCTTTGATGTACCCAGACTGCACCAGGACTTAAGGATGTGGGGCCCAGCAGGCTGCCACCTGTGCCAGGGAGGGCTTTGCACACCTGCCTGAGGCCTGCTCACCTAGAATCCCAGGATAGCCCTACGGAGCTGTGCATAGTCCTGTGCTCGTGGGAGCTCACACTTTGGGGGGTTGACATAGACATACTGCTATGATCTGAATGTGTGTGTCTCCCAGATTTGTGTGCTGAAACCTAAACCCCCAGGTGATGGAGTCAAGAGGCAGGCCTCTGAGGTGTGATGAGGTTGTGAAGGTAAAGCTGCCATATAGGATCAGTGTCCTTATAAAGGAGACCCCAGAGAGCTCCTCCCTCCCCCAGATGAGGACACAGTGAGGAGACGGGTCTGTGACTTAGGAAGCAGCTTCACCAAGGCCTGGGGTCTGCCGGTGCCTTGACCCTGCTCTCCAGACCCCAGAGCTGTGAGGACTCAGGGTCTGTGGTTTACAAGCCACCCAGTCCATGGTGTCGGTTAGAGCCACCAGAAGGGACCAAGGCAGAAATGCACATGGAGGGAACTGCAGAATTCAGGTGAGGGGCACAGAGAAAGTTAACTGAGGGTTTTGGAGCACAGGGAGTTCATGTGAGAACTAGAATCGGGAGGAGCCAGGCAATGGGAGGTCTGCAGGCCTGTGGTCTGGGATGGTGGCCAGACTGTGGGGCGGTGGCTCTACAGCAGAGGTGAGCCTGGTGTCCAGGGAGCAGGAGGAAGAAGGTAGGATGGGCCAGGGCACAGGGTCGGAGGGAGCAGTCTGAGGCGGGCCAGACCAGCCGCGCCTGTTCTGCTGTGGCATTTATTTATCCTTTATTTTGAGTGTGGTGGAGCCACTGTGGGCTCTGAGCAGGGAGAGAGGTGGTGAGGCTAGTGCAGTGGGATGTGGCAGACAGTGAGAGCGCGTGGGCATAGTCCAGGCAAGACGGGCCTGTGGAAGGTATAGGTGAGGGTGAGCAGGGGCTGCAGGATCTGGAATTCACTGACGGTAGCTCTGTGCGTGAGGAAAGGGGAATGGTGCCTGATCCCGCCCAGGTACCTGGCACTTCGTGGACTGCTTCCTCTAGCCATCTCCTGGGCCTTCTGCAGGTAGGTACGAATTGCCTCATCTTATGGCTGAGATGATGGAGGCCCAGATGGGTTCTATAAGTGGCCAGAAGTCACAAATCTTGCAAGCACAGAGATAGAAAACGAGCCTGTTCTTTCTGAACTTGAAACCCAGCCTCTTCCCGGTCTGCCACTTCTCCTCACCGTTGTTTCAGTTCCAAGAACTGGCCCTGGCACTCAGCTTTCTCTTTCAATTCCCAAGATGTATGATACAATGGTGAGGAGACACTGAGAGAAGAGCCACAGAGTTCCTTTGGGGCATGGACGCAGGACAGGGTTAATTCTCTGTTGAAGTGAGTATATCTCCACTTCAATTTCAATACAAAGAATGAGCTTTTACACAAAGGCAGAGTGTGTGGATAGTGGCATGTTGAGGCCCTACCATGTGTAGCCACACATGTCCCATGAAAGTCTGGATCCGTCTGCCTTGCAGATGAAAAGGACTGCAGATCCCACCAGCGAGGACATCTTGCTCACCTCACCTCTTCACTCTCTCTAGGTTCGATTAAAAATGCAATGCTTTTTCCCAGTAATAAATTATATACTAAAGTATGGAATTTTTTACAGGCTCTACTTCCACCCAGGCCTACACCCCCTTCTCTCGGAGTGTCCATCACTAGTCACAGCCTGCCCCGAATTCGAGGTCCATGGGCAGCTGCTTCTTCAGTGTTGGCTCCCTGAGGTCTAACTATTTAGCTGTAGAGCGTATCACTCTGGAATCATCACTTCTTTTTGATAGAAATCTCCAAACCATCTCTGCTCACTTTGTAGATACGGAACATGCACATTTCAGAAAACTCATGCATTTATGCTGACCAGGTCAATTTCCATTAGCCTCCAAACGTTTCTTCCAGTCTTAAAACAGAAACAAGAGTTCTCTGTCTAGATATGCACTCACTCACCAACATCACAGCATCAACCCTAGGCCGATCGTCCATTCACTCAGCTGACGCTTGCTGGTGCTCTGGTTAGCGTCGGGCGCTGTGTTAGGAACTGGAGGCTCAGAAGTAGAATGCATTCCAGGCCTCAGGGAAGCAACTTACAGAACTAGTCAGATCAGGCAAGCTGTGCACCTCTGAAGAGCACAGCTAGAAATCACTGCCAGTTCTGAGAGCAGAGTGAGCCGTTACCATCTGGTTTCTGAGAGGCCTACCGATTACCGAGTATCTCTGGCCTGTGAGGCCCAGGTAACACCCCCAGGTCCTTAAAGTCTTCCTACTTGAAGTTTTCCTACTTGGACAGTCCATGTGTTTATGGGGAAGGTGAGGTCTCTGTGGTGTAAAACCTTGTTTGCGAATCATGGGGCAAGTCAAAATGCTCAACACCATGTCATTGCTGTGGGAACCATCTAGATATTAGGGTAAACAAGTGATATCGTAGACTTTCTCGGAAGCAGAAAATACCAGGAGTGTCTGCCCTAGAAGATAGTGACATGGAGCTGAGAGGGTCTCTGGCTGATTTGAAGTTTCTAGGGAGCAAAGGGGCTTTGAGATGAGTGCTTGGAGCACTGTTGGCTAGAATTACCACGTGGGACTGAACTGCCCTGATCATAGGGGTCAGGTAATGGCCAAAGCATGTTCTTCAGGTAAAATCTCCAGGTAGTGAACTCTTCCACTAACAAAGGGTAAAATTCCTTGGCCTAAAAACAAGACATCTCTTACCAAGAACAACCATATGGGTTTTCCTGCATCTGATCTGGGCAGTAACAGCCACTACAACCCATTTGAAAGGCATATCCACTGAAAGCAGACCTGTGAAAATGACTCCTTGTGCAAAAGGGTGCCGTAAAGAGCACTTGCTACAGGCTGGGACCCCGGCGTGCTGGCGCCATCTGCATTCTTTCCTCTGGGACTTATTTTTACTTTTTGTTTGAATTGACTTGATTTTATTTTGTCCTAAATAGACTCTGCAGTCACCCACTGATAGGGTCTCAAGAGTAAAAGTCTGCTCTGCCCACACTCCACCGAGCTCAAAGCAGAGTGTTGTCAACAGTTACTTGACGTCAAGGCTGACTTTTAAATTTGCCAGAAAGGCTTTCTTTGGAGAGAGGTCTAGACTGTCCCATTTCTCTTTTAGAGAGCTAGTTCTGCTGCTAGAATTCAAAGCCCACAGACTGCATTTCTGAACTTCCAGACCAGCACATTCATGGGCGAACGGGCCTCAGACCCCGACTTTTGTTTTTTTAATAATGCATTTTAATGCACCATTCATCTCTTCCTTCTGTCTTCCTCCCCAGGTTATTTTACAGCCCACTCCCCTTGGAAAACTCACCTAAAAATCCTTTATTTCTTTCTGGCTTGAGCATCATAGATTAAATTACCTTGGGGTGGGGGGCAAACTGTGCCTCCGATTTTAACAGACTTTTATTTTATTTGAAAGCCTATCTTTGGCTTGTTTATCCTCTTAATGTGAAGTTCAGGAAGCTTTTCAGCTGTGTCCCCAGAGTCCATATAGTCTAATAATGCCTCACCCAGCTCCTACTTTCTGACACAAAGTGACTTTTGAAACACTTCCATTTTCCCTTTCTGTTTAATGCACTCCAGCCCACTTTTGTGTTTTCATTTTTTATAGTCTGTCATGGAGTATTTGTTTACCAAATGTTACTTTTCTTGGATGGAATCTATTTTTGAAGCTTCCAAAAGCAAACAGCTGTTTGAAGCTGTCAGGCTTCATTTTATTTGTGCATGAATAGCACCAATAACTTGAAAATGACCTAGCCTGTTTTTCTCAGACTCAGGGACAGAAAAACTGCTTCCGGGCACTGTTTATGCCAAACTGTTCATGCCAAGTTTCCAGTTTCTGTGCCAACTAGTGTTTGCAGCCAAGTTGTAAACCTTTGGTAAACGTGGTTTATAATGGAAGTGCAGATACACCCGGGACCCTGGTGCAAGTGGGGCTGCTGCCCATCTACTCCAGGAACACGGTTCCAACAGGAACTGGAGGGGAAATGGGCTGGCTTTAACGTGTTCCCACCATAATGTGGAAAATACACAAAAGATGATATGTGATTGCTAAAGTCCTGCTAGACCCATCTATGCATTTTATGTGTTTCCTTTGTCATCCCGGCCGAGTAACTCCAGGCTCAATTGGAGGTGACAGCTTATTGTGACACAGTGGCTCTTCCTGACTCCCACCTGGCACTCAGCTTCTGACTCAGGGAAGGGGGCCTTGAACAGTTCAAGTTACAGGTTGCTGCTGTTCTCTGTGCATTGATCAAGATGGATAGGAGAGGAACACACATTTTATTTTAAATCAGCTGAGCAATATTCATTCAAGTGAACATTCCCTTTTCTAACACGTTGCTTCTTGCACGTTCTTTGTAGAACCTGAAAGGGATTGCATCTCTCCCTTGTTTATAACCGTCCTGTAACTTCCCATTTCCTTGAAGTAATGCCATGCTTCTCACCGGGATCCCCAAGACCCAGCAGTGGCTGCTCCTTCTGTGTATGAGCTAACTAGCCCCCTCCACTCCCTGCTGTACGACAAATGAGGTGTACGCAAACTCATGTGCTGCCACCTGACCCCCAGGTGGGTGATGGTATTAGGATGCAGGGCAGTGGGGGGTGATGAGGTCATGAGGGTGGAGCCCCATGATGGGATCAGTGTCCTTATAAAGGAGACCCCAGAGCCCCCTGCCATCCCCCAGGTAAGGACACCGTGAGAAGATATATCTGTGAAGCAGGAAGTGGCCTCACCAGATGTGAGATCTGCCGGTGCCTGACCAGGGGTCTGTGGTTGATGAGACCAGCACACTCTGTTCCTGGAACATGCCCAGCCAATTCCTCCCAAAGGACTTGGGTTCCCTTCTGCTGGGACAGTCCGTTCTTGTCTCTTGCTTGACTGCTTCCTTCTTACCGCTCAGGTCTTAGGTGAGGTGGTCCTGCCTCTGACAGGCATCCCCAAGGCCCCACCTAAAGTGGTTCCTCCTGCCCCGCCTGCGCTCCCACATCTCCGTCTGTCACATTATTGGGTTTTTTTCTTCATGACGTATATGCTTGCCGATTCAAGCTTACATTCGATTAGAATATAAATTTTTAAGAGCCTGGACATGTCCTATGGTTTTCTAGTTACATTTCTAGGACCATGGCACACAGAGGGTGCTCAATATGTATTTGTTTAATGAGATAAATGTTCATTAAACCATCTCCTGTTTACCCAGCGCTGGGGACACACTAATGAAAGAGATACAACAATGGCTCGAGAAGGGATGTGGTTCTGCCTCCCTTGTAAACTCAGGCCCAGGAGGCCAGAGTGGGGAGGGCCCTGAGCCCCAAGGAGTGGACACTGGAGACTCCTGCAGGTGTCCAGCAGGGGGCAGAGGATGAGGGAACCCCACCCGTGTTGGTGTTTGTGGCCAGTGTGGTCATGCTTAGTGTGCCCGTGGGACCTGGTCCTGGGCAGACCTCAGGGTGCGGTTGTGGTGAGACTCTGCCCCTGGGGGTGGGCGTGTGCACAGGGGCTACAGTTCTCTTTGGAAAGGAAGTCAGTCATCTGATTGCATGAAAAGTGAGGCAGTCCTGGCTTCTGGGGACTTGGGAAAAGTCATTTTCTCTGAGGCACCTTAATTGTTAGGAAGAAATTTTTAGAAAGTACTTACTACTTATGAGCAAGATGAAATCCACTGTTTCATGGAGATTTCCTGGGATGGTTCTGAGTCAGAGTGAGGGCCAGGAAGCCTCCTATACCCAAAGAATGAAAGACCCTTCAGTTGAGGCCGTCGTGAGTGACAGAGGCACTTTACCATCAGAATCAGGGAATCCCAACTCCACGCACCAGTCTGGATGCCACATCACAGCTTTGAAGAACTTAATAAAGAACTAGTGTACTAGATCTTTGAATGATGTGACATTTTGTATAAAACGCATATGGACCAAAATTCAGTGGATTCAGTCATAACTGTAAATGTGTCTCCTAATGGTATCTGCGTCCTCCTTCCCAGTCTGCGTGAAGGCAGCCTCTTCTGCAGTCATCACTTACCTGCCCTTTGTCCAAACTGCTGTCGAGCCATCCTCAGACATGCCTACTATGGAACATGCCTTTTCTAGACACCCTCCTGACTCCGCCCAGGTCCTGTGTCCTGAACCTGTGCTCTGGGTCCTTGTGCTGGCCCAGGTCCTGGGTCCCGGGTCCTGCTGTTTCTGCCCATCATCCCTAGCTCCTACTGGCCTGGCCTCGCTGCCCTTCAGCAGCTGGACAGTGGTTCACCTCCAGCCAACACTCCTCTCAGCTCCAGCCTCCAGAGGACAGCGGACATCCCCACCCCACCCCACCACGGGTCCCTACTCACCAAACCTCCAGGAGCCAAGTCTGTAGCCCGTGTAGCAGACCAGTGGGGAAAACACACCCCCGTGATTTGTTTCTTTCCTTCAGAAGGCAGGTTTTCTTTCTGATGTTCGGCCTCATTAATCAATGATCACTGCAACTGGGGAACATTTTCCCGTGAAATCTGCATCTTGCCCAGCTGCGCACTCTCCTGGGCGGGAGGGAGAGCCCTGCCGAGGGCCTCCGGGGCACAGGCGGGAGAACCGGGCCCTTCGTGGGCATGTGGTGGGAGGGGTCTCCATCACTGCTTCAAGTTGAATGAAGTAAAATAAAACAAAGTCAGGTGAATCAAGTAAAGGAAAAAACAAACAGAAAAAGATAAAAATAAAAAATATAAAAAGTAAAGTAAAATATCATGAACCAAACTAAATGAAACAGTAGAGGACGGATCAGTGGGGCCTGGCTTGGCCCGGCTTGAATAGAGCTACTGTTAAAATCATGCTGACTGTTCTTGAGCCCAAGGGACCCAGGGACAGAAGGTGCTGACTCTCCGGAGAGCCCAGGGGGGATAGGCCCCCTTTCATCACAGCTGGATTTGTGTTCCCTATGATGTTTGAAGGTGTGGGGGTCCACCCGTCACAGCGACAGATTCTGGGAGGCACTGCTTGGGGTCCACAGAGGCTGGGCCCTGGGTGCAGCCAGCTGCCTAGATGGGAAGCAGGCTGCATCCTAGTCCCAGGCCGCAGGGCTGCCTTCCACCGCAGAGTAGCACGGGGCCTGACTCTGGATGCGGCCCTCACCAGCCAGAAGCCTCGCTTCCTCCTCTCATCCTCGTCAGGGAATCTGTAAGGTGACTCGACCATCACTCTGGGTTTTGGCATCTATGGAGTTAATCTTAAGTTAAAAGCATTTCAAAGGACCCCTAAGACTGGCCACAGGACAGCAGGTGTCAGTGCACACAGGAAAAGGCTTTGCCAAACTTCCGCTCACACTGATCTCTACCCAAAGTTCGGTGTCTCCATCTCTGTCCTCCAATCTCTCAACCAAAATCTAAAACAATTCTGTGTCTTAAGTCTGAAATCATTAAAAATATCAGAGCACACTTAGTCTGTTTCGCTTTTTTTGTTGACATTAAAGAAATGAAAATTCTAGCAATACCAGGGGAAGACAGGCAGTGTTGTTGAGATGGATGACGTCAAGATGGAACACGTCTCCGAGAAGTTAGGCTAAAAGATGCCATTATTACTCTACTAAGGTTTTGTTGTCCGTGTTTTTTATCTAGGAGTAATATCTCTGCTCCGCACTGTTTCTCTTCGGCTGGTCTGCTCAGTGGTCCTGGGCCAGCAGACGTTAGGAGAGCCTTGATGCTCCCCCAATAGCAAGACGACATCAAAAGGAGCCGCTTCACATGCCCTTTGCTGAGAGTATCCGAGTTTGAAGTCTCTGGGGCTGATTTAAAAGCAAGTTCCTGAGGAAAGAAGCCGGAAAGATCTCTGAAAATGGTAGTGGGAGCTAATCTCTAATAAAACAAAACATTACCATTCATATGGAAAGATTTCACACATCAAATGCAAGTTCAATAAGAAACACAATTTGATTAACTGATGGTGATTTCTTTTTTATATTGACTTTGAAAAGAGTTCACAGCAATCAAGAGGCCAAGGGCTGACTTGAAAGCTTTAGACGCTAAAGATAGAACTAAAGTGCATTTACAAGGGGGCTGCACATAATAAACATGTCTATAAAAACAGAGTGAATGAGTGCCAATGAATTTTAAATACCAATTGAAGGAAAAAGAACACAGAAGAGAAAATAATAAATTCAAGACTCAAATCCCAAATAAGCTCACTGTACTTAACACATACAGGCATGGCCTATTTGAACACAATGACTGCTGGTTTCTGGGCTGCCCTGGGCCCATTCCCTCTCCATGCTTTGCCTGAGGCCCAGAGAATCCCAACCACACAGTGTGGTGCCATTCAGAACATGACACTGTGAACCACCACACAATCTTCCTCTTGAAACTCAGAAACACAGGCATGCTCTAAGTGTGGTCTCACGTTAAGACCTGGTGATATGTGGTGCAGAGCTGGGAGGACAGCTCAGTCCCATGAAGTTCTGACACACCCAAACACTGCCACTGCTAGAGAGGAGGGCTCATCTTCATGGTCCAGAAAGGTGACTGGAGTACAGTCATCACATCTGTATTCCAGTTAGCAGGAGAAGGGGGGAAATGAAAAGAAAGTGGAAAAGGCACATTTTAAGGAACACTCCTGTAAGCTGCCCCATGATATATATATTTTTCACACTTAGCTTCGAGTTAGAGGATCTATTCTAGGCAGCCATGTGTTAAGATAAAATCCAGGGTTTCTGTTTCTATGAAACATCAGGAGAAAGGATAGTAAAGGACCATCACCATTCTCTATATGGAAGAGAACAATTGTTGTGGAGAAAGTGCTGGGCTTGTGGACATAAGTAATGAACATCATAATGGAAAAACAATGGGGAATTTTTGTTGGAACTGATGTACACGATTCCAGGAGGAACAGAACACTGTGGACAACCTGGGATCTCTGAAGCTGACCTGTTAGAAGCTGCTTTTTCAGTTACGGATGAGAAATTATTAGAGGTTAAGAGGCCCAGGGATCCTGCAGGAATGATCCAGAAAAGTATGAGCATATGAAGAACTTTCTTCAGAGTTGCTACTGGTTCTCAGAATTGTTAAAATTTTGGATTCATCTGTCTTGACATCTAGTGGAAAACTCTGAAGAAACTTGAGTCACATATTTAATCATTCCCTCAGCAGGCGTGTATTGCGTCATAAATACTCAGTCCCTAGAAATCAGCTAATATGAGGCTCTTCCTCTTGACTTGTTAACAGACATTGCTAGTTAGACAGATGGTTCCAACTTGCTTCTTAGCAGGTAGTCAAACTGTTGTTTACAGTCATTGCCTTAGCAATTGATTTTAGAGTTAAACATTTGATCGTTTCCCTAGATATCCCCCGGAATATAGTAAATAAATGTGTGTAGACTAACACGTGTGTAGTTATCACTTTTATTAACTGATTGAATTGCTGGGCATTCTTGTTTTAATAGTATGGCCTTGACTAGAGGTTTATGTGTGTGTCTGACTCACAGAAGGGAATGCGCAGGTCTGTGGTTTGCATTTAACAACTGATTTGTGTGGTGTTTAATTCACTTCAGGATTTCTAAACGGTGCATAATTTAGGTTAAATTTCTCAATAGCTCTTGACTGCAAGAGGGCCTCTCCTCACCGAACAGGTGTCTGTGGCCATGTGCTTCTCTGTGTGCCCCTGATTAACACCAAACTTAAGGGAAACTCTGGAAAAGATTCTTCTGCGTTTATTTATGAGATTTATGCTAAGCCTTTACAATTATTGCAGGCTTATCTCTGGCAATGAAAGGGATATCAACAAACCACGTCACTGAAGAATGCAAATGCACACTATTAAAATGAAGCTGCCTGTTTTCCACGCTGGCTGCAGACCATTTTAACCAGATTTCTTCTTTTCTTTTACCTGAGTTGGTTCTACTTCGAAGACACCAGTTTCAGCTTCTCATAGACTTTTTAATCATACACTCTCGTACACTTTTTAAAAAGGCATGTCATAGTGGTAAATTTGTTTAGCAGGTTGCGAAGCAGAGTTTTAAAGCAGAGTAGAGTAGATGAAAACATCGGCAGATATAATTTAACAGAATAAGAAGGAATAAAGTGGAAATATCAGGGAAAATAGCTTCACTGATGATAAGAAAGGCTTTATGAAGCCATGTGGGTAGCTGAGGACCAGGGTGGGGGCTTAGGGAGTAATGACCTGTCACCTTTGTATTCATTGGCATATGTACTACATATGGGAACTTAAGATTTCCCTTCCTTCCTTTTTTTTTTTGTTCTTTTTTTCTCACTCTTGCTGTGTCTCACAGTCAAAAAAAAGACAAAAAGACCCCGTCTGGACCAAACCTCAGCTATTAGATATTGTCGGAATACTGAGATACTACATTCTGAAAAAGTTATGCCATCTTTTATAAGTAGGGAAACCGGAAGCTTCCGATTTCCCACCTTTGGTTCTATCACCTTTGCAGAAATCTAAGCCTTTTTAAAAAATTACGTTGCCACTATATCCTCCCTCATAAAAATAAATTTCCCTTCAGATATCTAATAATAATTGCTTGAGCGAGATTTACTGACTTGCAAAGTGAACTAGATCAAAGATCTGATTTGACCTTTTTGGAATCCAAGAAGAGCCCGAAATCAGTGCATTTATGAAACAAACCCTTCCCAAGTGCTGCATATGAGGGAGGCGAGGGAGGTCACTTAGAGCGAAAGAAGGCCAGGCTCCCGCCCTTTCAGAGCTTACCATCCAGAAAAGGGCATTCATGGAAAAATTATAAAAAGAAATGCCCTGAGCTCGATGTTGCTAGTGGGGAAGACTAGGGGAGGAAGTTATCAGGGAAACCACTGCTTTTCTGCCCAGTTTTGCTGTGAACCTAAAACAGCTCTAAAAACGAAGATCTTTAATAGGGAGAGCTACCTCACGCTGTGAGAGGGCATGCTTTGGTGATGCAGATTCTTCCATAGAAGCTGTCAGCATGGAGTTTGTATTGACCAGGCAAATAGATGGATGTTCTGGACAGAGGGAGGGTACCTCCAGAGCCCTGAGGGAGGAGATAGGAGCGTTAGGTGTGTCTGTGGCTGAGAGGACCCTAGTGTGGCCAGGCCACAGAGAGAAAGGGAGCAGGAGGGAACCCCAGGAAGGGTCTGAAGCAGGGCGGAGCAGGGGAGCTCCATCCAGACAGATGTCGCATGAACCCTCGCTCAGAGGCCAGGCTTTTTCTGCAAGGAGGTTTGTGGCTTCATCATGACTGCCAGAGTGGACAGGGGTAGGAGGCAAGACCTTCCCTGCCGGGAAGGAGGGTATGGGGCAGGCGCCATTGTACGTGCAGAGGCCAGCGTGCCACACTGCAGCTCTGGTCCTGGTCTATCATGCAGCAGGCCTCGGAGCAGGCATGAAATGCTCGGGCCTTGTTCGGGTCATGGCAAGGGCTGTCAGAGCACTGCCTCTCGCTCTGACCGGGGAGATCTGCCGTCGCTATCGTGAACGTGGAGCCTTCACTCTGCGCACACGAGGCAGGCCCACCCCTCATAACAGGAATACAAACCAGGAGAAAGCTGGAGGGAACCGCGCCATGGAGACTTCGTGAACTCTGAGCAAGAGAAACACATTAGAAAAGCATCCTAAATGCTGAACGGCTGTTTTGCAGTGAAGGAAGAGTTCAACACATTTAACTTGTATTTTGAATTTCTGTGAAACATCTTATAACTTTCCCTCTATCGTGGTTACTTTCATAATTGCTGGAGCTGCTGTCTGGAGTATAAAATTAAACAGCTTTTTGCAGCCAGAGCTTCCAGCTGATTTTTTTCTTTCAAATAATACAGGGTGATTCTTTAAAGACCTCAAACACACAAAACACTGTCTCTTTTTAAGGCTTTTGGAGGGGTCTTCAGAAAGAATAAGCCAAACACAAAATAAAAGAAGCTTTCTTGTTTTCTTTATTTTAAACATTTTAAGCAAACGGTACATATCTGGATGCTGCCAGGCTGGTGGGATTTCTTTCTGATTAAAAGACTGATTCCTATTTTTGGACCCCCTCCCCCCATATCCATTTTTATTTCTTTAAAAAGAAAAAGGTTACCAGCCTTCCAGGGCATGGCATCCCATTTTCCTAGAGAAATCTGAAATCTAGGCCAGTGAGTAAAGCACCGTTTAATCCGTCCAGTCAGCGGGGGAGCAGAGGGCGGCCCCCGCAGCCCCTCCTACCCCAGGCCCCAGTCCCCTGCGCCTGCAGGACCTGTAAGCTGTGCACTGTCTTCTCACCTTGCCCCAGATGGGCCCCCACCAGCCTTCTAGCCCTTGCTTTTAAACTCTTATGGGAAGTGTGAGGTGAAGCTTTCACAAATCCCAGAGGGTTGGGGATGGCGTCTGGAACAAGACCAGGAAATCCAGGGAGCAAGGAAAGGCTCATGGACAGACAGAGGAAACAGGCTCACGCTCCTCTTGACAGAAATTGGAAAAGTGGCTCCATGTGATTGTATGTTGTGAATACAGGAACAGAGACAACATAAACCTTTGCAAATGGAAGGGATGAAAATGAAGTTTTGCTGCGAAACCCAGGCAGACTTCCCACTCGCAGGCTGGGCGGAGCCGCACCAGGCTTGGCAGGCAGGGGGTGGCTCTGGTTGCCCATCGCACAAACCTGCAGGGGAGGGCCAGGGGGCTCCTGCCCTTCCCCATCCCGGCAGCTGCAGGTCTGTGCCCCTGGACCTCATCTCTCCTCCCCCATAGCTCTCCCTGTCGTGGCCAGGCTTCCTAGCTCTGTTTGGATAGGTCTGCTGGGGACTGGGAGTTGGAGGGAAGGCAACACCTCATGAGCGGCTGCTGGACCCCCAGTTCCCCTAGAGCAGAGCACGTGTCAGCTCTGTCGCTGCAGATGGGGGGCAGCTGCTCTGATTACCCTCATTGTATTGCTGTTTCCCTGTCACTGCTCTTCCTAGCGCAAAATCATACTTAACGCGGGCTGCATGTTGAGAAGCTCTTAAACTAGTAGCTCAGATGGATGACTGTGTTATTTCCGTGGCACATGGGAAAGGCTCACGTGCCGGACTCCCCATGGACTGTGCCTTGGAAGACAGATTAGGCTGATTGGCAGCAGTGAAAGTTTTGGTCAGAGGAGTTCAAGAACCATTCTTAAAAAAGATCCTGAAAATGCTTATCAGAAAAAGGTGACTTTTAGTAGTGTTAAAAAAAAGCCAAATTTCTCAGAAGGTGAGCTCAACACAGACAATTGTTATCAGCAATTGGGTCAGAATATTGATCTTGGAATCTGCCCATTGCTGAACCCAAGGCCAGTCCACACCAAGTGGCTAGGACACTGACATTTTTCAGGTGAAGGGGATATAAAGGGACAAACTTCCAATTATAAAATAAATAATCACGGAGATGAAAAGCACTATGGTAGCATCTTTGTATGGTGACGCACGGTGACCACACTTATGGTGGTGAGCATTCAGTAATGTACGATTGTCGAATCACTATGCTGTACATGTGAAACTAAATATTGTATGTCAACTGTACTTTAATAAAAAATTTTTTTAAAACACTGACCTTTTAATAAATATCACTTTAAATCATATTGCTCCTATACATCAAAAACTTGAAAATTAAAAAATAACATCAACCCACCTGTATATTAACTCCTGTATTTCTAATTCTGTAACAGTGGTCCACAAAAGAATGTAGACTTAAAGATTCCACCCCAGTTAGAGGCCAGCTCCACAACCTTGCTTCTTCATCTTCAAAGTAAAAATAGTTGCCCACAGCAACATCATATGACAGCTTGACTACAACTACCCCTAGTCTCCCAAAGATTTCACGTCTCATCAGTAACCCATTGAGCTTAACATTTAAAAGTTGCAACATTTTAAAGCATATAACCAATAACCTATAAATAACTTTAGCTTCAAAAAATATCATATATTCTCAAAATGAATGTGTCCTCCAGCTTCAAATACCCATAGAAATGCCTTTTAGAAGGGTCTGACATAAGGAGGTTGAATTAAATTTTAAATTTACATTGAATTCACGGTTGCATTTGAAACCATTTATCCTCAGACAATGCCCTTTTTCTCCATGTCCTTACCCCTCTGACATACTGTTCCATAAAGATGCCAGGGCAATGCTTCACCTCTCTGTGGAGGGTCTTTAATTTTAGAAGCATGTTTTATTTCTGACTTTTTGAATGTGGAAATGTAGACAAAGATGTCTCAGTCAATTGCTCAAGGACATGTGGAGAAAAGCCCTTCTTTATTTACGAGTGCCTTTTCTAATTGCCAAGCCGAGCAGCTAAATTGATGCTTTACCTTTAGAAAGCACTGGTTCTTGGTACCTGCACTGATAGAGACTGATCAATAACCCCGTAATATATGAATGGCATTTTCTCAGAGATCCTGTGCCAGAGGCTTGGCTAATCTGCACAACAGCCCTCCAAGCGGGGAGTACTACTGACAGCACCTTTCACCGATGAGGAAGCTCCAGGTTTTCTGGTCTGCAGCTCAGGAGTTGGACAGAGATCCCTGCTGGAGAAAAACACCCCATCACTCTAAGAGAGACCACCTTGCCTCTTAGGCGGTCAGGGACTTCTCCTCCCATCAAGCCGAAAGTGTGTAAGAGTATTGATTAAATCAAATTTCATTTCTGTGTGAACCACTTCTTGTTATGCTTCATAAAATGTAGACATACCAGAAGGCTTAGGACTCCTGTGGTCTGTCCCCTGGCTTTGGTATTCTGAAGTCAGAATGAAGGAGTGGCCACCCCCCAAGCTGGTGGTCTGTGGCCTGCGGAGTGGTGTCCTGCTCTCTCGCTAAACTGGCCTCCCCGTGAGGAGACCTTGGCTCCGGAGCCTCATCTACCTTATTCAGTAAGAATCTGACATCTCGGCCTGCTTCGTATAGGTGTGAAGCAGGTGCGCTGTGCTCTCTGCGGCGGCTGTGCACTCGGAGCCGGGGAAGGTGGGCCAGCATGGGTAAGGGAGTTGGAGGTGGAGTCTCTGTGCTCTCGTCACCTTTGGGGCGAGCTTTCTGGAAATAGAGGTGGGAACAGTGGGCAGTAAGCAGTGAGGTCCCCCCACCTGTGCTGTGCAGTGGGGTCATGGTGAATGGCAGGGACAGAGGCCTGAGGGATCTGGCACATTTGCAAGTTATTTTTGTGTCTCTCACACCACATCTCTCTGCTAGACTCCTCTGAATTGTGACAATTTACTTATCAGCTACTTTAAAAATGTCATGGCAAAATGTCTGTTGGGACATGGATAGACAGAGGTATTTCCCTCTGCTTCACTTGAATTTACTAGCAGCCATTCAGCGTTCACAGAAATTCAGTGACCGTTCAGTGTGCCAATACCTCGATAAGTTTCTGAACCTTTTCCTAGATAGTGAAGTGATACACAGCACGCCGGACCTGCACCAAAGCCTTGGCGTCCAGGTATGCAATGCTTCCTTGTCCTCAGCAGGGCCCAGAGCATAGGGAAGACCGATGCTTTTTCTTTTTTCCTGCTTTATTGAGGCACAATTGACAAGTAGGTTTTGTAATTTAAGTTGTACGACTTGATGTTCTGGCATACATTATACTATCGGATATTATTCACCCTTAAAAAAGCCCTGCCATTTGTGAGGACATGGATGGACCTAGAGGGTGCCAGCTAGTGGAATCCACCCCGTACAGCAGGGCCAATGCGGCCTGACCTCCCGGAAGGCAGGCATGTAGCCTGTCTTTGGCTCAGACATTTCCCAACTCACAGTCTATACCTGGTTGAGGTGGGATGGGATAGGAGGCTTTTGACTTTAAATTATTTTGAAGGGGTAGATTTACTCAAAGTTCATAAAGTGTAAGCTGCATCTTTTCTTCCTAAGGCCCGTTCAGAGGACTCTCACTTAAAATTCCTGTAGCTTTCCTTTTTTTCTGGCCCAAGTCATCATCAGGGCACAGAGGTGTTATTTATCTGGCTGGTGTATTTTAGTTCGATAAAAATTTTGTTGAGAAGCAGAAAAAAGAAAAAAAAGTGAATAGACACCCCAGTCGAAATTCTCCGAATGTGGCTATTATTTGTAGGCAATGCTAAATTTAAATGCAAAGTGACTCATACACCACTGAACACAAACATGAGATCCTATCCTCTGGGAGCCAGTGACCCAAACCAAGAACATGCTAACCAGTGCTCGACTCTCTGCTTCTGTGAACTGGCTTCTTTCGGTTCCACATCCAGGTGTGATCATGTAGTGTTTTCTTTCTGTGTCTGGCTTATTTGGTTCAGTGTAAGGGTCTCCAGGTTCATGCATGTATATGGCATGTGGCCAGGTTTTCTTCTTTTTCTGGCCAAAGCATATTCCCTTGTGTATATATAGACCACATTTCTTTATTTGTTCATTCATTCATGGCCCCTTAAGCCACTTCCCCATCTCGGCTGTTACAAATAAGGCTGCAGTGAACACGGGGGCACAGACACCTCTCTGAGGTGGTGACTTCACTTTCTCTAGGCGCACACCAGGAGTGGGATTGCTAGACCATGTGGGCGTGGGGCAGGGAAGCAGGGAGATGCCTGTCAAAGGGTACAAAATTCCACTTGTGCAGGATGAATAAGTCTAAAGGTCTGGTGTACACCATAGTGACAATAATGAATAAAACCACATTGAACAAGAACACTGAGACTTTGCTAACAGAGTGGGTTTCAGATGCTCTCATGACTCCCACAGAGGCAACCTTGTGAGGAGACGGCATGTTAATTAGCTTGACTGTATTAGCCATTGAACTATGTATATGTGTATCAAATCATTGTGCTATACACCTTAAATATGCACAAGTTTTTTTAAATACATTTAAAAAACCCAACACATGAGAACTGGAACACGTCAGGTGAACCTGTATTGTTGAAGGACAGAGCAAATTATTTGACCTCTTCTCTCTGACACAATGCAAATCTGACCTGCCACGGTTGTCCCTTCAAGAAATAACCTCTATCTCGTAATGCACTAGCCTTACCTTGCAGCAAAACCTCAGAGAACACACCTTCCACCTTCTCATCAAATATTACAGGCGAAAGGCATCGCATTCAAACTGTAGAACTATTCTGTGCCGGCCGTCAGAAGCCTGCTCTGCACTTGCTACCTTGAGAAAGAAGCAGAGGAGACCCTGGAGGGGAGCGTGCAATTTCATGGAGAAGGAAGTCGAAAGTCCAGAAGTGTTCTGAGGATGGAAATCCAGGAAAGAAACGTATCTGGGCACCCTCTGGGAGAAGGGAGCGCCTCCTGGATGGAATTCCATGTTCATCTTTCTAAAAAGTAAACAGGCTGCTTTATTGACACAAAGGTGTTCTTTTCAAACTCAAGGACCACAACATTTTATTACGACACATCCTTTCTGGGGACACAGTTTAAGAAAGCATATATTGAGGCATATTTTCGTGTGGGGTTGAACTCTATGTATTTAGTTAATAGAGTTATGCAGAAGATCTGCAGTATATAATTAAGCTACAGGGAAGAAAACAGAATAGCAAGATAATACTTGTATTTATTAAATACAGTCTAATTGTGAAATCATACTCCTTTTTCACTTTTTTGTAGTTTCCAGAAAGTTGTTGATATTTTATCCACAAGAAAAGAAGACATAAAATGAATAACAAAACATAAATAAATTGAAAGCAGTTTGTTTACAATGCTCTGTCCTAAACCAGGATTGCCAGCACTAAAATCTAACCACCATCTAAACGTGGTGAGTAATGCTGCTGATCTCTATCTTAATTTTTTGAAAAAGTCCTGCATAATAACTACAGCCCAAATTTATGACCTTAAAAAATACCAGCAAGATCATTGTTATGATCTTCGTGACACTAATCTTTTCTAGCAAAGGCATTAGATATCTAGATTCTCAGAGACCTCTTTCATTAAGAATTTCATCCATTCCACTTTTAGGAAAAGGAATGTGTGAAGAATATGCAATTAGATATCTTGGGTCATAAGGAAACTTGGAGAGTTTAGAAATTCTGATTTCCTTAGTTTTTGTAACAAACACTGAGCATCTGACTTACCTCTTACGTGAAGAAAAGAAACGGCTACTTTTGAAACTCACCCCTATTACTCCCTGCTTCTAGTTCTCTAACACAGGACACCCAATGGCACCCTGTTGTTTACTTCCCATGATGCCGCTCTGCTCTTGGAGATTAGGAACAATTTAGGTGACAGCTAAAGCCTGAAGAGAACCATTTGCTGCACCTCTTTCCCACACTCCCACTGCCTCATCCTCCTCTTCCTCACCTTCACAAAGACGCACGGCAGTGAACATCAGAAGCCTCGCGCAGGGACACCGCTAGAGGAACCTGGAGGACCGGCCGCCCTGAGGCATGGGGTTGGCCAGCTGGAGTGTGTGCCCCAGGAAGGAGGCGCAGCCGCAGCATCACTAGTTCACTGGGGAGGCGACCTGTGTTTTCTTACTGCAGTGCAGTCCTGGGGTGCAAGTCTGAGGTGCTGGGCTCCTTGGAGCTCGAAGACTCCTGCCCTGCCCTGTGCCTTGTCAGAAACTTCCAGATTCACGTGGGAATCGTTGCCTCCCGGACAGGGCCCCCGGAACCTGAGGCCATCTGGGATTCTGCAGACCGCATCCATCCGGAGCTGAACTGTTTGGGGCATTCTTTCATGCCACAAAGATTTTACAGACGGCACCTGGCTAGGCTGCATCTGGTCTCCATTTTTTAAAAGTTAACTTTAATTTGATCATGGTAGGTTTTATTTCCATGACAAGCTTTCCTTATTAATGATCTGCTGCAGATTAAACTCCTCTGAAGAGGACATCTTGGCTTCTGTGACTAAGCCTATCTTGCGTCTGGAGAGATAATATAAAAAATAAATCAAGACACACAACTGACATTTAAAAAAATATGCTTTTCAGTTTTGCTCCTTAAATCAAACAGTAGCTTCTGAATTTTCAGATAAACATAGTTGTGGTTATCTAAAATAATTTCTGGGAGGAGATTTATTCGTTGTTTCCTTCCACCTCAGAAGAGCATCTAAGAACACCTCCTGCTCCAGACCAGCACCATGAAACCGGACAAATAATCTGTGAGTGGCCTGATTCCCTCCCAGCTCCCCTGAGCCAGGTGCCTGTACAGTGAGGGTTGCCCAGAATAGACAATTATTTAAATGTCCAGAGTTGGCAAGCAGTAGCTCTTATTTTGCGTCTGCTCGAGCAGAAGCGAAGCCCTATACGTCCTCACCGAGGGCTGGTTTCTGTTCTTCACATGAGCTTGCGTATGAGGAGGGCGTCCGGCCTCCAGCTCTCTCTGGTACCGTGGTCTGAGGGCTGCTGCCCTCCGACAGCTTTCTGATTGGGCTAAACTTTCGAGGACGTTTCTAAGAATCTCCACCACCTGTGTCAGTGTTTTTAATTTGTATTTATAGCAGAAATTGGTTATGATTGGCCATAACTCTCATTTTTCATGAATTTGAATAAATGATTTAAAAAGCATCTATGGAACACTTTTATGAAAGATCAATGCTTATCTAATTTAATCCCAACAGTGCCAAGGAGTAGACATCATTACTGTCATTAGGCAATCGAGACCCAGGGAGTTTAAGGGGCGTGGCAAGGAGGCCACACCCCTAGGCAGCAGCCCGATTTGATTGGGCGCTTGCTCAGGTAACCCCTGAAATACTAGGGCTTCAAGACCTGTGCTTTTTGGATGCTCGGATCTTACAGACAAGTCTGTCACTCCTGCATACATTTTAAATAAGGAGGAAAATTTGAGGCTATTAGTGGATATTATTTATTTCTTTAAATAGGCTGTTAATTTTTTT
The DNA here is from genome assembly GCA_029783875.1 of Phataginus tricuspis. NCBI lineage: Eukaryota > Metazoa > Chordata > Mammalia > Pholidota > Manidae > Phataginus > Phataginus tricuspis. The sequence continues at coordinate 1,013,798 of JAQQAC010004068.1, read as the reverse complement.
AGCACCAACATTCTCTGAGAGTCATAATTGATTTTCATAATTGACAAATTTCCAAAAGATTCCGCAGGGCCCCTGGAGCTCCACGGCCATGCACTGCAAGGAGGTGCAGGCTGGACTAGCAAGTAACCCTTGCTCCGTCATGGGTCTTATTTTCCGATATTTTAAGTGGATTTAATACCACCTTTTGCGAGACTACAACATCCGTCTAAGAGATGGAGCTGCACGGGACAACGATCCGCATGGCCCTGGAGCACGCAGGATCCAGGTCAGGCTCGGCAGCCCTCAGAGACGGATGCTTGGGCGTGAGCGCTCAGTGAGGGAGCCAGGAGGCCGACTGCGCCAAGGGGAAGCTGTGTTCTGATGCTCACGACCTCAGGGGGCACTGCAGCTGCCCGTGGGGGCTCCTGGAATGAGGCAAGGGGCTGGGGCCTTGGCTGCCTCCTTGGAACACGCGTCGGATGCAGGGTCCAGCTGCCCGCATGGAGGGACATGAGCCTGGGCGCTCCTCGAGGGTCAGCACTTCCTGGGGAGGGACTCAGCCGCTGGCTGTCAGCAGCTCCCTTCTGCAGGATGGGCAGCGAGCATCCCCGCCCCGAGGAGACCCGGCTGCACGCGCACTGCATCCTCCACACGGCGCTCGTGGGGACTGGAGTACTGACCACTATCATGGTCATTGTCACGTCTGCAACTATGGCCACTAGCTTGTCCACAGCACAGGAAACAGTCATTTCATTTCAGAAATGACCTAACCCAGCGCTGTCATCCTGGAAACCTAAGAAGAAATTGAAATTCCATGGGAGCCTAGAAGGCATTTTCAGCATATCGTACACGAATGGGAGTGTTCAGATCTATTGGGTTAAACGGGCACATATTTCCCAAATATCACAACCTGGGCTTTGGATTTAGAGACACTTTTGGAAATGATACTTGACTTTTCATATTTACAAACAATTAATATTCGTATAAAATATGTCACAAACTAAGTATTTTTATCAAGGCATTTTGAAATACTGAAGACCTTGGGCATCTATCTGTTTTGAATTGAAATCTGATCAATACTGAGAAGATAAACAGGAATGAAATCATCAAAGAAAATACTTAATGAGATCATGATAAAGGGCTTTGGCAAGGGCTAAATCCTACAAAATGCCTATTAGTAATAATATTATCCTAAGCTTAGGTACATATGTATCTTGTCTTCAAAACTGTCACTCAAAGGACGCGGGTGTGCTGTCTCAGGACTTCAGCACCACAGGAGGCAGACCGGAAGGTCTAAGATAAACACGTGGAGCTGGCGCTGGTCAAGCCCCATGGGAAACAGTCCTGTTACATGGAAACCCAGGAGGGGCTTTTCCTTCTGGGCTCATTTGGCACAGGTCAGTTAGAGCCATCCTGAACCTTCAAGGCTGTGTAGGGGGTGTGTGGGTGACGATGGTCGTATCCAGTGCATCTTGAACTTTCGACTGTGGTCTTCAGCTCCCGGATTTAACTCATCTTAGAAGACACTGTCCTTCCATGAACAGATTAAAGCTTTGATCTCAAGAGAAGGGTGAAGTATTCACATAAAAAATGAGACTGAACTTTCTGCAGCAGGCAGCCTCCTGAGGAAGTCATTTCATAAGAAATACAGGAATTGGATGAGCTCACAGCCCCCACCAGAGAGGCCTTGGTCAGGACTGTGGACCTCACTCTGGCTGCGGTTGGCGCCTGGCCTGTATTTCTGCCACACTTAGGAAAGCACAGAGTCCTCAGACTAGCTGGACCCCCCCACTCTGGTCTGGACCAGCTGGTCCGCTGCACTTCGCCAGGTTACTGACGGCAGCCAGGTGGCCACGGAGTTTCCAAGCCACAGACTCTTTTAGGTTCACTTCAAGAACTCTGGTCTATGTGTAGTAGAAATGTCATTTATCCACTTGAAAACACTTTGATGTATAGGCAGGACCAGATATTTTTCTCATTGCTCTATGAATCCTGAGTGATTTGATAAACCTTTCAGATATTTGCTACAGTCATAGGCAGAACTATTCAAAGGCAAAGTCTTTCTTTTCCTTTCTCTGAATTTTTCTTACCATTTTGAGAGACCAAATACAATTGAAGAGAGCATTCATGCTTCTAACCCATTATGTACTCATCTGGCTAGCTTGAACAGTCTCTTTTTCTTCACATTGGTCTTCAGATTCTGGAAATCTAAGCTGCTGGTGACTAAATCTATAAGAACATAATCAAGAAATGGATTCAGGATGAAGTCACTAACTTAGGGTGTCTCTGACCCAAGAGCTTCCTGCATGGGATGTGCTCTGTGTGTGGATGTCTGCTGCTGTGAAGACACATGAGACAACTTAAGTAGGTGCTAGGTCCTTAATCCTGCATTTAAGGCTCATAGGAAAGAGTTCAGTATCACCAAGTATCCAGAGGATAGAAGCCAGGTGATAAGACTAGGTCTATGGGAACACGGTAACTGTATGGAGTACCAGGGTGACTGCATGATGGAGCTAGACCCTTTAGAAGAGCATCTCCCATCCGATCACCACAAACATATGAAGAAGAGCCATAGGAAGGTGTTCATTGTTCTGCAAGTTCATCATGTGCCCAGGAGGGGGGCTGCTTGCTCCCCCATATCCCCAGTGTCCCAAACCAGGGGGGCCCACTGCAGTTGCTGGGCATTTCTCTGGTGAAGGGCTAGCCTCTGTCACGGAGTGCTTCCAGGTTAGTAGGTGGTCCAGTGTCCACCCTGCACGCCTCTCTCTACCACTTCTGGATGGACACACACCCAGTCCATCTTGAATGCTTCTGAGAGTGGGAAACACTCACCGCCTCCGAAGGTGGTGTTCTGCTGCTTACATACCAAATGTATTATTAAAGGTGTTTTATTCTCTTGACATTAAAATCTCACAACTTAGCTGGACCCCACCTTCCCTTGTCCCTGTGCCATGAGGGACGGAGGGTTGGGGTGGCCCCCACGCAGAGGCATGAAATGTCCAGGAACCTGCTCCGTGCGGGCTCCGCAGGGACGCCCTGGCCGCCTAACGCGTACTGCGCACACGCCTACCTCCCTCTCGGTGGTGCTGACTGGACAGAGCCTGGGCTGCGGCTTCTCTGATCCCGGACGTCCCTGTCCCGATACGAGTGGAGGCTCATAGCCGCTCTCTGTTGAGCTTGACGTCTGTAATACGGTAAATCTCTGTCTTTTTTTCATGGACGTGGCTATGTGTGATTCACTTTCTCTTGGAGGCTGTGAATCCACATTTTTTCTGTTACTTTTCAGTTGATCAGTTCCTGAATGTTCACAACTCTCGCATCTCTGCTTTCCTATCCGCTAGCACAGTGCCTCCCCTCTCATGCGCTGGGCCCCCGCATCTCTCCAGTGTGCTTCTGTGAGCGCCTGATTCCGCCTCCGAGCACTTCTCAACACTGGCTGCCCTGTCAGCTCACTTATTTACTTACCCGCTCATTCAGCATGTATCTGTTAAGTGCTTATTATGTGCCAGGCATCTTCCACGTTATTCCTGGCAATTAAAATTAAGCTTACTACCTTGTTGTTAGGCTACATTGATCTACAGATCGATCCTCTGCTGATATAGATCCAGCTGGTGTTGAACCACCTCAGAGATGTTGAGCTCTGCCTACATTTTCACATCTTGCTCAACTCCCGCGTGGAGTCTGGAGGAGGGCTACCAAGGGGGAGACGCACCGACCAGAGGCTGTGTGTGAGCTCTACGGTCAGTCTATGACCCTCCGAAACGGAGATCTAGCTTTCAGGAAGTTTTAGAGTAACTTGACAGAGGGATCATGTGTCAGTGAATCTAATAATAAAAAGCTTGGTTTGTATTTGGTATGTTTTTTCATAATTTCATTTTTCCAGTAACTCATTTTTACTGTAATTTATAAAAATATGAGCCCCCCAAATTTTAAAACAAGTAAGCAATGAAACAAAATCTGACCTGGTCATCTGCCACATAGTTTGATAATACCTAGTACAGAACATCCCTCTGACCAAGAAATCAAGCATTTTAAACTGTCTTGGATAATTTGCACTTGTATTTTATGTAACTGGAGATCCACAGGTGCCAGAGTTGCCTGTGGGCCTGTCTGTGTCTGGAGAGGGTCGGGTTCAGGGTAGGGGCCTGGCTCTGTCTATTTTAGGGCCATCTCTGTTTGCCCCTCTCTGCAGCACCCATCACACTGCCTGACACATGGCAGGTGTTCCTTCAATATTTGGAATGAAAGAATGACTGTATGAAGTCAAGTTCAAAGTAAGTTCAGGTTGTGTGGACACAAAGTCGATGTATCACACAGGCTCAGAAGTACCCGCTGTCATGCGCCGCCTTCCTTCTCATGGGGTAGAACACGTTCTGTCTCAGGAAGGGAATGGTCCCTCAGCCCGGGATGAAGGGGTCTTCAGGAGCACAGGCTTAAGTAGGAGATTGTTTGACCTGCTTGGTCCACCCTGTTTTGATCTCCTTACTCAAGTTTCTCAACAGGGAAAACAGCAGGAACAGCTAATGGTCATCCTCCACAAACCAGCCCAGGTCTCAGCTTTCACCTATGTTTTACATGTGGTGTAGCATGACTCTAAGTATTTGCAGGTAAAGCTCTGACTCTCTACATGTGTATAATATAGATATAAAGCACCTGCTGTATATCTGTATACATTCCAACTTGTGCTTTCTGTAGAGGCTGATCAGAAAGATGTTTTCCCTTTGATGGGTTTCTTTCATCTGCCTTCTCATTTGGCCGATGAAGGCATGCCTGGAATGTTGCATCTTTCTCTCATTTTTCATGTTGAAATGACAAGGGAGTGTGGTTGCACATATTAAAATGAATAAATTAACTGCAAGTATATATTCTTTGAAAATGCTCACAACTTGCCTTAAGTTATTTCAGCAATGTTATCACAGAATGCATTGTATCTTTTAATCTGGGTCATTGAAATCCATTGGAGGTTATTTTTACTTAACAAGAGAGTCATGGAGATTTTCAAATAGTGTGTTCAAAACAAGTTCACCAGAACTGCTGAATGTATGTAATTATATTTCCCTTAAATTCTGGAGATACCTGCTTAAATTTCTAGTTCAGTCCTTTAGACAGTGCGTTTTACCCAAGCCTGAACCACCGTGGAGAAGAACAATCGACATGGGGAGCAGCTGTGACCCAACAGTGTTCTGTGCTCGTTCGCTCTAAGGCAGACTTTCTGTGTTTATGTAAGCTCCTGATGATTGTCCATGCCTGATAATGGTGGGTGTTTAAAAAAGTTTGGAATTCCCTGCTGTCGGTGAGGGGCTTCACAGCAGGAGACAGACCCAGCTTGGGGTGGTGAGCAAGGGGTGGCACTGCTTGGCCACGACAGAGGACTTCACCCCTGGGAGTGTGAGCCACTGCCCGCTCCTGGGGAAACAGAAAGGGAGCTGGCTCTGGGGTTTTCTTGTCTGTGACTCTCCGTGGACGGTGTGTCATGCACTGCCTACCCCCAGGCCGCATTGCCCCCTCCACACTGCGTCCTCCGTCCATCGGTGCGTCCAGCCACTTGATACTAGCATTCAATCAGCTAGCACACTGGGGCATGTGTTGGCCGTTTTATAAGCTAGAAAAAAACTTCAGCTTGCTCCCCTAACTTTGCATTTTGGGTCCGATCTTAGGTAATATGACAAGGTTCAAGTAAATGTGATTTCTCCCCATAATTTTGTTAAGGTGAAGAGATCATTGTTTTTCCACTTTTCTAGGGCTCAACAACATGTGACATTTTCACATGGAGTTTCTTGTCCCTGGACTTATTTAATATGACTTTTAATCCTAAAAATGGTTTTATGATCATCTATCTGGAATTCCATATCTCCACTAGTTCTGCCTGGCTGTGGAAGAGGAGTATAAATGGTTAACTGAGATTTTTTTAAAGTTTTGCTCAATAAATATTCAATATTTGATTGTGGCTCATATGTTTGAAAATTTTACATTTATATTGGAAAAATATGACTGTTCTTGGCTTTGTCACTTTTCCCCCGGGTCAGTATTTTAATCATAGCAATTTCTGTTGGTGACAAATTTAAACACAAATAGTCCCTGTACTGCCTGGCATCTACCATTCCCCAGGGCCACAGTTTGGACGTCACTGGCCTCGCGGTCCCCAAGCTGCACTGGGAACTCGGTCCTTCTCTGGCTCCAGACCGGCCCTTTCCTTGGTGGGGTGTGTGCTGGGTCCTTGGGGACAAATAATTGATTGAAGGAAATAAAAAGGTCTGCTAGGCGCCTCTTCACCTTAGATCCACTTAGATTAGAGAGGGCTTTTGAAAGTTGTAATGAAAAAGTCAAACTTTTTTTTTTTAAGCCTACTTTGGCTTTTTTTTTAAAGAAAGATTAGACATGTTTGATATTTATCACTGCTCAAATGTAGCTTTGAAAGGCTGTTACGATTTGATACTCAGGTGAGGGGGAGAGAGTTGAGATGAAACAGAAATGCTAAAGTCAACCAATAGTCCCAGGTGAGAAAACATCTCTTTAAAATGGTGTTTCTATTATAGACCCATCTCTGATTGTATGCTGTATTGAAACACGGCACTTGGGCTCACATTATACTAAGAAAAAGGCACACAGTAAATCAGAAACAAAGGAACCCACTTCCCCCTAAGACACAATGTAAATCGCAGTGTCAATCACAAGCCAGCCTGTTGACCGAGCCCAGGTTGCCCTGGCACAGCCTTCCGCAGCCCACCCTGCTCTGGCCCACCCTGCCGGGACCCACCTGGCCCCAGTGCCCCGGCCCCAGCCCAGCCTGCCCCTGCCCCAGGAATTCTGGATCCCAGTGACCATGTTTGCAACATTCCCAGAATTTTCACTTTTCATGGCTTATGGCTTAATGTGTAATGAAAGGGACATTTCCAGAAGGTCCAGAGGATCATTTCATCTTTCAGTGAAAGGAAGAAAGCTCTATACCTTCCACTTACTTTTTTCTCAATGAGAAGCAACACAACACAGAACAGAAACAAAATCATAACACACAAAGAACTGTGATGTGCTGGGGAAAAACTGTAAGTGTCCCAATCCCTCCTGTAAATGAAGAAAAGAAAGAAAAAATATCCATGAAAACAAAACACTAATAAACCAATGTGCACAATCACACCTCTCTCCAGTATATCACAGCCTGGGGTGGGTGATATGTATTTGATGTCTGGGGCTTTCTCAAAAGCCAGGAAATCCTGTTCTGCTAAAGTTCCAGTTGCTATATTTCTAAGAAATCAAATAGCATTGACTGACTAAATAAATTCTGTATTATTTTAGTAAATATCTAAGTTAAAATAGAAAAAAATACCTTTCAGGATGACGGAGACTTTTAATTTAACTCTCAGATTCTAAAATATGGCCATTACTTATTTAAAAAACAAAACCTCATGTCAGAGCTTTTAGCTCCCAAAAATATTTATTTGTAGTCATGTCAGGTAATTTCTATCACCATATGTTTAAGCCATTACTGAGGGCCAGTTAGCCAAGTCTGACGGACCAGGGACCTCCTGTGCTGGGAAAGCATCTGAGAAAATCAAATAAGGATGATCTGCACACGGAATCCTAGTCAGTGATCTTTGAACATGGCTACCTGATTTCTATGGGAATCGGGACATGGTTTTCCATTTTATGTTAAATTTATTGAATCTCTTCTTTCCTATCTAGTTATAAAAGTCACAAATGTCTGCAGATAAAAGGCATTTCACTGAAATCCTCCATTTTCAGTTAAAAAAGGTGCTTATCAAAGCAGCTGCCAAGTATTTAGAAGAGCTGCCCCCCCACATAATTACGTCAATCTTGATTTAGGCTTTGCTAATGAGCATACTTTTCACTCATAGAACCAAAGTTACTTTAAAAAGCGAGTCTCATTTGGAAAAATGACTCCCACGCATCCTTTAAAATGTTATCATATTTCTGAATGCAAAACCCTGTCACTGAATTTTTTCAACTGTGATTTACTACTGACCTTATATATCCAAGTGAGTTTTCAGCTGTTATGTTTATTTAATCGAACGCTTTTGGGAAGAGAATCTTTATTTGACTATAAAGGTATTTTTCCAGGGAAGTTTCTAGGGACCACTAATTCTTTTTTCCTAACATGGGGTGTGGGAAAGCAGTTGGAGAAGAGAAGGGTTCCTGACAAGGGGGGGCTGCTAGGAGGATGGGAGCTGCTGGGGTAGCCCCACCTTCTTTCTCCCCTGGGATGCATGTGCTCCAGGCTTGGCTTTCCATGAGCTCTTTAGTCCATCGCAATGCTGTGTGCCTTTATCTGCACACCTTCCAGCTCCTTTTTTCCATTCAGACCTCAGCCAGCACTCAACTCCTCGGAGAGATCTTACCTAATCCTCAATTTAGGTACCGAGCCATGGTTTTTACTTGTCTCTCAGTACTTGTAAATGCTGTTTTGTGTTGCTGCTGTTTCTTCTTCTTTTACATTGTGCATTTCTTGTCTCCCCAGTAAAATGTAAGGTCCCTGAGTGCAGGGACCATGCCCGCTCTACTAAAGCTCCATCTACGCACAGTACAGCACACAGTAGGCATTGACATTCATGCACTCACTGTGAACCAAGAGGCAATGTGCCAGGTTCTTGGTTGTAAGCATGTAGATAGTTTTCTTGAGAAGGTTATAATAGAGTGATGGACCTGTGTGTTCATGGATTGGTGGGTAATAATAAGTCAGTTAATACAAAGAGAGACACATAGATAAATGCATGGAGGTGCTGAATAGCAACATAAAGTGATTTATTTTAATCCCTGGCAATTTATAAAACATTTGCTAGCACTTAGAATACTACCCAAAACATAGTAAGTGCTAAACAACTATTTGCTGACCCCAGAAACATATTAGTAAATAAATGAATGTGACTTAAGACTGGGAAAGCCCTGAAAGTTCATCAGGATACTCTCTTATCCAAATATAATCCATAAGATGAGTTGTTTATAGACAGTATATTTGATTTGGGGAGATGCTGTCTCCTAGGTCACAAAGTTGGTTAGAGAGTCAGGAACAGGACAGTGGAAATCCGTGACTTTGCTCAGAACCTGCTGGAACGTCATGGATCATCTCATCACTGTGCGGTAAATGAGGATGTGCAGAAGCTGCCCAAAGCCCATGAGAGAGTGAATCTGATCAAAGGCCCAGAGAGTAGAAGGGGAAGGAGATGGGAGGCAGCGTTGGGCGGGGTGGCCCCAGACAGCTCAGGACCCCACCAGACCTGCCGCCACCCAGCAGCCGTAGGACTGGCAGACACAAAGGAGCCCAAGCCAGCACCCCTCTGTGCTCCCAGGGGCACCAAGTGGCCGTCCAAGGAGAAGACACTGCCATCGCCTCTTGGTCAGCTGAGAGCCCAGGCAGACACGCTTGGAGAAATGCCAGTGCTCCTGAGAGGGTGGTTTTGACAACTCTCAGCTTGGTGCATCCTGTGTGCTGCCAAGTTAAAAGGGAAGCAGGATAGAAAGGAGGGCATAGGTGGGTGGGATGAGGATAGGATGGGGCGGGTGACAGTGACATGTCCTGTGGGTCTGGCTGCGCCCACTGCGGCCCCACCTCCTGGAATGCCATGTGCTGGCTCCTGGCTGCTCCTGTGCCCTCTGTCACCGCGCTGCATCCTTGCCCACACTACCCTCCCTGCCTACAGACTGGGGGGCCAGCTCCCAAGCCCAGGCCCCGTCACACCCACGTGATGAGCAAACGTCTGGGTCATCCACTTGTTTGTCTGGGGCGGTGCCCTTCCCGTCTTCCCACTATGATCCCTACCGAGCCCCTCCCTTTATCAGGCAGGTGAGGCCCAGAGAGGGTCAGTGAGTTAGAAATATAGGTTTCCTGGGGGATCCGTAGACACCAACTGTTGGACACTACTCCTTTTATTCTTCTGTTAGTGGTCTTTGTTTTTATTTCATCTGTGTTTTTTGTTAAGGCAACCCCAAATCTGTTTTGGAAGCAGATGTGGTACAAATAAGTAATAAGAAAATATATTTGAGGCCATGTAAGTACAATCATGTCACTGTAAAATCTTTTCCTAGGGTTTAATTTTAATTTTTCTTCCAAACCAATGTTCTACCTTGAACTAGTGTTCCATACAAAAATCTATCCTGCAAATTTGGAAGCACTTTCCAGGGATCATTATAGCACAAGACAGGCACTTTTAAAAAGAAATGAAATGTTAGGATAGATTCTTCAGCGATTTTGCACAGATGTGTTTGCAGTGAGCAGCGGCCTGCACTTCATCATGCATCTTTAAAGGAAGTGGTTTTGTTAGAATAATTTCAGAAAAAAAAAAGCCATCACTCTAAATAATTATCAGCATTTCTGTGGTAGAAAATGGAAACTAGAAACTTATAAATTTATATTAAACATCTCAGAGACATGTGCTCTTATGGGGAACATATGAATTATTTATATTTAGTTTAAAATAGATAATTCTGTCCCCTGACCATAAGCACCATTTACGACACATATTTTTTTTCATATGCAGCTCATTTTAATAGGGGGAGTATAAGACTATAAACACCAGTGGTTTCCTTTAATTACTATCCTATATTTTGAACGTGCTCCTATTAAAAAGATGGCTTTTCTGGCCTACATGAATATGTACAACTGTTGGTTAAACTTAAACCATTAAGTGGGGGAAATAATAATAGTTTTAATTTTAGTCTCAGGAAAAAAATAATGCAGGATCACACCTACGGTGGCTACTAATTGGCCAGGTGGGCTTTAGAGCTCAAATTCCATCTCTTCTGGCTTCCCTAATCCAGTTTTAATTTTTCTGCAAGTGAATGTCAGGCAGTGCACGCTGCATGCCGCTTGGGATGGTGAATGTCCAGCCTTTATGGGCAGATGCGCTTCTGACGCTGCACAAGGAGCTGGGGCGTCTTAATGGAGCTGCAGGCCTGGCGGAGGCCCAGGAGGAAGTGCTCTGGCTGCCAGGGTGTTGCGTCTCTGCCTCACAACCTCTGTGGTCAGCCACAAGGAGGACGGTAGGATCGGAGGCCAGGAACCGTTTGGGTCTGATTTATATAAAAGTGGAGTCTTTTCAGTGTTTCAGGGAAATTTTATCTAGAAAACCAGAAGCAGCTAAAATAATCCATAAGAGGCACAGCGGAGTTGGAACCTGTTCTCACCAGCTTCCAGTGTTGCCTTGCTTCCTTTTCAGCTTGCAAGGTTTGGAAAAGAGTTAAGGACTGCAGAAGTCCCATAAACTGGCGGAAGGACAGGAACTTGGCTACACGGGAGGTTGCCCGAGGGCAGGGGCTGCATCCCTGTCCCTGGGGCTGATGTGGGGAGCAGCCACAGCTGTCTGCTGTCCGAGGAGCTGGGGCCGCCTTCCGCCCCGCAGCCAGCCCCTCAGCCAGTGCATCAGGCTGATGCCTCCACATGATCTAGAAAAGGAAATACTTGCTGCTTTTCTTCATCCCCTTGCCCCACTGAGGACCCATGCTAGCTCTCTTGGATTCTAACAGTAAAACATTGCTTCTCCTGACAGTGGCTTTCAAAGTTAGTTAGTTTATGGCACAAATCTCTCTGGTACAGCTAAAAACTCAGCTCCATGGTTCTGTCAGATCGCTCTGTGACGTCAGAATTCCTGGGCACCTCTGGAGCACCTGTGTCTAGTCTTTGGGATTTGGCCATGAAACAAAGCCAAGAGAGCACCTGACTCACAGTGGACTCAGCATAGCGTCTGCTTTCCTTTATCTCTTTCCTCTTTCTGACCCAGGGAAGAAGAGCCATGTCCTGCATAATCCAGTTATTCATTCTTTTCTTTTTTATGAATTGGAATTTCTTTGTTTTAAGTTAAAATTTGGTGTTCCTGACAGTTTCTTGGCATTTTAGGCAGGTGGGTTGGTGAGGATAGTTAAAGGGTTACTTGCAAACACTATCAAAAGGTATAGAATTTAGTTCATAGCAATCAGTAAGGATGCCTTAATATATACACCCAGCCACAGAACATGAACAGATCATTCAAAAGTAAGGAAATAACAGCTAATCAGCAAATGCACAGAAAACTGTTCAACGTTGCTCAGGGTTCTCCAAAGAAACAGAACCAAAAGTGTATGTTTGTGTCTGTACGTGTGGGTGTGTGTATACGTACGGGGAGGGTGAGGACCACCCATGTGTGGGGAGGCCATCTGCCTGACTCCGTCTACTGGCTTAATGCTGAAGTCACCCAAAACCCCCTCACAGAAACACCTGTAATCGTGTTTGACCAGATATCTGGGCATCTGTAGCCCAGTGAAGGTGACACATTAAAATTAACTACCGGAGTTGCCCAACAAAAGACTCATGTTAAAAAACCATGATTCCCTTTTTTCAACCTTAACATTTTACAATGAGAGAGTGCTTAGATACACTGCCGGTATGAGTATAAGGAAGTACACGCCTTATTAACTTGAGAAAGCAAATCGCCAAGAATCTTGAAAGTTCATGGCCTTTGATTCAGTATTCTTATTTTGGGGAATCTTTCTAAGATAAAATTCTGAAAACATGTGGAAAAATTAGATATATACCCAGAATTCTTTATCATGCTGTATTTATAATAGTAATGAAACTATAGGAAATGATCTGAATTTTCAACAACATAAAAATGAATAATTATAGTATGATGCATCTCGGGAAGAGAACAGCAACAATCATTAAAATGTGAAGTATCTAATGTGAAATGTGCTCATGTTAGGGGACAAAGCACGGTGTCAGAATTACTATATAAAATATGTATAAAAAAGACTAAAAAGAAATATTCTAAAAATATTAGCAAGCAGTTATTTGGTAGAATAGTAAACCTATAGATGACCCCTATTTTATTTTTCATACATTTTTATTAGAAACAAAGAACTTAATTTGACAGTGCAGCTCAGCTCAATTCTTGTTTCTTGTTTTACTACAATAATACAAATAACATAAATCATGTTTAAAGTTTAGAGAATGCTACATAGATGGGATTTTTTAAAATTCCTTACGGAATTTATTTTAACCAGACCCAGTGTTATTCTCTATTTCATTCTGAGGTACAAGGGGGCCTTGCACACCAAAGATGAGCCAGCTCTGTAAACCTTCACTTTGTATTGTTAATCCAGGTTTCAGGCCCTTCCACATAAATGTGTCAGAATGTAAAGCTTAATATATTAGGAACACAGGGTAACAAACATCCTTCTCTCAAAATGTTTACTTGCCCAAATGGACAATATAGTGAAAGATATTTCAAACTAAAAAATATTGTGGCAAATGCTAAATCAACTATTTTTGTCATTAGCTTAGCTTTGATGTTCTCCTGGACACAGTCTTGCTAAAATAGCTGTATTTAATAACACACACCTCTTCTTTCTATCTCCTGTAGGTCATCCTAGGAGGAAATAGGACCGTGAGTCCACAGTAATGGAAGCGTTTTGACAAGCTGAAAAGTCCATCCACTTGGGAGAGAAAAAAGAAGTAAAAATTCAATCCTGTAATTAAAGTTACTCTCCTACAAAAACGTGGTGAATTTAGTTCATGATTTTTCAGACACGGCTCCCCACACAACCACCTTTGGCAAATACAAGATCAGCGCTGGGCCCCCCTCTTGACGGTGTCCCTGCTGCAGCTGGGACGCACACCGCTGAGAGGGTGTTAGCATCTTCCCACTTAGGGCGCCATCCACAGAGTTACAGGATCAGTCCCCGAGGCAAGGGAGGTACGCAAAGCCGAGGACAAAGAATGACAGTCACGGTGGCAGCAGTGACTCATAACAACTCATTCAAGCTCGAGACTGACGCTGCCCCGCGTCTCCTTGGATGCTGTTATCTTAAGCAGCCTCAACCACTTCCTTTCCTGCCTCCTTTTACACACAATTCTTTTCCCTTTTTCTCCCCCTTAGTCATGCCATTTTGATTCCAATTTCAAGCTTGGTAGCTACTTTCTTGTGTACATACCATCAACCTCAGCAAATTCCCTTATTAATAAAGTCTCAGTCACCTCTTATGCTAAGTTTCACATGACACACTTCCACAGAGGACGTCTTAAGTGCCTCAGAATACATGTCCTGGTAGGAACGTCCCAGAACATTGGGGACTGATATGCATAAGCCTGCTATGAGAGTCCCCAGGTAGAGTGTCTGTCATGATAGCTGTTTCAAGGAAAGCCACGCACGTGTGCCCAGTGGGTGCAGAGTCCCTGGGTGGGGTGATCAGGGGATGTGCACACCTGTGAATGTTTGCAACATTACTGAACTGTACACTTAGAAATGGCTCAAGGGTAAACTTTATACTATGTATACTCTACCCCAGCAGAAGTGTAAGAAGGACATGAAGTAGTGTGTTTTAGATTTCAATTAAAAATTAGAAAACTGTAACACTACATAGATACTTCCATAAATGTATCTCATCAGTATTTTTTATTCAACTGCATTCATAGTCTCTCATTCTACCATGAGTGATCATTTATACTTTATTATAAGGCTTTATGCAAGGTACAGATAAAACAGTTCCAACCTCTTGCTAAGAACATTTTTAAACACAATTCCTTTTCGAAGGGAGGCTGCCAGGATGCCAGAGATTTCTGTGACCCACTGCGTTGCCAGAGAGCCTGAGCAGAAACCATGGAAGTCTTGGGGGCTGCCGATCGGCACCTGCTTGCTACAAGCTCAGATTTATATTAAGCACTCATGCTAACACAGAACTCTCCACCATGTACCATGCTGACTGCAAGCATTTAACAACTGAATTAAAGCCAAACTCCCCACATGCGCGCCAGTTTTGTTCCTTTGAGTTCATACGTCTCGGGCCTGTTCCAAGAATCTGTGAGGTCGGTGTGTCTCAGCTCGTGTACTTTGAGGTGCCGTAAAGGATTTTGAGGGTCTAGATTCCAGAATATCCACTTTCAGTGGCGGGAACCAGTAGCACCAATGACAAGAATCTCCTGGGGGCGGTCCTCACACTGCAGCTGTCTTCATATGAACATAGAAAAGAGGCGCAAAACGACGGTGATGCATTCGAAAATCGGATGCGTAGTTCCGGACTTCTGTCACTATGGCAACAAGAGCGCACCCTTGCAACTCATCAGAAAATGTATTTCATTCACAGAATATTCACGTTTCAGGGCTGTTAGTGGAGATTAAATGAGTTTGAGGATGTAAAACACTTAGCACAGGACCCAGCACAAAGAAAATACATAATAAATGTTAATACTATTACTGTGAAAATCCCTTTAATTCCCCCAAGGATTTATTGGACACTCCCACATGCTGCAGGGTGTTTTAGACAGTGTCAAAATAAAAGACCGAACTAAGAAATGTAGACTGCGATGGAACTTGCTATCTTTCAAAAGATGTCAGATTTACAGCATGGAAAGTAAAACAGCATAATCAGAGTACAATGACATGAGACGAGGAAGGAAATTGCCAGAGTGCAGCCACTTTAATGACAGAACAGCCACTGCCGCTCTGGTTCCCGATGGGACGAGCATGACGGCCTCATCTCCTTTACTCTGTACAGCCCTTCGTGCAGAGGGAGCCTGAGCGTTACAGAGCAACGTGGCGCACCGGCCGCGGTCCGCAGGCAGGACGCTTGCCCCAGGCCTGCCTCGGCATCTGCGCTCAGACGTCACTGGTACCGGGAGAGGGAGGGGCAGCGGCCTTTCTCACCATGGCTCCAAGCCTTTGATTAACGATGCCGGGATGTGTGAATTACAGCAAGGGACCTCCATCTGGTTCCTCCCCCGTTTCCTGGCACAGAGCTCTGAAAACCCTTGGAATTTCTTAAGGGAAAGATAAATTGAGGTGACTTTAATGCCAGCTGGTTGCCAGGAAAACAACACAGTAACTGGAGACTTTAAACTATCAGATCCGCACCCCAAACTTCCCCAGGCAGAAGGGCTGGGGGTTGAATCCATCACCAGTGGCTAAGGATCTAACAACCATGTCTGATGAAAACACCATAGAAACCCAAAGGAAGGGGCTCGAGAGCTTCTGGGGTGGTGGCCACATGGGGGTGGCCCTGGAGAGGGCGTGAGAGCTCCCTGCCTTCCCCAGACCTCCCCTGCAGCTAGTCCATCCGAGTGTCCGGAGCTGCACCCTTTTGTGATACACTGCTGACCCAGAACGTAAACTGTTTCTCTGAATTCTGCAAGCTGCTCTAGCGAATTAATGTGATCTGAGTTGGGGCTGGGGAACCTCTAATCTACAGTCATCTGTCAGAAACACTGACGACCTGGACTTATGATTGGCCCCTGAAGGAGAGGGCCCAGTTCGGTAGGACTGAGCCCTCAGCCGGTAGGACCTGATGTCACCCTAGGCAGACAGTCCTGGAACTGAGTTGATGGGAGGGCCCCCAGCTGGTGCTACAGAATTGCTTGTTGGGGTGGGGAACCCCCCGCATACACACGTTGGAACTGGTATCAGAACAGTGAAGGGGGTACTTTCAGTGACGTGTCCATTTGGGACACATCAAGTACCTGAACACGTGGCCCCCCTGGGAGCACGGCAGAGGTAGAGAGGCTCTGGTGGTGAGGTCACCTGAGTCCACCGAGGCAGATCATGACTGGTTTCTCCATGTTCCACACTAATAACGTTAAATCCGTTTTAGTGTGTGATCGCTGCTATCCTGCGGCTGCTGAAATTAATCTGAACCAGATGCCGAGATTTAGACTGTTCCTGGTGTTTGCTTCATCGGGTCTTTTTTCCAGTGTAATAAGCAAGGATTATAGTAGGATAATCTGCCCTGAGGGTTTTAGTAGGAAAGGCAGATTGCCCTTTAATATTTAAATTCCTACTTGGCAATATTTCCCTTCTGAGGTCTGCATGGACAGTTGTAGAATCCTTAAGTCTAAGGCTCACATGGACATTATAATTCCTCACCCACCACCGACTGTTATCCATGTTGTACCATCGTGGGTGCTTCTCACAAAAACGAGCTCTTTCATTACAACTGTGATGAGTGGGGGTGTCTGTCTCCGTAAGCCATGCCTGCCTTTCCTGAGTGTGCCCTAGTTCCATGATTCCTAACTGTTCTATTCCTCCCCCTTGATTAAGTATCAATTTTTCAATTTCCATCATAAGGTATTAAATCTGGCTTCAAATTCTAGTTTATCCATTCATTGGATAACTTTACTCTTTTGAGGGTGTTGGCATCAATGTATGGACAGCAGGAGCTGATTTTCAGGTTGTTGTGAGATTAGAAGGTACAATGTATATGAAGTCCTACCAGACTCTGGCCTTGTAAGTAACTGCTGCCTGTGGTGCAGGTTCTGATGTCACTGTTGATAAGAAGACACTGCCAGCTTTACCACCAACTTTAGCTTTAACTCACTGCTGGTTTGAGGGGAAGCCATGGTTATTTGCTGAGTAGCATTTCTTAGCACTTTCCATGCGCTATCTCCTTTAACCCCAACAGCCCAGCCACAGGTCCCAGTATCTCCACTCTTGGGATGAGGGTGAGGGATCACCGGGAGCTCGTGGCCTGCCCGGAGCTGGCAGTTAGTGCGAGTTGTGGGGCAGACATGTGGATGGGTGGTCCTTCCCCAGACGGCTGCCTCGGAGAGGACTGTAGGCTTATTTTTATAAGACTGAGATGCTATTTTATCTGACCTTGATGTTCAGGCCCCTCATGGTATATTTAGATTCTAATTCTGATTCTGCTCATGTGTCTAACTCCTCTACTTTCTTTAAATCATTAGCAAAATTGAATCCACATGCCATTCAGCTTGTGCAGTAATTGCTAATTAAAGGTTGAAAAAGGGTATTGTAATGAAATAGCCACCCTTTATTTCTCATCTTTGACATCCTAGGTGATTAGATAATAGTATTAAAAAATAAAGATTTGCTGGTATTGTCTATAATCTGTTCAATTCCATAAGAAAAACTTCACAAAACGGAATGAAATGATTATTAAATGGAATCTCAACCATAGCCCCAAGTCATGCCTCTGAACCCTTCCGTGCCCCATGCTGTAGTTTTGGCGACTTGATGTTCGGGATGTGCGGAGAGTGTTCAGCTTTGCCAGGTTGGGTGGTTCATTAATGGGAGCGCAATAGAAATTGTAACAGTCTAAACGGCCACAAGTTCCCTAAGCCCCTGGCGGCATTCTTACTTGACATCCCAGTGCCATGGCTCCTGACTCCATCTCAGGAGCTGTGAAAAGCCCACTAGCCTCCTAAGTTAAAACTGAACACAGTTGTCTGTGTTTTAAAATTCCTCCGCCTCCCCGGCAGGTGCCAGCCCCTTCTCTTGCTCTTGCTTCTCCAGAATTTTCTTCCTCCTCTCCTGTCCTCTGACCTGCAGACCCACTACACCCACAAATTAATAAATAAACAGCATCCCACCTCCTCCTTCTGGGGGCACTTGCTCACCCTCCCCCCTGCAAGGTGCAAGGACACCCCTCCACTGTGCCTTCTTTGGGAAGGCGTCCTGTGCTTACCCCGAGAGGGCCTTCATAACTCTGTGTTTCAAAGACGGGGCCTCAGCAGGCCTCTAAGGACACAGCCTTGGAGACAGGTCACAGCCTGAATGACCGGAGGCTGGACCTCTTCCTGCCGCCAGCAGACGGCCTGGCAGGCTCAGCCTCCCCATTGCCTCACTTCTCTGCTGGGCTGTGGCTCTTCACCTGGTTTCAGTGCCTGCAGCCCTCGTGGGCTGTGGTCCCAAAGCATCGTGGCTGGACCTCAGTGAACAGGCGGCGACGTTTCTGGAAACAAGCAAGTTCTGGAATGTCTTGAGGCCTGTTGTAAACGGAATGAGGTGCCCCCAAATTCACATGCTGACACCTGAGCCCAGGAGACGGTGTCAGCAGGTGGGGCTCTGAGGGGTGATGAGGTCATGAGGGTGCAGTCCCCATAGGGGATCAGTTCTCATAAAGGAGCCCCTAGGGCCCCCATCCCCCGTGAGGTAAGGACCCAGCAAGGAGACACATCTGTGACCCAGGAAGTGGCCTCACTAGACAGGGATCCAGCAGCATCCTGACCCTGGGTTCCGGTCCCCAGAGCCATGAGGACTCAGGGCCTGTGGCTGATAAGCCCTCATATATGACACTTCTGTAATAGCTGCTGCAGCGTCTAACACAGGCCCAGCAGTAAGGACACTGGTTGCAATGTGCATTTTACATGAGCGGAGCAGAGGTCCCCTGCATTGTGCAGTGTGGAGGAAACGGTAGAATAAGGAATCCTCAAATGTAGCCTAACTCTGCAGGGTGTCTTCTTTGGGGATGAGGGTGGTCGGCAATTCATCACACAATAAAAGAGCAGCTAGGGAGCCCTAGCAAGGCACCTGGTACAGAGCCGCTGGGAGGTCGTGGTCTGCCCTGCTGCTCTTGCCTGGAGTTGGTTCTGCTTGAGCGTCTTCTGCACTCCCTCCTCCCGCGTCCAGCACAGCTGCCCATCAGCTCTTCTTCCAAGCTTATCCCACCCCTTCATCAAGAGCTGGGAAGCAAGCAAGTATTGCAGCCTATAAAATCCCCACTGGCCATCAGTCACCGGAGCCCGAGAAGAAAAACAGCATGCAGAGCAATGTGAGGGAAAAGTCAACAATATAGTTACCTCTCTGCTTAGTTATTTTCAGAAAGTACTGGAAGATGATGCCTCTGTGGATAGTCAAGAGCCAGTGGATGATCCTAAGTCCTGCTTAAGCAGATTAAAATGAGTGAATGAAGTAAGGCAATCAGGAAAAATGTTGCCAGGGAGCTATCATGGATGGATACTTTTAGAAGAAATGTCGCTAGGACAAAAATATTTCTACGTCCGGACTGACATCACATAGTAGTGGTGTTTGCTGGTCAGATAACTTTGCCCTTGGAACTGTGGAAGAGGAAAAGTTTCCTCTACCCTCTTAGGTTCTGCGGCTGGGCCTGAGAATTAAGCTGAAAAAAAAAGACAGATTAACAGGGGAGGAGCATACACACTTTACTAATATTTTTCATGTACATGGAAGCCTTCATATATAAGAGATAAAGACTCAAAGAAGAACAAAAGTCTGAGAGCTCACACCCATTTTAACAAAGAATGATGAATGGTGGGAAGTGACAAGACAAAGGGAAAAGGGGTCTGGGCTGGGCAGTACTCTACACGGAGGGGCGGGGACTAGGAGGTGGATGTGCTGGGAACCAGTGTGAGTCCAGGACTCTTTAGCAGGCGTGTGTGGGCTGGTGCAGGCTGGCACGGGCAAGGATGTCTTGCTCAGGGACATCCTTGATACAGGGAGGGCACTTTCTCATGTGAAATTTGATGGGCAGCTTTTAGGTAGGAAGAGGGAGGGCAGGGAGCCCTTCCTGGATCAGCAAGTGCCCTCAGTGCAAAATAATCAAGGTGCCAATTCTGCGTATTTTGGGGTGGCATGTCCTGAATGCTTCACCCTTCAATTTTCACATGCTAGTTATAAATCAGTAGGGTGTGGAACTGAGCCACTTGTCATTTTGTCCCTGCCCAAGCCCCCCTCCACATTTATGGGGCATCAGTGGAGCAGAGAAGTCAGTGTTAGACCCGGGGAAAAGAGATAAAGTGTGTTTCCTGCCTTCATGGCTCACAGCCATTTAGTAAGAGTGGATGTGCCCATGCACTTAAATATGGTCACAGCCACCTGCTGTGGTCTGTGCTAAGTTCTCCATGGGGAAACCAGGAGCAAAGACAGAAAGTGCTGTAACGGGTCAGAGGAGGCTGAGGTCAGGCGTGTGAGGAGCTGGGACTGGAATGGCCCCGCAAAGGAAGGTGGGGTCAGTGGCTCCAGGGTCAGTGCCCCTTCAGCTGTGACCCAGCCTTAGATAGTTCAGAACCTTCGTGCTTTTCCTTCTCAGTGATTCTGGGTCCCTGGAACAGCACCCAGACCCAGCAACCAAGTGGGGATTACAGGGCAGTGTTCTCACGAGTGAAGCATTTATACCAAATTGCCTTTCTCTTATTTTATTGGTTCTCCTTTATTGTCACCAATTAAGTCATGACTGTGGCTAACCGTCCTAAAATGAAAGCACAGGGAAAGGTCAGTCACTCAAATAGCAGAACGAGGAGCGTGGAGGGCGCTCCTTGGAGCGTGCATGTTCCCTGAACCTAAGTGCTCCTCCACAGGGCAAGGTCAGGGCGTTTGGAAACCTCACTGCAAGCTGTCCGTAGGAAAATATGGAAGCGTTTTCAAGCCTGTGAGGTGATGTGGCTGTTGATGTAAGGCAGCATTTTCTCCTCAGAAAGCCCAACAGGAAAAGGGAGGGTGTGAGGATGGTAGGGGGACAGAGACCAGGAGGAGCAGAGTGGGGACCCTGAGGCCTTGCTGGGTAGGAACGGCGAGGTCAGGGGGGTGGTGCCGTGGCCTCGTGAAGGACTCAGGGTGGTCTTCAGAGAGCGGTCTCGAATCCAGAGGGCCCCAGGATGTGAGGAGGGCAGAGAGCTGCTCTCAGGAGCAAATGGGAGCCTGGTGGAGCGTGCCAGCCTGGACAGGGCTCTCACCAGAGGATGACCCCAGGTCAGGGCAGAAGGCTGAAGAACAGCCTAATGACAGTGAAGTGCCTGGGTTCTCTGGGGATGGGAGCGCTGAACACAGGCCGAAGGTGTGCAGGAAGGAGCTGGGTGAGAGACGCGAATAATTTCAAGGCCTGGGGGCTGCTGGGGACGCACGCAGCCGTCCAGCACAGTCCGTGTGCGCCGCTCTCCCCTGCCTGCCGCCGCAGGGTGGATTCTGTCACCACTTGAGCGCTGTAGTGCCTGTGTCTCGCCATTACAATCAGCCTGCCCCTGGGAGACTTATGTCCTGCTTCGGACAGCCCCTGCTCATCCATTCCACCCTGACACAACCCTGGGGAGCAAGCAGAGCAGGCGGTTTCATTCCTACCATCAGGTAAAAACAAGTACCTGGAGGCAGACATGGAGGGCCCTGGCTGCCAGACTAGCTCAACAGTCACTCGCTAGGAGTGAGTGGGTCAGTGTGTCCTTAATACAGATTTTATGATGAAGACACTGGTTTCTTATTGGCCTCATTAGTCTCTGATTACTCATTTGTGGCTAAGAACTAAACACTTTGCATCATGCCTATTTTCTCAAGGAGATCTACCATTTCTTCCCTGGTTTCTAGCTCTCTGAAGTTCACAAGATGGCAGTTAAATGTAATATAAGAAAAGAAATAAGAACCTCATCCCCTATGAAAGTAGAGCTGGAAACTTTTCTTCAGTTGATGTCATTGCCAGTGAAATATAGCTCCCAGAAGAGTTTTAAAAATTGCTTTTCCAGGACCATTTAAAATACCTTAGTAAAGTTGTTTGTACCTCTTCCCCAAAGAGATTAATTTTTAATGTAAGGCACCCATCCTCATGCTATTCTTGGGCAGAGGATACGAATCTCCTTTTATGAGCTATTGGTTTCAGGTACATATGCTAATATGCTAATACACCCTAATGTATGCTGATATACCTTAATACATGCTAACCTACCCTCATACATGCTAACATACCCTAATATACCCTAATACTTGCTAACATACTCTAACGTACACTAATATACCTTAATGAATGCTAACATACCCTAATGCATGCTTGCATACCCTAATATACCCTAAGCCCCTCCCTTCCAGGTGTTCTCTCTCAGACTTGCCCTCAGGGTCATTTCTTCATTGATAAGCATTTGTACTCTTGTCATTTCTTATCTCTTTGCTTCTCTTTTCTCATAATCACTTGATGTTCATTTCTTGATTCTCAGCACTGCTAACATTAGGCACTTGGTACTTAGTGCAGGTTTCCCAGCAGGTGTGTGGAAAGATGCCCGACCCTGTGGTGTGCTGGGGAGTACACCCTCATCCCACTCTTGAAGAGTTTACACCTCAGGAGAAACAAAACATAAACACAAGGAGGTAATGACACTGGGAGCAATGCACCAAAAAAACAGAGACGACACCCTTTGTTAAAGCCTTGTCCCACTCTGCAAGCAGCACATGCAGACCCTCCCCTGTGCATGCTGCTGGCCCCTCCACCTGCTCTCCTGCCTTGGTCAGTAACTGATTTCTGCTACGCAGAGTCAAGCTTGCCCGAGTGCTGCTGGCTGTCATCCTGTCCATTCAGAGCTCTGTTTTTCTGGATGCACACCCTCTCACTTTCTTGTCTCCTGCCCTGGGTAGATAATCTTCTTGCCACCCTATTTCCTTGGAGACTGTGCTTCATCCTAAGAATCTCGATTCATCCATTATTTCCTCTTTGGTACTCCATTTTTTCTCCATTGTATCATCTCTCTTGAAAGAAAAGAAACTTAAACCTTCTCTTGACTTAGTCATTCAATATAACAAACTTTCTTCATCATCAGATTCCCTGATGGGACAAGCTGTTCTTTTCTTCCTGTGGCCACTCCTCTCATCCCTATTTGTCCCTGGATATCTAGTGGTTTCCCTGCGGTGCTGCTAAATCATTTATTAAAGCTCATGTTCTCATCACCAGAGTAAGTTGGTCCCTTTATCTTTGAACTTCTGCAACATTGGACATTATTAGACATAATTTGATTCCTACATCCTTCTGGAGCCCTTTCCTTCTAAAACTTCCACTGAAATATGTTTTTCTGTTTTTCTTCCATTTTTATTGCTTCCCAAGTCTCTTACTCTACATACTTATATAAGGTTTGGTAAAATTCTGACTTCAGCTGCCTTCTGCCTTCTCTCGTTCACCTTCTTCTCTTGACTTTTGGACAGCTTTTAGGCAAAAGACTTCAGTGATTTCCTCGCCGTAGACAAGTCTCCTGAGGCAAGCCGCACACTTCCCGGCAACTACACCCTCCTGACCTGTGTGCACCCAAGGATCCATCAGTCACCAAGACAAGATTTTCCTCTGGGGTCTCCCCATGTCCTTGACTGTCCTTGATTCCATTCATGATCCACCATCCTGAGGATCCAGACCTAAGGCTGCTCTGGATTTGTCCTTCTCAGCAGCAGCTCCTTAGGGCCACTTCAGAATCTCCTACAGCTTGGGTCTGCCCTTGGAAGCATCATAATACTGGGATTCCAATCTGTACAATATTTTCATCAGCGTTGAAAAATAAATCTCTACTTCGATGGAACAAGCAATGTTACCCATTGGTGAGAATACATTCATTTTGCAAAATACATTCAAAATACAAACTATTTTCTGACCCAGTTTTATTAAATATTGCTTCTTTGGGATGTGTTTATATATAACAACCTCCAGAACATTTTAATGTAAGGGTTCAAAATGGTCATATTAAAATACAGCTTCAATATAAAGTTTATCTCAATTTTATAGTAGTCAAAAGTGACGGGCCTCCCTTAAAAAACAGAACAAAAACCAGAAAAGGACTATTGCACCAAAAATGTAAGAAAACAATTAAATAAACAAGTTTGGCATTTCTGTAACTTTATAGTATGAAACAGAATATTAAATCTGTTCCTAGCAAGTGGACTCTGATGTCTAATTTATCTACTTAAGGGACAGATTCTCAATTCTTTCTTGTAGACCCAGTGCTCCCAGTAAACATTTGGTAGATACTCAAAGGTTTGCTAAGTTAAATGGGCTTCAACCTCCCATGATTTGTACTTGGAGTTGCCTATTAAAGATAACAAACGCCTTGGATTTTATCTGATTTCATATTTTTTAATTTTCTCTCTAACTCTTCTTTAGTTATACATAATGTTTCATAATCAATTAGGATATTAATAAAGTTGGCAGCTTGCTGCTGTATTTGGCATTTTGACCTATATGATAAAAATGAAAAAAAGCAGCTCTGTTATTATTAAGGCAAAAATGATGCTTATAGACTTGACCATCTGCACGTTGAAGTGTGTTGCTGTGGTTGAGAAGGCATTTTCATGTAGCCCTTCCTGTTCCGCTTCTCTGACCTGGAGGAAATGCCTTTGGGGTGAAATTCTCATGCTTGTTCTCTACTGGTCACCATCCAGGAAGTTAGGTGTAAAGAATAATGAATTTTACTATTATGGCATTTAAAAATTTTTAGTCTGTTTTGGTTTATTTTTGGATAATGTTAAAAGGTTTACAAAAATCTGGTCATGGCCTGGTTTGATGCCAATGTATTCTGAAGGAAAAGGCACAGTAGTGCATCCTTTGAAGACGGAAGTGTCCATCTCTGCAGAAGCCATCAGCTCAGAGCCAGGCTATGTGCTCTGCTCCAAGAGCCAAGGGATGAAACAGTGGTAGATGCAAATGGCTATCCCTGGCTCCTGGGGACTGCCTGGTGCCCCAGGCACGCTTCTGGGAAGCCCTGCCTTATAGACACCAGGTATCAGGAAGGAGACAAACTGGGGGCCCCCGGGCAAGGCCCAGTAGTATTTCTTGGCCTCACAGTGTTGGCTCAAACAGTGTTTTTCACACTATTGGCCCAAACAGAATTTTAAGTCTAGGCTGGGCACCAACATTTAAAAAATCATGAGATTTCACATAAAACTATGGATTTCTGACTTCTAAATCTAGCCCCCCTTCTCACATGGATCTGCTTGGATGAAGTTGAAAGTATTTAGCCCTCTGTGTGGGGCTGGTGGTCTGTCTTTCCCAACCATCCCTCTCACAGGGCCAAATCCAGCTCCCATCCGTCATCCTGCATGTTACCTCCCCAGGTAAGCCACACGGTCTGCATGGCCCCCGCTGGCATGGGAAGTGTGACACTGGCTTATATCAGAAGCTAAGAATCACTTGGGAGCTGTTACCACACCATCTAAGGTGAAGTCCTGCTTATCAGAAAAGGTGGGTCTATTTTCAAGCAGAGAAAATAAGATACAACAATTTGAAAGGAATAACAGCCAGCTATAGCTAAATTGCAAGAAGCAACTTCTTATCCTCTGACTTGAGACATTCCTATGCGCCAGTATATGTCTACTACTGGACTGCCTTGGTCCGGGAGTCCTTTCTCTCCAAAGCACTTTAAACAAAGATAGGATGTCATCCTTTGGCATATAAAGATGAATTAAGTGGAGTTTCTGGCTTCATTTTTACCAGATTCTCAGGCAAAGAAGAAAGTGAATGAACATAGAAATACAATTTAGCATTTTTTCCAGTTTCATTATTTGATTTATTCACTCCAAATATCTAAAGATCACTCTAGATATCTGAATTTGCCCCTAGTACCAAGATCATCTCCTATATAACTAATTTTATCTATAGTGTTCCTTTCCAAATATTTTAGATCATTTGTTCTGAAAAAGCTCTTACAAACAGAAACAGGAAAATGTTCTTAAAAATAAGTAAATTTACTGATGTTTTTCTGAAGTTCAATAGCAAAATTTATTCTAAAGACTGAATTTGGAGCATGAGGCCACCTTCGTGTTTCCCTACTTGTTTTGGGGAGGACACTAGGCTAGGTCTTTATACCAGCTTTATTCGACTGTAACTGACACAGAGACAACTGCACATATTCAGTGAGCACCATTTGATGAATTGGGACTTATCCATACACCCATGAAACCGTCACCACGTACTGAATAATTTCACTCACAGGTGGAAACTTAAATAGCCAAAGACATAGAAGCAGAGAGTAGAATGGTGGTTTTGGGGGGCTGGGGGAAGGGTGGAGAAAATGGGGAGCTGGTGTTCAGTAGGTAGTGTTTCAGTTATGTAAGATTAGAACATTCAAGAGTCTGCAGCCCGCAGAGCATTTGTAGTTAATGATACTGTATCATGCAGTTAAAAATTTGTTAAGAGGGTAGATCTCATGTTGTTCTTTTTATTTATTTATTTATAATTTTAATTAAGGTATTATTGGTATACACGCTTATGAAGGTTTCACATGAAAAAACAATGTGGTCACTACATTTACCCATATTATGGAGTCCCCCCCCCAACCCCAATGCAGTCACTGTCCATCAGTGTAGTAAGATGCCACAGATGCACTATTTGCCTTCTCTGTGCTACACTGTTTCCCCGTGATCCCACACACAACGTGTACTAAACATAACACCCCTCAATTCCCTTCTCTCTCCCTCCCTACCCACTCTCCCACACCCCTCCACTTTGGTAACCACTAGTTCCTTCTTGGAGTCTCTGAGTCTGCTGCTATTTTGTTCCTTCAGTTTTGCTTCATTGTTATACTCCACAAATGAAGGAATCATTTAGCACTTGTCTTTCTCCACCTGGCTTATTTCACTGAGCATAATATCCTCCAGCTACATCCATGTTGCTGCAAAAGGTAGGATTTGTTTCTTCTTTATGGCTGAGTAATATTCCATTGTGTATATGTACCACCTCTTCTTTATCCATTCATCTACTGATGGACACTTAGGTTGCTTCTATATCTTGGTTATTGTAAAAAGTGCTGCAATAAACATAGGGGTGCATATGTCTTTTTGAATCTGAGAAGTTGTATTCTTTGGGTAAATTCCAAGGAGTGGGATTCCCGGTTCAAATGGTATTTCTATTTTTAGTTTTTTGAGGAACCTCCATATTGCTTTCCACAATGGTTGAACTAGCTTACATTTCCACCAGGAGTGTAGGAGGGTTCCCCTTTCTCCACATCCTTGCCAGCATTTGTTGTTCTTAGTCTTTTGGATGCTGGCCATCCTTGCTGGTGTGAGGTGATATCTCATTGTGGTTTTAATTTGCATTTCCCTGGTGATTAGTGATGTGGAGCATCTTTTCATGTGTCTGTTGGCCATCTGAATTTCTTCTTTGGAGAGCTGTCTCTTCATATCCTCTGCTCATTTTTTAATTGGCTTATTTGTTTTTTGGGTGTAGAGGCATGTAAGTTCTTTATATATTTTGGATGTTAACCCCTTGTCGGTTATGTCATTTACAAATATATTCTCCCATACTGTTGGATGCCTTTTTGTTCTGTTGATGGTGTCGTTTGCCGTACAGAAACTTTTTAGTTTGATGTCATCCCATGAGTTCATTTTTGCTTTTGTTTCCCTTGCTTGAGAAGATGCGTTCAGGAAGAAGTTGCTCATGCTTATATTCAGGAGATTTTTGCCTATGTTGTCTTCTAAGAGTTTTATGGTTTCATGACTTACATTCAGGTCCTTGATCCATTTTGGGTTTACTTTTGTGTATGGGGTTAAACAATAATCCAGTTTCATTCTCTTGCATGTAGCTGTCCACTTTTGCCAACAGCAGCTGTTGAAGAGGCTGTCATTTCCCTATTGTATGTTCATGGCTCCTTTATCATATATTAATTGACCATATATATCAGGTCAACTATATCAGGGCTCTCTAGTCTGTTCCATTGGTCTATGGGTCTGTTCTTGTGCCAGTACCAAATTGTCTTGATTACTGTGGCTTTGTAGTAGAGCCTGAAGTTGGGGAGTATAATCCCCCCAACTTTATTATTCCTTCTCAGGATTGCTTTGGATATTTGGGGTCTTTTGTGGTTCCGTATGAATTTTAGAATGATTTTCTCTAGTTCGTTGAAGAATGCTGTTGGTATTTTGATAGGAATTGCATGGAATCTGTAGATTGCAGGATGGCCAGTTTGACAATATTAATTCTTCCTATCCATGAGCACAGGATGTATTTCCATTTATTGGTATCTTCTTTAATTTCCCTCATGAGTGTTTTGTAGTTTTCAGAGTATAGGTCTTTCACTTCCTTGCTTAGGTTTGTTCCTAGGTATTTTATTCTTTTTGATGGAATTGTGAATGGAATTGTTTTCCTGATCTCTCTATCTGCTAGTTCATTGTTAGTGTATAGGAATGCCACAGATTTCTGTGTATTAATTTTGTATCCCGCAACATTGCTGAATTCAGATATTAGACCTAGTAGTTTTGGAGTGGATTCTTTAGAGTTTTTTATGTACAATATCATGTCATCTGCAAACAGGGACAGTTTAACTTCTTCCTTGACAATCTGGATGCCTTTTGCTTCTTTGTGTTGTCTGATTGCTGTGGCTAGGACCTCCAGAACTCTGTTGAATAAAAGTGGGGAGAGTGGGCATCCTTGTCTTGTTCCCCATCTTTAAGGAAAAGCTTTCAGCTTCTCGCTGTTCAGTATGATGTTGGCTCTGGGTTTGTAATATATGGCCTTTATTATGTTGAGGTACTTGCCCTCTATACCCATTTTGTTGAGAGTTTTTATCATGAATGGATCTTGAATTTTGTGGAATTCTTTTTCAGCATCTATGGAGATGATCATGTGGTTTTTTTCCTTCTTTTTGTTGATGTGGTGGATGATGTTAATGGATTTTCAAATGTTGTACCATCCTTGCATCCCTGGAATAAATCCTACATGATCATGATGGATGATCTTTTTGATGTATTTTTGAATTCGGTTTGCTAATATTTTGTTGAGTATTTTTGTATCTATGTTCATCAGGGATATTGGTCTACAATTTTCTTTTTTTGTGGTGTCTTTGCCCCTTTTTGGTATTAGAGTGATGCTGGCCTCATAGAATGAGTTTGGGATTATTCCCTCTTCTTTTACTCTTTGGAAAACTTTAAGGAGGATGGGTATTAAGTCTTCACTAAATGTTTGATAAAATTCAGCGGTTAAGCCATCTGGTTGAGGGGTTTTGTTCTTAGGTAAGTTTTTGATTACCAGTTCAATTTCATTGCTGGTAATTGGTCTGTTCAGATTTTCTGTTTCTTTCTGGGTCAGCCTTGGAAGTTTGTATTTTTCTAGAAAGTTGTCCATTTCTTCTAGGTTATCCAGTTTTTTAGCATATAATTTTCATAGTATTCTCTCATAATTCTTCATATTCCTGTGGTATCCATAGTGATTTTTCCTTTCTCATTACTGATTCTGTTTATGTGAGTAGAATCTCTTTTTTTCTTGATAAGTCTGGCTAGGGGTTTATTTATTTTGTTTATTTTCTCAAAGAACCAGCTCTTGCTTTCATCGATTCTTTCTATTGTTTTATTCTTCTTGATTTTATTTATTTCTGCTCTAATCTATATTATGTCCCTCCTTCTGGTGACTTTGGGCCTCATTTGTTCTTCTTTTTCTAGTTTCGTTATTTGTGCGTTCACAGTGCTCATGTGGGATTGTTTTTCTTTCTCCTGTGGTCGGCCTGTACTGCCGTATACTTTCCTCTTAGCACGGCCTTCACTGCGTTCCACAGATTTTGCAATGTTGAATTATTGTTGTCATTTGTCTCCATATATTGCTTGGTCTCTGTTTTTATTTGGTCATTGATCCATTGGTTATTTAGGAGCATGTTGTGAAGCCTCCATGTGTTTGTGGGATTTTTCATTTTCTTTGCATAATTTATTTCTAGTTTCATATCTTTGTGGTCTTAGAAACTGGTTGGTACAATTTCAATCTCTCTGAATTTACCGAGGCTCTTTTGTGGCCTAGTATATGATCTGTTCTTGAAAATGCTCCATGTGCACTTTAGAATCCTGTTTCTTTTGGGTGTAGAGTTCTGTAGATGTCTGTTATGTCCATCCATCTGTTCTATTGTGTTGTTCAGTGCTTCTTTCTCCTTGCTTATTTTCTGTCTGGTGATCTGTCCTTCAGAGTGAGTGGTGTGTTGAAGTCTCCTAGAATGAATGCATTGCATTCTATTTCTCCTTTTAATTCTGTTAGTATTTGTTTCACATATGTAGGTCCTCCTATGTTGGGTGCATAGATATTTATAATGGTTATATCTTCTTGACAGATTGACCCTTTTATCATTATGTAATGTTCTTCTTTGTCTCTTGTGACTTTCTTTGTTTTGAAGTCTATTTTGTCTGATACAAGTGCTGCAACTCCTGCTTTCTTCTACCTATTAGTAGCATGAAATATCTTTTTCCATCCCTTCACTTTTAGTCTGTGTATGTCTTTGGGTTTAAAGTGAGTCTCTTATAGGCAGCAAATAGATGGGCCTTGTTTTTTTTATCCATTCAGTGACTCTGTGTGGTGCATTCAGGGCATTTACGTTTAGGGTGATTATCAATAGGTATGTACTTATTGGCATTGCAGGCTTTAGATTCAAGGTTACCAAAGGTTCAAGGTTAACTTCCTTACTACCTAAGAGTCTAACTTAACTCACTTAATATGCTATTACAAACACAATCTAAAGGTTCTTTTTTTTTCTTTCTCCTCCATTCTTTATGTATTAGGTATCATATTCTGTACTCTTTGTCTATCCCTTGATTGACTTTGGTGATAGGTAATTTAATTTTGCAGTTGCTTAGTAATTAGTTGTTCTACTTTCTTTACTGTGGTTTTATTACCTCTGGTGACAGCTATCAAACCTTAGGAACACTTCCATCTATAGCAGTCCCTCCAAAATACACTGTAGAGACAGTTTCTGGGAGGTAAATTCTCTCAGCTTTTGATTATCTGGAAATTGTTTAATCCTTCCTTAAAATTTAAATGATAATCTTGCCAGATAAAATATTCTTGGTTCAATGTCCTTCTGCTTCATTGCATTAAATACATCATGCCACTCCCTTCTGGCCTGTAAGGTTTCTGTTGAGAAGTCTGATGATAGCCTGATGGGTTTTCCTTTGTATGTGATCTTATTTCTCTCTCTAGCTGCTTTTAATACTCTGTCTTTATCCTTGATCTTTGCCATTTTAATTACTATATGTCTTGGTGTCGTCTTCCTTGGGTCCCTTGTGTTGGGAGATCTGTGCATCTCCATCTCCTTCCCCAGATTGGGGACGTTTTCAGCAGTTACCTTTTCAAAGACACTTTCTATCCCTCTTTCTCTCTCTTCTTCTTCTGGTACCCCTATAGTGAGAATATTGTTCTGTTTGGATTGGTCACACAGTTCTCTCAATAGTCTTTCATTCTTAGAGATTCTTTTTTCTCTCTGTGCTTCAACTTCTTTGTATTCCTCTTCTCTAGTTTCTATTTCATTTATCATCTCCCTCGCCATATCCAATCTGCTTTTAGTACCCTCCATTGGGCTGTTCGATGATTGGATCTCCTACCAGAATTCATTCCTGAGTTCTTGAATATCTTTCTGTACCTCCACGAGCATGTTAATGATTTTTATTTTGAAATACCTTTCAGGAAGAGTCATGAGGTTGATGTCATTTAAATATTTCTCAGGAGTTGTATTAATAATTGTACTCCGAACCAGGTTCCTTTAGCATTTCTTATTTGTATGCGGTGCCCTCTAGTGCCCAGAACCTCTACTCCCTGGAGCTGCTTAGCCCATGAAGCAATGTCTGGGGTTTCAGGGGAGTGGTATTGGCGCCTGGGGGGGAGGAAAGAGCTGTTTCCTGCTTCCCAGCTGCTATGCCTGTCTCCACTGCCTGAACCACTGGGCCGAGCACACAGGTATAAGCCTGTATACTTTGCATTTGTAGTTACTGTAGACAAATCTTCCCACTGGCTGGCCTAATGCCAGGGTAGGGTTTGCTGGTTTGCCAGCCAGGTGGGGCTGGCTAGGAGAAAGGCGCAGTAGGCTGCGTATCACAGAGGGGGTCCTTGGAGCTGTGTTGCCAGCCAGGGAGCTGGAGCACCTGAAGATCATCTAAGGAGGAAGATTTCTTTTTCCTCCTTAAATATGAGAGTCTATATGGCAAAGCTCCCAATCTGCTGGGTAGAGTGCACCTGGACAATTTTGTCTACCTGTCCTGTTTCCTAAGCAGTAAGCTCTGTGCAATCCTTGCCCCTTTAGCAACCCTCTTGCTAAGGGCTTCCTTATTAGGAAGTCTCTCAGACTGCTCACCTTTCTTTTGTCCCAGAGCAGCCAGATATGGATCCCTGCTTTCCACAAGTGGCTGGAATCTCAGTCTCTCCAGGAATTCTGCCTGTCTTAGGTTTCCAACTCTGTAATAATGAGAGTATCATGCAAGCACCATGAAATGTAGGTTTGTGCTCCCAGAGCCAATCTCTGGAGTTAGGTATTCAGCAGTCCCAGGCCTCCACTCCTTCCTTGCTCAGTTTCTCTTCCTCCCTGCTAGAGAGCTGGGGTGGGGGAAGGGCTTGGGTCCTGCCGGGTAACAGCTTTGGTATGTTACCCTGTTCTGTGAGGTCTGCTCTTTCTCCAGGTGTATGCAGTCTGGCGCAGTCCTCTTTTCTGTTGCTCTTTCAGGATTAGTTGTATTAATTATATTTTCGTATTATATGTGGTTTTAGGAGGAAGCCTGTCTCACCTGTCACACTGCCATCTTTAATCCTCTTATGTTGTTTTTTCTTCCACATCTATCAAGCAAGAATAGCTTTAACTGTCTTACAAAGCTGTAGTAACTTTTAAAATTATGTGTATAATGGTTCACACAGAGTAGGCACTGAGGAAAAAACCAGTTATTTCTGCCCTCCAGGTTACTACTGTCAAGATCATTATTGAAGAGCAGGTGAGGGAACTTGATGGGTTGAGACACTAATAAATAAATTTAGATGTCTTCAAATCTTTTGGAATCTAGATACAATGCAAGTAAAAGAACACATGCATGCAAACAAATGCATTTGAAAAGAACATGGAAAATAGTTTCACAGGGGCCTGACTTTAGGAAGATGTGGTCCAAGGGGAGGGAAACAAGAGGGCTGCAGAGGCAGGATCAGGGAAGGCAGGCTTGGCCGGGTCCCTCCCAGAAGGGAGCTGACTTTCCTTCCCAGGGCCTGGTTTTCAGAAGGTGTTCAATGTAAGGTTGCTGAATGGAAAGAGGTCTGCAGTATATTTACAATTGGTCTGCAGTATATTTACAATATTTTCAAATGTCTCAGCAACACCATGGAATTAAATTGCTAATGAATGACGTTTATTGCTTTACTGAGTCCAAAGTCACAGACCTCATTCCTGGCTTATTCTATGGGGCTCCAGTGTTGTCACTAAAGACTTCTGCTTTTTCTCCTTGATTGGAAATGCTGATTGTCCCTCCTAGAAACGAAGTAAAGATCTCACTGCTCGTCTTACTGCTCACTGTGCCCAGGCCGTGGTCCTGGGAAGCCCTGCCTTAAGACACCAGGTATTAGGAAGGAGACAAACGGGTGGATATTAATAATGTTGGATCTCACTGTGCATTTGTCTGTCTAGAAGGGCTGTAATGATTCTTCTTAATAGGTGGTTTTAAGGATTAAAGAAGATTTGGTATATATGTATATATGTATAAATACATGTAATTCAGCAGAAAGTTTAGCTCTCAACTCTCACCCTACAGAAGGTCCCTTAGTTGATCCAAGTCACAAGATCTCGCTGCTTGTCTTGGTGTGAGTCACTCACTCTGCATCTCCTGAAAGTCGTCCCTCCCCCCTTCGTCCCCCATCTGGCTCCTCCTTACTGTTCACAGCATACGAGGCACACGCACTTTGGAACCAACGCAGGAGTAGTAAGTTTGCTCTTCCAGTCTGAGTCCTTTAGGTGGAATGTATTTAAGAAGCTCCTTATTAAATGGGACAGAGAATGTACTACTGAAGGAAAATATTAATAGGGTATATTTTGTAACCAACACCTCAGTTCAGGTAGTCATCTGGTTATGAAACAAAAACTCCAAAGGTGAACCTGGAAGCCTGAGGACACAGCCTTATTAGGGTGATTATATCGTGGAGCACACACTCTAACGCATGCAGTCATGGGATTGTAACTTGAACTGATGCAGTTATGATCTATAATGATGTGCAGTGATCATGAATGATAAGCTGGTTATTATTTGCATCAGAATTGTGAAAATTTTTCTGAAACTTTCTGAATGGATAAACTGCTTGCCTTCAGCTGGGTACCCATGGGTTTATTCATGTCATCGTGAACTTTTTGTTCTCAAGTGTAGCTTTTCCCTCCTTGGGAACGACAGGCCTGTGCTGAGAATCAGAGCTGGGTACTTAAGAATGCCTCTTTGCCTTCTCAAATTGCCAACTCAGTGAAATGGGGGTGCACAGGACTGGGGGGCCTGCTTGCTGGTTTTCACCTGAAATGTCTCCTCAGGACCCGCTGAGGGTAGGGAATGATCTTTGTTCTGCAGCTAATATTTTGGGCATCTTGTCATTCTAGACTCATCCCTCATCTTGCAAACCCATCACACACACTGGAAGGCCTGCTCAAGATGAAGCTGTGTACTCCACCATCTAGGAACATTGGCACGCAGGGAACCACATCGTGGGAATGTGGGAAAGGAAGACAAGGCGCCTCATAAATGTCCAGGCTGGGACTGCAAGTCATATGTGGTAGAAAGAAATAACCAAGAGCTATTTGGTGCCATCCCCAGGGGGTTACTCAGGGGCATGAGCCTGGAAATTGAGGGGCAATTCTGAAAACCAAACAAAACAAAACATGTGGTCCTGCCCAAAACATAAGGCTTCCCGGATGTTAAAAATGTAGTCATCGTCACTATGCCGAGAAATAGTATGGAGTTACTCAGTTCAAAGTGGTCAATACTGGCTTTTGTTTGCAAATTGTTGAAGCAGTTGCTAGTGGGGAATTAGTTTATGCAGGTGGTCTTGTGATTTGGGTCAATTAAGGGACCTTACATAGGGCAAGATTTGAGAGCTAAACTTCCCGCTGAATTACATATATATATATATATATATACACACACACACACACACACATATATATATACACACATATACATACACATACAATCGTGTTTAATCCTTAAAACCACCTATTAAGAAGAATCATTACAGCCCTTCCAAACAGGCAAATGCACAGTTGTGTCATTTACCCTATATAGCCCAGCTGATACAGAGCACCAGGGGTTAAACTCAGGTCTAACTTTAGAATCTGCTCCTTGTGGCCACTGAACCCCACATGGAGTAGCAGGTGAGGATGGCAGCTCTTCGTTCAGGAGACAGAGAGCTCTTGAAAGCCGGCTTGGGATACAGTATAATTAGACAACTTGAGTGCTTACTCACTTGATTCATTTGACTTTTGGAGATGCATACTCTTGTTATTCTGCATTTTACAGACAAAGGGACTTGGAGAAGTGAGCTGATCAAAGTCTCTGTGAGAGCACAGCCTGTTCTGTTTGACATGGAACCCTGGGCACATATGGACATCACTTCTCTAAAATTAAGTATTACTTGAGGACAAAGCCTCAGCTCTCGGCTGCAGGTGCAGAGTGCCCATGCGGAGCTAGGGGCAGCAGAGCCCACGCAGACCGTCTCCACCATCTGCCGGACAGGGTGTTAGGTGGTTACCAAACCATCCTCTCTTCTTCCTGGCTGCATGGCTGTGCTTCCAGAACCTCCTGCAGTTAGATATGCACAGGAGTGGGTTCCAGCCCGTGGGATGTGGGCAGAGGCAGCAGATGCCATTTCCACTCTGGACATGTAAATCCCTGAGAGCTAGCCATGTGCCCTGCTCTGCTCATGTGAGGCAGTTGAGCCTGGTGGCTGGGAAGCCACAGTGGGAGATGCAGACAGGAACAGGGGAGCCACATCACTGTTGGAGGGGGCAGCCTGCCAATCAGAACACCTCGTTTCAGATACGGTGTGAACAAGACACAGGTCCCACCACGCGGAGCTGACCTAATGAGGGTTCTCTGTCATTGCACCAGTAGGCTTTGGAGCTGTGATATGAACTTCAGAAATCTGGATGTAGAACTCTGCTGTCAATCCCTTCACTGAAATTAGCAAAATGGAACAAGCAGGCCGTTTATCAACTGGACCAAGAAACTGCAGTGCAAGTAGCAACTACTACACAGACGGTCCTTCTCCTTCAGGATTAGAGAATTTGTGAATAACAGTAACAATAGTAATAGTAACAGTTTTTATACTCCTAATTCCATGTGCAGAGGCTGTACTATTGCATTTAATCACCATGATAACATGTACAGCAAGTACCATTTTATATCCAATTTACAGATAGCCAAGCCCATGTTCATCACAGTTAAAGAACCACCCGTGATAATAAACGAGGAGGACAAAGAGCCATGATTCACGACCTGAAGCATCAACAGCAGATGCTGAGCGCATGCGCAAAGAATTCAAGGGGCCTGCCTGACAATGGCGGGTCCCAGCTCGCCCGCGAAGGGGTCTAGAATAGGGCAGGATGCAGCTGCGAGGAGGCTGAGTTCATGCTAGTCCTATGGCTCAGGAGGTGCTGTCTGGTGAGGAAAGAGCCCTGTGCCCATGGGCTCATGTGCCTGAGTATGTGCACCAGAGGGTATACATGTGTACAGTGATGTGATTATTGTGTAAATCTGTGTAAACTCTGTAGTTCTGTTTATATTCTCTTCAACTAACTTATTTACTGAAGCTCTCAGTAAAAACAAAGAAGCAAACAAACTTTTTCCTGTAGGAAATCCATGCATTCCCAAGCTAACTTTATGAACCAGACTAGAGGATTACGTTTATGGAGCGTGCTGACGTCACCCTGACAGAGGGAGGACCTAAAACAGCCGCTCGGAAGGGATGCCCTGGCTCTGGGTAGTTCCAAGCAAGCACATAATTACTGCTCTGGGTGACAGCTGTGAGCTGTGTGCTAGGAACCTGGGGCATGCAAGGGTATCGGCCTTGTCTGCTGGGCTCTCAGGCGCAGCAAGCACATGCTTTCCGTGGGGCCCTCGGTGACGTCCAGGAGGCCCTGAGCACAGCCGCCCACATCCAGCCCCACTCGCCCATCGCCTGCTTCCCCTCCCATGCTGTTTAATGCGTAAGAGGTGTTTCAGGGATGAAAGTAAGCAGAGATATAATGTTTAATCCTTTTTTTTAATGGGTGAGAAAATGGAGGGAGACTGGGAGACCAGTTAAGTTTATTTTATCCTGCAGACAAAGTCATGAGTGAAGCTGAGGCACACACACGCGGGCTCACACGCACCCTCAACGCACACATCACTCAATTAAGATAAAAAAGGTTGGAAACAAAAGCCCTCAAGCCCAGCAGCACAAGATGAGATATAACCTGAGACGATTAGAAGATAACATAAGCAGAGATGGGCATCGGCTCCTCCGGGAGGCGCGCTGATGATTCTCCGTGACCGTGATTCCTCACCCCAGTTCAGTGAGTGCAAGTAACAGGTGAAAATACCAGCAAACTGGAAAAGAGGTTTGCTCAGTGCTGGGCAACTGCTCGCTTTCAGAGGCAAAACCAGAGCTGAATTTGTCTCACATCTGCGAGAAAATGCCTTGAATAATATATGTTTCACTGCTTTGAAAGGTAAAAATAAGCGTGGGGCAGGCAGTAGGAGCTGGTACTTCAAATACATCCTCTAGTGGGATTGACAGAAAGGGAGGAAGGGATCCCTTGCTTCACAAGAGGGACAATCACACAAACATGTAAAGATCTTAACAATGTGAATGCTTATCTAAGAGGATTACTTAAATCATAACAACAGGCAGGAGTCACAACAGATTTAACCCAATCCTGTGGATTCTAGAATCTATTGTACAACTTCGGTGATCTGTAACTTATGTTCAGGCTCTCAGAAAATACTAGCTATAAAAAGCAAGTGAACAGGTAACACCAAAAAACACCAACAGATCGATAAACTGATTAAAAATGTGAAATCTGGGGTGAGGAGTGGTTGGTTCAGAGAGGCAGGACCTTCTGAACAGTGACCAGCCCAAAGTTCCACTCTGCTCCGAGGAGAGCAAAGCTCCTACTGGGGCTTGGTGTCTCTTGCCCTAAAATAGCAGACTTTATTGAGCAATGAGTTATAAAAAATAAGATTATCTGTGAGAAGAACCCAGAGGTGATGTCAAAGAGCAGCTGTGTGGTCCCGTGGCCATGGGGGCTTGCAGAGTCCACATACCCACTGGTGCTCCGAAATGTCTCAGTGAGGAAAAGGTCCTTGTGCCCTGCCCGGAGGAGGAGGCGGTTGAAGCCAGGAGCTGTGTGGTACTGTCGAGCCCTTGAAATGTGCTTAATGTGATTGAGGACTGAAGGCTAACCTAAAATTTTTTAAAAATTTAAATGGCAACATAGAGCTGGGAGCTACTATGTTGGATAATGCCGATTCAGACTACTCTTGTTTAAAAAATCTTAACTACAAATGTCACAATGATTTACTTAGTATTTATTATGAGCTTATACCCAAGCAAGTCCTCTACAAAGACCTTCCGGCAGCTGTGCTGCTGTGGTACAGACTTAGTCCCGAGAATCCACTCCTCTGCGCGGTCCTCCTAACACATACTTGGCACTCCTAACGCAACTGTTCCCAAGTTGCCACCACGTGTTTCTGCCGGTCCCGATCTCAGGCTCTAGAACCTCCAGGTACTGAAGGATAAACACAGGCATTATCATTGCAGAGATTGGCAGGAAACAGGGAAAAATGTTGGAGTGCTGTCCTGACCCACATTTAAGAAACAACTTGGAACAATCCAAATAATGTGCCGATAGGCATTAAGAAATTGTGTTAGGGTCGGAAATGCCGCGGAGGCCACTCGGCAGGTCCTTCCTCGTCATCATGTCTGTAGTTTCTATTCAGGTGGTGCGGCTCCTTCTCTCTTTCTCCTTCTTCCGCCTTTCTGTCCTCACTCCTCTCCATTATTTCTTTCTGGGTTTGCAGGTGGGGGGATGTCGTGTGACTTCACTTTAAAGTGTCATATGGAGTTAAGTTGGTGGAATCTTGAAATCATGGGCTGACTAGTGCTTTTAATTTCATCACCCGGGGCAGGGATCATGGCTTGCTTTAGTGTCAAACATTGGCATTTTGGTTGCAGATGAAAGAAAACAATGCATTCCCACCAGTATTACCATTAGAGAGAATTTTACATTTCCATAGTATAAGATACTTTCACAATATTAACTTCCCTGAAAACAAACAAAAAAAATGCCCATGTTTGCTCTCTTACTAGGGCGTGGCGTGATCCTGGTGCCATTGTCCCTGTTTATACAGCATGTATGCATCCACTCAGTGCGGATATGTGGCTTTTTGTACTCTGGGCTGTCATGCAGGCATCACAACTGGGGCACACACAAGGACTTCTTTTAATACAGGCAGATGTAGTCTCTAGAGAGGAAAAAAAGTGTGGGGTGTATGTGTGTAAAACCAGAGAACAGAAATGAAATTAGGCCCCTCAGTGCAAAGCTTTGCCACTTTGTTGGAGGTGATTACTTAGGCTGAGTGATGCTGTGACGAGTCTCGGTTCACCATCTGGGGACACAGCGGAAGGAGTCCTAGGAATTGAAGGAAACAGGGCTCTGCTTTCAGCTGTGTGGCAGGCGGCTGGAGCAGCACACGGTGCCCGCTTTGCTGGGCCTTCTGCTGCTGAGGACAGGCCAAGGGCCATGAGCCAGAGTCACCTACAGACATATTTCCTTGGAGAATTGTGAAGAGTTTGTGCTAATGGTTGAATGTGGAGAAGTCGCCATGCGGGTTCTCTTGAGGGGGTGGCAGAGGGGACTTCAGGACCATTACAGTAGGTTTGGCTTTACCGGAGAGATTGCTAAACTCACCACAAATCCAGTGTCTCCAGGGGCCAGCTTGACACCCAGTCTACCTCTTGTCCTGGCCAACAGCCCCTAGGGGACGCTGCCCTGCCTGAAGGGCCGGCTGCCGCAGGAAACACCACTGGTGCCCACACTCAAGTCTCACATGAGTTACCATCAGCGGCTGTGCTCATTTTTGTTATGGAACCTTTTCCTGAACATCTGTCTATCTAAACTGGAAATACAGATTGAGAGAGACATTTCATTTTTCTCAGACTGACACGTCAGGCTGGCCTCTGAAGGTGTTTGAGTTTATGGTGAGTAGAACTGTCTCTAGGTGAAAAGCCGACTCTATCACGATCCTCTGGAGGTTGGTTGCCTCTGCCGTTCTTGGCCTTGACCTCAACTCACTTTGCTCTAAGCACTGAGCGTCAGCCCCTTGGCGCTCAGGCCCTCTGCGATGCCCGCCTCCTGGACAATGATGGCAGTAACACCATCGGGCAGGAAGAGTGACCTTTCCCTCTGCCTTGGGCCACAGACCATTTACCTGCTTGTTGCCCACACCCTGCCTCTTGTGAGAATAAACTCGGGTGGTGTGGGGTCCATCTTACAGAGCTTGGGAGCTCATGATATCACTGATAAGCAGACTCAATGTTGGTTTGATTGTTTTGTTCATTTTTTTTAAACCCTGGAATATCAGTCTTGTTCAGCAGCCTTGACAATCACAGCGCCTTGAATAGTACTTAAGGTTGGGATAGATGTTGACTTCGGGGAAATTGATAGTACAGAAGCCCAGAGCCGAGCTGACGCGAGGTGCTCATGACCGCTGGACCTTCATCGTTTCTCTACCACCTGAGCAGACCCTGGGGGCAGATACTATCCAGTAGAACTATTTGATGGAAGAAGACTAACCTCGTGGGGCAACTGTCCCAGCAGCGACTGAGGCACAGGGGAGGTGATGACACAGCCAGTGCTCCCGGGGCCATGGGGACGAGGGGGACACCTGCTGTTCACTCCCTGATGAATTGACTGCCCGCAGGCGCACCTGTCAGCTTAACCCACCACACTGGGGCTTCTCCCACACAGCACACCCCCAGGCCCATGCCTGCAGGGGCTGGGAACCACGCTGGCTGTGTAACAATGTTTTAAAAGTCACAAGTCTCTCGACTGAAGTGATGTTTTCTAATCTCAAGACCCACATGAGGCAGCACACTAATAAGCAGGGTCACAGGGTAACCATGTTTACTTGGTTAAGGTCCAAAATCAGTTGGAAGGAAAACTGAAGATAAAATTTAGAACAATATTCCCTTTTTACATATGAGGTTGCTTATTTTATTGAAACATGGACCAAACAGTGATTTCAGAATCGTGAAGGTCTGGTCAGATGTCAGATGATTTGAGTCTTGTAATTGTGATATAATGTGGTCTATAAGAAATGGGATGACAAGGCAATTTTTAAATCTACTACGTCTTCATCATTTTCCAACAGCTAATTCAGTGATAGAAATAAAAGTTTTCATTTTAAGACTGTAAAGCATTTCTACATTTTATGTAACTTCTTGACCAAAAAAAGAGCACGTTTGTACATCAGCAGTTCTCACCCATTTCAGTGATTCAGGGACATTGTAATTGTCAGAATGGGATGGGTGGGATTGGGACCTTGTGGGTAGAGGCCAAGGTTCTGCTAAATGCCCTGCAGGACAATAACAGCACCCCTGCAAAGAGTCACATGGTCCCCACTGATGTCGGAAGTGAGGCTGAGAAAACTGAGATGTGTGTGTGTGTGTGTGTGTGTGTGTATCACCTATGTATATACGTGTGTGTACCTGTATGTATAGTTATATATGCACATGTATACACAGATATACAGATATACCCAGATACACATATCAATCTAATATATATGCATACATATATCACATCCATTTATAAATGCACGAGAGTGAGGCGGACACTCACAGTAGTTCTATTCGGTTGTCTGTGGACACATAAACGGGAGCTCAATTTTAGTCTCTGCATATGAAAACATGCTGATGTCCCCAAAACACAGGAATTAAGAATAAAGGAAATACAGTTTTTTTTTTAAGTATAAGGAAGACTCAGAAAATGGTCCTAGTGAGGTAGTAAGAGCAGCTGCCTGAGGCCTGGGGACCCCCTCTTCCTCGGCAGCTGTCGGGGAACCTCCCCTCCCATGGGGTTCCTTTCATGTAACCTCAGATCTTTGGCTTTTAAGATGAGGGAAATGAGGAGCCTACATTGAAAAACACGGAGGAAGTCGCTGCTGAGACCCAGATGTGCTTCACAAGCTTGTCAGGTCAGTCCGGAATGAAGATGTCACGGGAAGGGCTAACGTCTGGGCGGCCGGCAGTACCGCGAGGGCAGCGCTCCCCGGGCTTTCGGCCCTGAGCCATTTCTAAGATGGACTTTGCTAACTCGAAGGCCTCCTTTCCATTTTCCTGCAAATTTCAAACAAGAGACTCATTTCCAGCCACGGTCTGTAGCCCCTGCCTCAACTCCTACGTCTGATCCCCCTCCTGCTGGTGTTCAGTCTGGATTCCAAACAACAGGGCGATTTGGTGGATGAGAGCCGTGTGGAGAGCAGATGTGAGAACGATAGCTAAATGCGAGTCACCCAGTCACAAAATGGACTTTTTTTTTGAGTTTTTTATCATATAATGCACCCCCCACACACATTTAAAAAATGCCATCGGAGACTGTGTTCCTACACAGCAGAGCATCTCCTCAGCCACTGGGGCACCGTGCACAGTTGTGCAGCCTCTCGGACACTGTGTGTCTTACGGCTCTGGTGACAGCAGGGCCCTCAGGAGGAGCGCAGCTGAGGCAGGACGGGAGGGGGCCAGGGGCGGGGAACTGGGGTGTCCAGGAGCTGCTCCTGAACCCCCAGTTCAGGAGAAGACCGGTGGAGGCAATAGCTGAGTGCAAAGCCTGAACCAGAGGCTCTGGAGCCGTTACTGGAAGTGGTGTGGCTTTGAGGTGACATGAACTGAGAAAGTGGCCGTGGGCTTATCAGACGCTGGAGACAGAGCCAGTGAGGTTGTGGCCTGGCTGCTCCTCACCTGGAAAAAGTAGGCTTTGAAATGGGGTCCCGAACCAACTCACTCTGCCTTCCTACCTTAGTAACTGGGACGAGGAAGGGGCAGGAGAAGGAACAGAAACCAGGGCTCATCGGAGACCAGCTCGCAGACAGGAATCCAGGCTGCAGCCCCATGAGTCCAGGCAGGCGCTCCCTCACCCTTGCCTTTATCTGAATTCCAGCTGAAGTCTCATAGTTCATCACCAGGAAATCGTGTAAACCGGAGAAGATGTACTCTGTTTTGTTTTGTTTCATGTGAAACTGCTCCCCTCCTGTGGGGTCCCTTTCATGTATCAGAGGACTCTGTGTCAAGCTGGGACACCAGCTGCCTGGCTGGCAGATTGCTGCAGCTGAGCGACAGCCCCCACAGTCTCCTTCACCTGCAGGCAGAGAGCCTTGCTGCTCAGCTGGTGTTAGTGATCAGGCCCTGGAAAGATTTTGCCCTACCTTATTTTGGTGCCCCATCACTGAGGCCTCACTCCATACACGGGAGATGCAATCCAGCAAGCAGAGAGCAGATAGCACGTGCTGAGGCCAGGAGTGGCACCTGCTTCTCTTTTCTCCTTAGCAACTGCCCAGACTAGCAGATAGGAGAACTGTGCCTCAGGCTTCAAGGCTTCCATCCCCATCACATGGTCTACAACTGGTGGTTCTGTTTTTCAATTAAGACTTTATTTTTTAGAGCAGTTATAACTTCACAGAAAAATTAAGAAGGCACACAGACTCCCCATATAGCACTGCCCTACACGGGCAAAGCCCCACATCCCCATCAGATGGGCCGTTTGTTGCAACTGAAGAGCCTGCACTGGCCCGTCACCACCCCAAAGACCAGCTTACAGTTACCCGATGTCACACCTTCCCTGGGCCTGGACAGACACTAAGGACACGTGTCGACCACTCTAGTCTCACACAGAGTGGCTCACTGCCCTGAAACCCTCTGTGTCTGCCTGTCCAACCCTCCCCTCTAGCCACGGGCAACCTCTGGTCATTTTACTGCCCCACAGCTGTGCCTTTTCTACAATGTCTGAAGTTGGAACCAGGCAGTATGTGCCTGTCCAGATTGGCTTCTTTCACTTGATATCCCCAAATTGTCACGATTAACTCAAAGCATAAAAGCATACAGATGCCAAGGACATGTATACATACTATCTCCAACCAAAAAATAAAATCGCTCAATTATTGAAGTAAGCAAATGGGCTTGGAATTTCCTACATGTTCCATTCTAAAGGAAAGCCTCAGAGCTTCCATTTTATTAAGAATTTTAGTGGATCTGACTTGAGTGGACACTTTTCTTCTGAATGAAGACTTTGGCCCCCAGTGACTCGGTATTTCATGCACTTAATTGCATGCCACTTAGCAGGTGGCAGGGCACAGAATACCCCCATCTGCAGCCACTGTGCTAATCTGACGTGAAACTCACCGGAAACTCCAGAGGGGTTTCTCGGAGGGAGTCTCAGGCAGGAACGCCAAACAGCCATCGCCTCCTCACGTCTCCTGCTGTCTGATCACACCACGACTAGGCTGGGGCAACTACTCTGATTTCTATTGTTAGTGCTCAGAATACCCGAGGAACTTAGAGTCATG
This sequence comes from Phataginus tricuspis, assembly GCA_029783875.1. NCBI lineage: Eukaryota > Metazoa > Chordata > Mammalia > Pholidota > Manidae > Phataginus > Phataginus tricuspis. The sequence goes on along the minus strand of JAQQAC010004068.1, from coordinate 969,069 downwards.
ACGTCATGGGGGGTTTAGAGCTTGTCGCTTTAACTTCCTAACTTCCCCTTATTCGAGGGAAGCCAGAAGTTTAAATGACCTGTCCAGGATGAGACCACACAGATATCTATTGACACTGAAAGTTAATAATATTATTCGATGATTAATGTTTAAGTAATCAGGTGCTAATATCTTGAATGCAGAATATCCACATGTGCCTGTATTTTGAGAAAGCATGCCAATGTTTGTTTCTGTTCTCTGGCATGCTCTGCCCCTGGGTGCTCCGTCCAGTTACCTCGGTGAATTCTCTCTGTCCCTATTCATGTTCTGACCCCTGCCTCTCCACCGTGTAGTGGACTCATTTCTAGCAGGGTCTCTGTTTCACCCTTTATCCCCACAGGGTGCCTTAACCCTCAGGGGGACTCAAGAAGTAAGTGTCAAGCGAAAATTGAATGCCTGTTTTCCTAAAACCAGTTGTGTCCAGAATTCTGTTGTGGGCTTCTCCGCCCTCTTTCTTTAATTTAGGCCTATTGACTTGGCGTCTCAGTAACTGACCACCTATGCTGACACTCTGTAAGCACAGCCCCTCTGCACATTCACACAAAGACTGAATTTAAGCCCCGTGGGCAATGCCCGTTCCAGGCCAGCATCCTGGTCATTCCGTGCAGATGTGTGGGTCACATCAGGAAGCTCTGGTGGCTGTGATCATGTGGCTCACAGTCACTTTTCCACCAAAGGCTAAAGGTGGCAAAGCCCAGAGAAATATGGAACACAGTGGGGTGTCAAGGAGCTATGCTTTCTCCTTCCTTCTACTTAATAAAAGGTGCCCCAAGTTGTCAAGACCTTGTTTCTCCTGGGAGTAGAGCAGGAGAGGCAGGAATTCCAGGTGGTGACTTTCAGGAGCTACCAGGGGAAAGCAGCAGGACAACTCTGACCAGGCAAGGGCAGAATTCAGGAGCCAGGAGAAGCCCCGTGAGAGTCAGGGAGAAGCACAGTCAGAGCCCAGGGAAGGAGGCCCTGGGCACTGGCAGCCTCCGCTCGCACCCTGGGCTGTCCCAGAGACTTTGGGTGAGACGGGAGAGCACAGACAGGAAACCGCACTTCCTAGCAAGGGCTGTGTGTTCCTGGGGCGGCCGGCATGCTCCTGTGTTGAGGCTGAGGCTTTATTTCAAAGCTGCCCACGCACTGTTTTCTCAGTTGGGGCCTCCCACAAGGCTGAGAAATATAATAATTTTTGAAAATATGTCAGTCACTTGGATGGAATTTTAACAGCCTGTTAGCAAAGTTTAGATGAAGAGGGGAACTCTAGCTGTTATTTTTAGAGCCGTCTTCCGCCGAGGTTCTGCTCGCATGCCATAGAGCTAGCCTGGATGCCTCTCCTCCGCCTGCCGTGTTCCTCAGGAACAATGTCCAGAGAAACATTTGTTTCCATGGTAGGTGCTCTTGCTCAAATGAGTTCAGTACCACGGGTAGGGATTTGGAGACACGTGTGTAAGCAGAACAAGAGATTTGGACTATAAGCTTAGATGCTTCAGGTAAGAGCCTTTGTCCCTTCTGGAAAGGCTCAGCCTGGTGTTTTATTAAAGGTAAACCCTTCTGCAGGGCAAACTATGGAGGTGCCCTGGAGCCTGTCACAGGGGCTTCTGTGACCCTCCCGTGTAGGCTCGGGGCGGTGAGAAAGGGCAGATGCAGACCCACGGGCTCAGCCAGACCCTGCCACCGAGCTGGTTTCCCTAGCTGTCACTTCTGCCTTCTGTCTCCCATCTAATGAGTGCTACCGAGACATTAATATCCATCTTAGCCAGCGAGCAAACACAATTTGGTGCAGTTTTGACCTTGATTATTGAAAATACATTATTTTTTTGAATGTTGAGCTTTTCGTGGTTCTTAGGACTCACTTCATTAAGCTGGACGCCAACTCGATAGTCTTTCTGGATTGAACAGCCAAAAGGTGTCTCTGTGTATTAAGGTGGGGGAAAAGGGGAGATGTGGACACATTATGGAAAAGAGGTTGGCCGATGCTAATTTAACAAATGAAACCAGATTTCCTATACGAAGCTGACCCTGCTTTGGGGTGAGGCTGCAGGTCCCTCAGACACATGACCCCACAGGGTGGGCTGGGCTGGGCTGAGCAGCTGGGGGGGTAGGGAGGGCCCTAAACAGCGGGGGAGCAGCCAGCAAGGCTGGCCAGGGGAGGAGGGGCTTCCCGGGGCGGGATGGGGCTGGCTGCCCCCAGGGACAGGCGGCCACCCACTTGCGAGGTGATGGGTGCCTGATATGTTCTATCAGCGTGGAGTGTAATCACACATGCTGTGACCATGACATACACTGTACACAGGCACGTGACAGGTCACATGTAAGCTGTACTACAGTAGACATAGAGTGCATATTACAATGGATACAGTACATAAGTTACATGGAATATATGACACACACTCACAGACATGGTTATAATTAGTGTTTGCATTGTAATATTATCCAAACAAAATACAATACATAAATCATATAGCATAACACATACACTACATAATAATATACAATAATATATAACTATTATATAATATAATACATATATTACATATTATATTTGTAATCAACTATATTAATATATCAGACATATTTATAATTAATTGTAATTATAATTATTAAATGCTTATATACTATATATGTTATCATCATCTATCTATCTATCTCTACGTTGCTAAGATACACAAAGAGTAAGTAAATTTGAGTTGAGTTATGAGATACGTTTGAGGAGAAAATAAAAATTGAACATCCTTTTTACCTTTGTACCTGTAATTTCTTTTTAACTAATAGCATGAGGAATTATAAGATACCAAGTTCCCGAAGGGTGGACTACGTAGCTGTGGTCCCTGCAGCTGCTTTGGGCTCATGGGTGCCAAATAAGGGCTTCCAGGGAAAACGGGGTAGCTGGGCATCCAGTTCCATCACTTCTTATCGATGCTGCTATACCTGAATGATGAGGGCTCCTCACCCTCACCTCCGAGCCCCCAGGTATCGTTACTGAAACAGGGTGGAGGTCAACACCGTGCAGAGCCCAGAGCAGCTGCTGGGGCTGGAAGGACCCCGTTTGGTCTGCATTTGTACAAAGGGCTCACATCCCCTGCAGTCGTGCCCTCCACAGTCATGGCTGCAGATTACAAAGGAAAGTGGCTATGCTGTCACCACCAGGTAAACAATGGTGGCAGTGAGCAGGGCCACCCTAAAGACTGGAGGAGCTTTAAAGGAAGATGAAGAAATGACCTAACTTCCTCAGGATTGTCTTTCTGTTGTTTATATATCACTGCTGGTTTCCAGAAGCTTCTCTGTCAGTACTGCTCTTTGCATCTCCAAACTTTGGACCTTGGAGCGTCACATACCTTGTGCGAGGGACACCTCAGCAGCGGCTCAGCCCCTGGGGACCGCCATCTGTCAGAGGCTGAACGCGGCTTCTGCCCATCTCTAGGCATAAAGGTGCCCACATGGAGTGCAGATCGCAGTCTCCTCCCAGTTCTGGACCAGATGCTCATGCCCGCTAGTGAGTAACAGTGTAAGCAGAGCCACCTGTGTACCCACGGGTTTACCGCTGGAGGACAGCCACAGTTCCCAGACCCCTGCCCTCTTCTTCCAGGACCCGGCATGGGAGAAGCCCTCCTGTGACATCCTTCAGTCCCAGGCTGTGCAAGGGAGCATCGCAGGCTCCTGGTGGTCGGCTTGGGGTGACCAACCAAGCCCTTTGGGCTCTCTCCTCCCTGCTGCTGCCATGGCATCCTTCATTATGGGGAGAAGCTACACCTATGCATGAACAATCAACATGCTGGTCTGGCCCATCCATTTGGAGAAAATGCGGGCTTTTATGGAAATGAGCTCCTGCCAAATCATAAGTCTCTTGGGTGCAAAACACCAGCTTTCTGCATCCCTCCATCCTAAAGGGCATGCACATCTCACTGATGGACTTGACCTTGTTTTCTAAAGTTTGCTGACTGATGGCATCCATCAGTAAAGCTGTTTTCACTCAAGTGTGCTGCACCAAAGAGGTGGCGATGTTGGGAGTGGCCAGCTTGCTGTTGACAGCTTGTGTGGTGGAAAGGGAACCCCTTCATCCTGTGTTATTGCTGCACAGGGAAGTCCCCCCAGTCAATGCCAGGTCTCATCCTTGCCTCCTAATAAAATGTAATCTCTTCGATTACCCATCACAGTGGATACATTCAGCAGCAGCGGTTTCAGGAGAAGTCATCCCATCCAAAGTGCTTTGCAGCTTACTGGCTGCATGACCTTGGCCAAACTCTTGACGAGTTCTGACAATAATGGGATGATATAATGTATATAATAGTGCTTTCAAACACTACTGGACTAAATAAGCATGAGGTAGGTTTTATTTACTTTCATTTTTTCCACAGAGTCTGAAGCCTAATAGGTTGCTTGCTGGCTATTCTGCTGGACAGCTGTGCACTAATTCATGTTGTACAATATCTGTATGCATCAAGATAGAAAATTATGGGTTGAAAACCTTTAATTATGTTGTTACTGGGGACTAAAAATATATATACCATTTTAGAAGCTGTACATTAGTAATAACTATGATAGGAGCCATAGGAACTGAGAACGTTTCTCATTAACCTCCTGAGACGGACCCGCAGCCGCCAGGGCCGTTGTCTTGTGCCTAAGCCTCGTCTGCTGGCCGGACAGTGGGGACCAGCACAGTGGTGTGCTGGTGTCTGGTGTCAGTGAGAAAGGCAAGAAGCTAGGTGGTGAGATCTGCATCCAGTGCACCAGGACTGTGGCATTTATGGCCACAGAACAGACCTACATTCAGATTCTTGTGGGAAAGCCTGTTGCTTATTTATGGGAAAGTCCAAACTTAATTTTGCAGGCGTTCAGGTTTTAGATAACCAGTTATTTATTTAAAGGATCCTTGAGTCTGTACCCTGATTTGCACCACAAACACAGACAACGAAACACCATGTCTGAGTCATATCCGATACCTTGGAAACCCCATGAGGTTTAGTTTATTCCTTCATTCTGTAAATGCAGTGGAGCAATACAAATTTCTTCTTGAAAGGAAAATTTGAAAGTTTGAATTATTTTTTTATAACTTTAAGTTGATTTTATTGTGCTAAGAAGCGCTGTATTATTCAAAGCCATAAAGATAAAGTTATTCTTTATATGTTCCAGTTACAAAATATCCCCCTCCCCCCTTTTAAGCAAATGGGATTAGGTACAAGGAGACTCCATGTCCAACTTTAATTCCAAGAAATGAGCTGTATGGTTATTTATTTCCGTTATTTACCTTTTTACAATGTGTTTCTATGCCGAAATCATGATCACTGCCAGGAGATCAGAGCAGTAAACAAAAAATAAGCAACCGGCTCTGCAGTTCAGCCATCTGATTTTAGGCGCTCACTGCAAATGAATAACATGTACTTCCTAATTTGAGGGAAAACACTCTGGTTTAATCCTAGTCGGCCCTTGGGACAGCATTCTGTGATAAAGAAAGAAGAAACAAGAATATCGAAATCACCGAAAGTAAATTGTTCTTAGTTGTTTTAAAAAGGACACCATTTTTGCTGATTTCCAGTTTTGTAATAAAGTCAGATTTTCCTGGGTCAATGGTTAATCTCTTCAGAAAAATTTAAGAGAGATTCAGGTATGTGTTTCCAAGGGTGAGCCCTTTGGGATTTCATTTTGTCTCTTATTGTTTTCACACTGCGTCAATTAGAGTGCCCCTGTTTTAACATGTCAGATGTTAATATATAACTTCTTTAGCTTCATCTACCTTCTGTGTGGAGAGAAGTACCTACTTTTGTGATTTCCCTATATATTCAGGGTAAAATTACTGCTTCATCTCACTCCCTTTCGTGCTTGGGGTTCACGTGCTGTAAACGTGGACGCCTGCATCCTGATGGCTACACGGTGCAGCCAAAAGAGGGTTTTCGGGAGGCCAGGGGTTCAAGTAGGAGATTAGTGTGCTGGGAATTACTACCACTTTAGGTCAAAACATGGCCACACTTTTCCCTTGGGTACTTGAGGTAAATTTCTACAATTGTGCTGCATGCCACCCTTTGCCAGGAAACTGGTGGTTTTAATCAGGCAAGAATCCATGGGGAGGTTCCTGCTGGTTCCTGGTGCGAATGGGATGCTTCGTATTAGGGGATCATATTCCTAAACTTTGAGGAGCATGAGCTGCACAGTTGGGAAACCATGTTTATCTGTTGCTTAAAAATGCGTCACGTCCATGAAATGCTGAAATCACAAGGAGGTAGTGGGGACAGGTGCTCAGCAGGGCAGTGGATGAGTCAGGGCCCAAAAATGTACATTCTGGGACACTGAGTGGTTGAATTATGGACAAAAAGGCAGAGCTTCTCAAGAATCAAATGTTGTTTGGACACTGTCTATACTTAGTAATGGAGTTCACATCATGCAATAGAGCCTGTAGGGATGGAGGTGGGCAAATCAACACATTTTTATAAGTAGAATTATTGTTCCTATAGAGTATTTCAAGGTAGACAGCCTGTCTCTGCCTCTCAGGCATTGCCCTGCATGCTGTGGGACCAGCACCCCGACACCAGGTCCTGTGCTAGACGCTCGTGGAGGGCTGGCAATGCCCAGAACCCACCATTCCTGCCGTCCCTGCTGGGCTCCCTCGGCCCTGGATGCTGGTATAGTCAAACATTCAGACAACTTGTTTTGAAAGAACAAACAAGCAAAGCAAAACTCTTCTGAGAATCAAAATTTAAAGTCTGACAAGGGCTTAGAAATCCACCCCTGATTTTACCGGGGAGATGACAGTCCCTGGGAGAGCCAGACAGCCCAACCTCCCAGGCCACAGCGGGGGGGCTGTGGTGGGGCTGGGGCAGAATCCTGCCTGAGGACCCCATGCTCAGCACACAGCATGTCCTGAGCTCTGGCAGGAAGCTCCACACAACAGGGCAGGCCTGGGGGGAAGGGGAGCTTCCTGTCAGGGGCCACCTGCCAGATTTACAGAGCTGGACATCAGACGCATGAAGGAGAAATTTGGAAAGAAGAGGATTGCTTTTAGGGTTTGGTGGGAAGTGGAAGGTGGTGAAGCCTCCCCAGCAAGCTGAGTGACCCCAGGGCTGGTCCCAATTCTAAGGAGCAGGCCAGCTCTGGGCCTTAGCTGTGTGTAGCTGGGGAGGGAAGTAATTTCCCTCTCCCCTTCGGGGTTCTTGGCTGAGACGGCTGTAGGAAAACACAAATTATCAAAGAAACACAAACAAACGTATGTACACGTCACATCCACAAGGGAAAGGCCCAGGAAAATGAGTGACTCTGGGGGGCTTAGATTCAGGCTTACACACCATCCCAGCGAGGAGGGGGGAGGGGGCCCTCAGGGGAGAGTAGGTGGTTTCAGGGAAGGTGGCTGGGCCCTCAGAAGGACAGACAGGGGTGTGACAGCTTGTGACCATCTGTCTGGTGTGGGGTCCACTTCTAGGCCCCTCCTGGGACAGGAGTCAGGCTTCCTGCTTGGTGACCCTTGGGGCGGGGCCCTGACACCGGAGAACCTCGAAGCTCCACACTGAGGCGACCAGGGGAGTCGGGACGAAGCCTCTCTCTGCGACTGCTTTCTCACGGGCCTTCAGCTCTGCGTGGTCAGGGTGCCAAATTGACACACCGTGGGGTGACGGTCCCGGGCTCCCTCGGGCTCACCGTGGGGTGACGGTCCCGGGCTCCCTCGGGCTCACCGTGGGGTGGTGGTCCGGGCTCCCTGGACACACCATGGGGTGGCGGTCCTGGGCTCCCTCGGGCTCACCATAGGGTGGTGGTCCCGGGCTCCCTCGGGCTCACCGTGGGGTGGCGGTCCCAGGCTCCCTCCACTGGAAGAACCAGCGTGTTGGGTCTGCCCTCCCGCCCCTATGTCCAGTCTCCCATTCAGACCCTCCTGAACTTGGAGCATGTCTTCAATGAACTGCCACATTGTTTTGAGAAAACAGCACCTTAAAAGCCACTTGACCAATAGCAGGATTGTTTAGCAATTTCTGGGTGAGACTAGGGTGGGATGCCTCTAACAGAGGAGTCGATGTTCTTAGATTTCAGCCAGAGAAGCGACAGGATGTTACTGACAGGGAGACCCTCACGCGTTACACGTCTTTATTTTAAAACTGCCGACATCCTCACAAGCACACACACACTTCCAGGATTTGGGAACTTTTTCTTAACCTGACTGTGACTGCAGCTGCATTTATGCATATTATTGGGCACCTGCCACGCACAAGCCAATATCCTAAAGGGGGAGTTAGGACCTGTGCCCTTATAAACAATCCCAAATTCCTGTCTTTACACTTTTACTGGTTTTAGTGAATAGCAGTTTGTTCCCAGTAATTCTAATGCTGCCCCTGGAGTCGGTGAGTTATTTTCAGAGATTCACATCCTCCATGTGGTTTTGGAAACATCTGTTCAGACCAGAACATATCAGTTAAGCTGTATTTTGCTCCCATCCACATGCATTCAGATGGTTACATCTAGATATACTATTATTTTCAACTATCTACTGTAAATTTTTTTTGTTTGTCCGATGAAACTAATTATTTAAAACAATAAGGACTCATGATAAATTTCTAATGTCCTAAAAGTTAAAATCTTTAGCGTTTCTGTTAAAATGCTGCATGTTTCCGTTGAAACATGTATAAGCCACATTATTTAAAAAAAAAATTTACTCGTAGATTTAAAAAATCTAAACAAAATAAACTTCAGCAGAGACATAGCTTCAAGAAAGAAAATCACTGGAAATGATGATGATGAAATTGTTAGTTAATTCAACAAAATAACCCCCAGTCACAGAGACATGAAATATATTTTTCATGGATCACTATTTTGAGATAAACCCCCAAAGCTATTCAAGAGTAAAATGTCAATTTTCAGATAATTTTGCTTCAGAAAGGAGGTTTCACGATGCTTTAGACAAGTGATCTCAAATGCATTTTACTCTTCCTCCTGTTAGTTTGCAAACTAAAAACTACAACCTATGAATCATTATTAAACAGACATACAAAAATTTTCCTTATAAGTTTAAATAGTTGTAAGTGATGCAGATTTCAGCCCACTTTAATATGGACAGATAAAAATGAACCTGTGAAATTGCTTGTTGAAGTGTGGCCAGTAGACTTTTATTAACAAAGTGATTTGGTACTGACCATCTATCAAAAAAATACACACAAAGAAGCAAATCTAAGAAACTGAACATCATTCTCTTTTTTCTTTGAACTGTATCCCAATTTTATTCCTCCATAGAATTTTATCATAATGTAATATATTTCCTTGAACATTTGTATTGATAGTTTCATAATTCCTTCTGTGAAAAAAAAATAAATTAAAAATAAAACATTCACACTTTGATCAATCTTACATTTTTCTAAATAGTTATAATAACAATGAATATTTATGTAAGATTGATCAAAATAAAAAATATACTGTTTTATAGTCAGCAAATAATAAATTTTAATTAGAAATTCATATCTAATGAAATAGATGGAAACATTTTTGCCTATTAATTTATATATCCCTGGGTAACTATTACTTAACTGAACAGAATAAGTATAGCGTTAAATATGCAACTAGAGTGGGTGTTTTAGTTGGTGGAGGCCCTGAGAAAACTTAGAATGTCATAGAATTTTACTGAAGTATTTAAAATTTTTTCTGAATTATATAAAAAGTATCAGTGATCTGTCATAAAAAAAAGTAATCCATCATCTGTCAAAGCATTGTGTTCTCTTTAGGAACACGTGATCAGAAGCCATATAGCTAACAAAGAAGGTAAGGTACGCACCACCATGTCCTCTGTACTGTTCCCTGCAGTGTTATTTGCTTATGAGACTTCCTGGCCCTTCCATTTGTCTCCCCCTCCTCTGTGATGTTGCAGAGCCTCTACCCCCCACCCTCCATATTTCCCCTCCTTCCCCTCTTTGCCCGCTCAGGTGTCAGCTACCTGCCATAGTTTCTAAAATGCTTCCATTTGATAAAGGCATTTAGTAAGGTGTCAACTGTTTCTGCATGCAGTCAGTTAACAAACCCACGGAAGAAAATGACTTGCACTTTACAAAAAAAGTCTTTATAGAGAAGAATGCATTAGTGTTCTTGTCAAAAGGTTCCAGCCATGGTGTTGACCGTGCGTAATATTCACTTTTAAGACATTTTGTTGTACCTGTTGTCTAATGTGCACGTCAATTTGTTGGCCAGGATCAAAGCAGAGATTCTCGTTACACTCACGGTATGTAAGTCCTTCAATTATTGAGTTATAGACCCTGCCTTGGGAATGAACTATTTAGTCAAATTTCATTTAAAGAGCCATAAAAAGCATTTTATCTAAATACATGAATCAGAGACTTCCCACTCCCCTATGCATGAAGTCTGCTGATGGCCTATGTTGGGAATGTCTACCGTTTGTGTCCCCATGGGGCTGGACTGGGATGGCATTGCAACCTCTTCAGGTTAGGATGATTCCGAAGATGAGGCTTACCTCTGCAGGGGATGCAAAGGCCTTCCAGAATATAAAACCCACTATTTCTCATGGAGTGTGCCACCATGCCCCCAACAGTAACCACTCGGGAAGTACTTTTTCTTTCATCTTAGCAGATCTTTGTTCTTGAATCACATCTTACATTTGAAATGACCAAGTTATTATTGTTTATTTTATTCAAAGGGATATGCACCTTAATAATTCTGTCCTTATTAACTTGTTCTTTTAAAAAAAATAGGGTTAACATAGTGTAATCTATTTGGAAGGACCATAATTAAATCTTTTGAGAGCCATAAAAGAGTAAGTAAAAAAAAAGATGAAAACAATTCCATTTTCCTTTAATCTTGAAAACAAGACTCTTGAAAGTTAGCTGTCCACACCACAACTGTTACTAGCACAAAGGATCCCATCTTGTAGGGTTTGAAACATATATTTTTGGAGACCCTTTTTAAAAATAAAAAACTAAAAGCATTCAAATATGACGAATATTATATAATTCAGTAAAGTAACATAATTTTATTTTAATTAGCTGCTTAATATAACCTTGAATCATTTAAAGAACTTTGGTAGTAAACCCAACTCAGGTGTAAAGATTTGTTAATTGCATTTTTATAGAACAAATAGAAAAATTTAATTATTCCTCTAGAATGATTAGTAGAATATTTTAAAATTAATAGTTACAAAAATACCTTTCATCTTTACAACTTATTATTGGTAATGGCATGTTAATTTATGGGAATGTTGTAAAATTTGTGATGATCTCAATGGTTACTTTCCTACATGAACTGTGGAATTTCAGGGCATTTAAAGATATTTTTCAGTTTTATTATACTCATGATTAATTGAATTGATTGACCTCATTAACCAGTTTTTCAAAAATGTCCCTTTTCTACTGACTTACTGTGTGTTTATTTAATGAAAGGCAGTATTTTGTGTCAAACTGGCAAGAATTTTAAAACTTTTTACAATAAGTTCTGATGATGGAGTTCCAGGATGATGGTGGCATGACCCGGGCGGTGGAAATCTCCTCCCAAAACCATATATGTTTGTGAAAATACAACCATATACAACTATTCCTAAAGGAGAGACCAGAAGATACAGCACAACAGCCAGGCTAGAGCTACATCTGTGAGAATTCAGTGCCTCACGAAGCGGGTAAGTTACAAAGCCGCGACCCGATGGGACCCGAGCACTCCCCCACCCCAGCGCACTGGTGGGAGGAAAAGACTCATGGTGGGGAGGGAGTGGACGCCCAGGCCCGCCAAGTAACCAGCCCTGGTGATCTGCACCGGGAGCACTGACGCACACTGCCTGATGTTCTGGATATTAGAGAAATGGAAGGGCAGGATCCGAGAGAGAGACTGCAAGCGCGTCCCCACAGCTGGATGCCCTGGGACAAAAGAAAAACAGGCGCTTTCCTAAAAGTCTTAAAGAGACAAGGGCCCAACAGCGGAACAAAATCCTCCCAGCGCACTCAACCCAGCAGGCTGGGAATCTTGAGGAACTTTGGGCCCCCGAACTGGATGCCGGGTAAAGCAGCCCCAAAGCCTCTCACAGCGATAAGCAGCCTGCCATTCTTTACCCCCAGCCGGCCCTGCAGCGGATCCGCCACAGCTGCGGAACAGCGGGAGAGCGGCCCCGCCTACAACAACTACACAGAATCCCCTCGCGGTGGGCATGCAGCTAACTGGGAAGGGATGGAGAAGCCAGAGCAAGGGCTGAAAGGCACAAAGGGGTGCAGAATGCACTTGGCATGGGTGCAAACCCATGCAGTGTTCTAGGCTAGCCTGAGGGCAGCCGCGTCCATGGCAGTTTAGGGGATTATCCCAGAGACTGCCTCCCAGTGTGTGGGTAACTGGCACAGGCTGCGGAGAAGGGCAAGGAGAACAACAAACAGGAAGGGACTTTGTTCTCCCAGCTGACACACGTAGCACGTGCCTCGACCACTTCTATCACCATGAAAAGACAGAAGAATATGGTCCAGTCAAGACTCACCCAGACAACCCCAGAGAGAGGGATGGGTGGGATAGATTTAAACAATCTTCCTGAAAAAGAATTCAGAATAAAAGTCATAACCATGCTGATGGATCTACAGAGAAATATGCAAGAGCTAAGGGAGGAAGGGATGAGAGATATTACAGAAATGAAACAATCGATTGATGGGCTGAAGAGCAGACTGGAGGAGGTGCAAGAGACTGTTAATGGAATAGAAAACAGAGAACAGGAGTACAGAGAAGCTGAGGCAGAGAGAGATAAAAGGATCTCTAGGAATGAAAGAATTTTAAGAGAACTGTGTGACCAATCAAAATGGAACAATATTCGCATTACAGGAGTACCAGAAGAAAAAGGGATAGAAAGTGTCTTTGAAGACATAATTGAGGAGAACTTCCCCAAGCTGGGAAAGGAAATAGTTTCTCAGACCATGGAAGCCCACAGATCTTCCAACACAAGGGACCCAAGGAGGACAACACCAAGACATATAATAATTAAAATGGCAAAGATCAAAGACAAGGACAGAGTATTAAAGGCAGCCAGAGAGAGAAAAAAGATCACCTACAAAGGAAAACCCATCAGGCTATCAGCAGACTTCTCAACTGAATCCTTACAGGCCAGAAGAGAAGGGCATGATATATTTAATGCAATGAAACAGAAGGGCCTTGAACCAAGAATACTGTATCCAGCACGATTATCATTTACATTTGAGGGAAGGATTAAACAATTCCCAGACAAGCGAAAGTTGAGGGAATTTGCCTCCCACAAACCACCTCTACAGGATATCTTAAAGGGAATGCTATAGATGGAAGCACTCCTAAGGCTAAAAAGATGTCACCAGAGAAAATAAATTCATAATAAAGAAAGCAGACCATCCAAATACTAACTAAAGGCAAAAAATAAAATCAACTTTCCACAAGAAAAGTCAAAGGAATGCAAAAGAGTACAGAATAAAACACCTAATATATAAAGAATGGAGGAGGAAGAATAAGAAGGGAGAAAAATAAAAAATCATCAGACTGTGTATATAATAGCTTAACAAAAGACTTAAGTTACACTGTTAGATAGTAAAGAAGCTACCCTTGAACCATTGGTAACCATGAATCTAAAAGCTGACAATGGCAATAAGTACATATCTATCACTAATCAACATAAGTGTAAGTGGTCTGAATGCACCAATCAAAAGACACAGAGTAATAGAATGGATAAAAAACCAAGACCCCTCTATATGCTGCTTACAAGAGACTTACCTCAACCCCAAAGATATGAACAGACTAAAAGTGAAGGGATGGAAAAAGACACTTCATGCAAACAACAGGGAGAAAAAAGCAGGAGGTGCAGTACTTGTATCAGACAAAATAGACTTCAAAACAAAGAAACTAGCAAGTTATAAAGAATGACATTACATAATGATAAAGGGGTCAGTACAACAAGAGATTATAACCATTATAAATATATATGCACCCAACACAGGAGCATTGGCATATGTGAAACAAATACTAACAGAATTAAAGGAGGAAATAGAAAGCAATGCATTCATTTTAGGAGACTTCAACACACCACTCACTCCAAAGGATAGATCAACCAGACAGAGAATAAGTAAAGACACAGAGGCACTGAACAACACACTAGAACAGATGGACCTAACAGACATCGACAGAACTCTACACCCAAAAGCAACAGCATACACATTCTTCTCAAGTACACATGGAACATTTTCCAGAATAGACCACATACTAGGCCACAAAAAGAACCTCAGTAAATTAAAAAAGATTGAAATTCTACCAACCAACTTCTCAGATCACAAAGGTATAAAACTAGAAATAAATTTTAGAAATAAAACAAAAAGGCTCACAAATACATGGAGACTTAACAACATTCTCCTAATTAATCAATGGGTTAATGACCAAATCAAAACAGAAATCAAAGAATATATGGAGACTAATGACAAGAACAACAAAAGCCACAACTTCTGTGGGACGTAGCAAAGGTAGTTCTAAGAGGAAAGTATATTGCAATACAGGCCTATTTAAAGAAGGAACAACACTCCCAAATGAATAGTCTAAAGTCACAATTATTGAAATTGGAAAAAGAAGAACAAAAGAGACCCAAAGTTACCAGAAGGAGGGACATAATAAAGATTAGAGAAGAAATAAATAAAATTGAGAAGAATAAAACAATAGAAAAAATCAATGAAGCCAAGAGCTGGTTCTTTGACAAAATAAACAAAATAGATAACCCCCTAGCCAGACTTATTAAGAGAAAAAGAGAATCTACACACATAAACAGAGTCAGAAATGAGAAAAGAAAAATCGTGACGGACCCCACAGAAATACAAAGAATTATTAGAGAATACTATGAAAATCTATATGCTAACAAGGTGGAAAATCTAGAAGAAATGGACAACTTCTTAGAAAAATACAACCTTCTAAGACTGACCAAGCAAGAAACAGAAAACCTAAACAGACCAATTACCAGCAACGAAATTGAATCGGTAATCAAAATACTACCCAAGAACAAAACCCCTGGACCAGATGGATTCACCTCTGAATTCTACCAGAGATATAGAGAAGAAATAACACCCATTCTCCTTAAAATTTTCCAAAAAATACAAGAGGAGGGAATACTTCCAAACTCTTTCTGTGAAGCCAGCATCACTCTAATACCAAACCAGGCAAAGACCTCACTAAAAAAGAAAATTACAGACCGATATCCCTGATGAACGTAGATGCAAAAATACTCAACAAAATATTAGCAAACTGAATCCAAAAATACATCAAGAGGATCATACACCATGATCAAGTGGGATTCATCCCAGGGATTCAAGGATGGTACAACATTTGAAAATCCATCTACATCATCCACCACATCAACAAAAAGAACAAAAACCACATGATCATCTCCATAGATGCTAAAAAAGCATTTGACAAAATTCAACATCCATTCATGATAAAAACTCTCAACAAAATGGGTATAGAGGGCAAGTACCTCAACATCATAAAGGCCATATATGACAAACCCACAGCCAAAATCATACTTAACAGTGAGAAGGTGGAAAGCTTTTCATCTAAGATTGGGAACAAGACAGGGATGCCCACTCTCCCCACTGTTATTCAACATAGTACTGGAGGTCCTACGACGGCAATCCACAAAACAAAGAAATGCAAGGCATCCAGATTGGTAAAGAAGAAGTAAAACTGTCACTATTTGCAGATGACATGTTATTGTAGATAAAAAACCCTTAAAACTCCACTCCAAAACTACTAGAACTAATATCTGAATTCAGCAAAGTTGCAGGATACAAAATCAATACACAGAAATCTGTTGCTTTCCTATACACTAATGATGAGCTAATAGAAAGAGAAATCAGTAAAACAATTCCATTCACAGTTGCATCAAAAAGAATAAAATATCTAGGAATAAACCTAATGAAGGAAGTGAAAGACCTATACCCTGAAAACTACAAGACACTCCTAAGAGAAATTAAAGAAGACACTAACAAATGGAAATTCATCCCATGCTCTTGGCTAGGAAGAATACATATTGTCAAAATGGCTATACTACCTAAAGTAATCTACAGATTCAATGCAATCCTTACCAAAATACCAACAGCATTCTTCAATGAGCTGGAACAAATAATTTTAAAATTCATATGGACCAACAAAAGACCCTGAATAGCCAAAGCAATCCTGAGAAGGAAGAATAAAACACAGGGAATTATGCTCCCAGACTTCAAACTCTACTACAAATCCACAGTAACCAAGACAATTTGTTACTGGCACAAGAACAGACCCACAGACCAGTGGAACAGAATAGAGAGTCCAGACATTAACCCAAACATATACGGTCAATTAAGATACGATAAAGGAGCCATGGATATCCAATGGGGATAAGACAGCCTGTTCAACAGCTGGTGTTGGAAAAACTGGACAGCTGCATGTAAGAGAATGAAATGCATTACTGTCTAATAACCCCATACACAAAAGTAAACTCAAAATTGATCAAAGACCTGAATGTAAGTCATGAAACCATAAAACTCTTAGAAAAAACATAGGCAAAAATCTCTTGGACATAAACATGAATAACTTCTTCATGAACGTGTCTCCCCAGGCAAGGGAAACAAAAGCAAAAATGAACAAGTGGGAGTATATCAAGCTGAAAAGCTCTGTACAGCAAAGGGCACCATCAGTAGAACAAAAAGACATCCTACAGTACGAAAGAATATATTCATAAATGACATATCCAATAAGGGGTTGACATCCAAAATATATAAAGAACTCATGCACCTCAACAAACAAAAAGCAAATAATCCAATTAAGAAATGGGTAGAGGACATAAATAGACACTTCTCCAAAGAAGAAATGCAGATGGCCAACAGGCACATGAAAAGATGCTCCACATCACTAATCATCAGAGAAATGCAGATTAAAACCACAATGAGATATCACCTCACAGCAGTGAGGATGGCCAACATCCAAAACACAAACAACAACAAATGTTGGCAAGGATGTGGAGAGAGGGGAACCCTCCTACATTGCTGGTGGGAATGCAAATTAGTTCAACCATTGTGGAAAGCAGTATGGAGGTTCCTCAAAAAACTCGAAATAGAAATACCATTTGATCCAGGAATCCCACTCCTAGGAATTTACCCTAAGAATACAGCAGCCCAGTTTGAAAAAGACATATGCACCCCTATGTTTATTGCAGCACTATTTACAATAGCCAAGAAATGGAAGCAACCTAAGTGTCTATCAGTAGATGAATGGATAAAGAAGAAGTGGTACATATACACAATGGAATATTATTTAGCCATAAGAAAACAAATTGTACCATTTGCAACAACATGGATGGAGCTAGAGGGTATTATGCTCAGTGAAGTAAGCCAAGCGGAAAAAGGCAAGTATCAAATGATCTCACTCATCTGTGGAATATATGAACAAAGAAAAAAACTGAAGGAAAAAAACAGCAGGAGACTCACAGAACCCAAGAATGGACTAATAGTTACCAAAGGGAAAGGGACTGGGGAACATGGGTGGGAAGGGAGGGATAAGGGGGAAAAAGGGGCATTACGATTAGCAGATGTAATGTTGGGGGGGCACGGGGAGGGCTGTACAACTCAGAGAAGACAAGTAGTGATTCTATAGCATCTCACTACACTGATGGACAGTGACTGTAATGGGGTTGGTGGGGGGATTTAATGATATGGGGAGTCTAGTAACCATAATGTTGCCCATGTAATTGTAGATTAATGGTACTAAAGAATAAATAAATAAATAAAATAAGTTCTGATGATATCCTCTTCACTATTGGTATTATCAGAAAGTTCAGAAGCCTTTTTATGCCTTCAGTTTGAAATTTATTTCTTGCCCTTAATGAATTACTGCTTTTGGTGTCATCTCAAAGAATATTTATGACATTTTCTGCTCAATATCAGGATAAGTATTTCATTTTCAATACGTATCTTTCTTTTTGGTTTCATATTCCATTATTTTTGCCTGCATTTCATCTGTGTTCTATTTATCAAATACATTTGAAAGTGACTGAAACATGCCCATCATACGTGTATAAATAAGGGTCTTGTAATTTATTGTTTCATTTAACTTCCAAAACATCCTATCAAATTGCAGTTACAATGGCATATACAGGCTTTATCAGTCTTTTAAATACATGTATTGCATCTCATTTGTGTTTGAGGTTCTCTTCCGAGTCTTTAAACATACGTCTTAATGTCCTTAATACATCATGAAACCCAATTTTCAAGGCTTGAACAGGCTATAAATGTTTCATCTATACTCCCTGAAGAAAAATCAGATGTATATGTGTTTAAATCTAGATGATCCTGAAAAGAAAACACACAACTTGCAAAGTACCAATGAGGCCAACAATTTCAGATCCTATGGAGGAGCTCGTTTTTCCAGTGAGATCAAGGAAGTGAGTGGGCCTCATGCAGTCACCCCCTTGCTGTCAGGAACACCGGGGCACTTGATGTAGCCCTGCAAGCGTTCCTCTGTTGACCTGGCTGACAGTGTCTTACTAGATTTGACAAAGAACCACATGGTCACATCTCAGAAAACCCAAATTAAAAGTACTTCTCAGATTTTCTTCAGCTGAATTCCCCAAATGCCCATCTTTACAGCTTTACAGTCAGTCTACCTCGGTTTCATACGGTCCCCAGCTAAAACCGAGAGGTTGTCAAAATCATGCAATTTAGGGATGATGGCCTCAAAAGTAGTAAAGGAGGTGTAATCAGGCCAAAATCATCAATGCTCTTATCCCCAGAGATCCTAGGGCTTTAGATTAAGGACACTCCGGGTTACAGTCTCAGGCCACCGTCACAAATGCCACACACTGGGTGGCTTAGACATAGACTTTGTCTGTTTCACTCACTGCTGCGATTTCAAGTCTAGAACAGAGCCTGACCCCTTAGATTCTCAGTGAAGAGTTGTTGAGATAATCAGTAAAGGAAAAAGCAGCCCTGAGATGACAAACAGCCTTGTCCGTGATAGAAGCAGCACTTCTGGTAGCTGCTGATTGCTGGTGGGAGTCACCCTGTCGACGTCTGTCGGCCAAGAGGCACCTAGTATGACCCATTCCAGTCCTGCCGCGGGCCGACTCTGGTCACCGCTTTTCCCGCCCCTCATCTCCCTCCTCCCCCCACAGAGCCTCTGCACAGCTTATCTTTCTAGAGCAACGTTTATTGGCACTTCCTTTTCTGCAGTAGAAGGAAGTGATCACATATGTTGGGACACACCACCAATTGCCAAGAAATTCTATTTGTGCTGCCTTCATTCATCAGTGGGAAATACAAAAAGCTGCTGCAACTCGTCAGCATTTTCTGGACATCCACAACAAACAGCGTCAGCTAAGGAGGTCATGTCATTTTGTAAATAGATACTTGAGATACTTAAGCTCATAGAAGCACACCGCTCAAGAATGTGTCAGCGAATGTGAAATTTCTGGGATTCACCAAAAATAATGCCTTTCCCATCTTGACTTCAAACTGTTGAGCGTTTGGTTTTAAAGAAAATGAGGAAATATGGAAAGTTCAGAAAACAGTGATAGAAAAAACAATTTCTCTGATGAGCAGTGGAAAGAGACAAAAGCTAAAATATTCCTTTTCTGATTATTATCATTCAAGATTGATTGTAAAAGGAACATTTGATCTTGAAGTAAAACCTGTCCCAGGGTTAGGATATGACAATAAATTCTATTTATAAGATGAAAACCTAGCATATCAGCTCCCAAGGCTTTTGTCTCTTTGAAAAAAAGATCGAACTTTCTATGTTATTCCATAAATCAAGTTCAGTCTTTCATTTCAGTCTCTGAATTCTGGTCAACCAGTCTGATCCTACTTTTCCCACATCACAGTATTCACAGCTGGAGCCCTCTTTCCGAGGAGCCACTCTCCACATCCAGGAGCTCATGCAGGTGTCTGCCCCCTGCCCTCCCCCTCATGTCCGGCTGCTGTCCCTCATGGCATCTTTGGCAGGAAGGTGGAGGAAATTGGACTTCAGTGACTCTCTGAGTTCAGATGCTTATACCTCTGCCAGATTTCTGTAACGCACCTGCCACTTACCAGACCCAGAATAGGAAACCCTTACATTGGCAGGATACGTGAGGTCTAGGTGGACACAAGCCACACCAGGTATGTTAGTCAACCCGAGGCTGTGTAACAAATACCACAGGCTGGGTGGTGCAAACAGCAGACATTCACTTCTCACAGTCTGGAGACTGGGAATCCAAGATCCAGGTGTGGGCAGGGCTGGTCCCTCCCGAGCCTCCCTCCTGGGTGTAGATGCTGTCTCTCCCTGTGTCCTCACATGGTCGTCCCTCTCTGTGGGTCTGTGTCCTGATATCAGGACCGCAGTCAGATGGGATTAGGGCCCATCCCGATGACCTCACACTAACTAAATTATCTCTTTAAAGGCACTATTTCCAAATACAGTGACATTCTGGGTGCTGGGGTCAGGACTTCAACACAGGAATTCAGCCTATAACACCAGGGGTCTTGGAGAGAGAAGCACAGTCCCCTGCCCCTCCACTGTAACGGGGTATGGAGTTTAGCAAACACATCATCATGGATCCGAAGTGGGCAAGAACTGGTGTGCTGCACACAGTGTTGTTTACTCATGGAGAAGTCCAGGGGTCCGCGGAGATTATGGAAAAATATCACATCCCCAGTGGAGCTCATCACCTTGGGCGAAATCTGGCTCTCACATCCCCATGATGGGCATATGGGAAATAGGTCCCACCTGGTTCCCTTATATGAGATTCTGAGGTCCTCAAATTTTAAAAGTGTTTAACTTAGCCAATGAAATAAAGACCCTTTTTACAAAAAGAACCATGACTTGTCCTTAATATTATGTTTTGAAATAGAAAAAAATCTACAGCCATGGACAGAAAACATTCTTATCCTCTTCCCTCTCGTCTCAATTATTTGGGTGAATAAGCAGACCAGGTATTGAGAGATGCAAGCTGGAGACGAGGTCTTGGCCCCCACGAGCATCGACACACGCCGAGCCTCTGAGCTGGTGCAAGCTCAGCCCGAGGACCCTGACCTCTATGGTAGCCTGCTCTGACCATCAGGTGGAATAGCTGAGTCTCTGCTTCCTCTGGAAACCCACTTTCCTTTTCTCCCTTGGAACTCCCCAAATGATGGTGTTCTAACAAGTGTTAGCATTTCAGCAGGCATGTCGGCTTTCAATTCAGCGACCAGCTGGACCCAAACCAATGCAGCATGCAGTGTTCAGCCTTCCAGGGTGAGAGTCCCATGCTTGCCAATCTGGCCCCACGGTCGGGGGGCTGGTTTGGGGGTGGGGGTGAGGGGTCACTCTAAGCACAGAAATGACCTCCAGGTCCCCTGAACAAGTAGAAAAACATTTTCTGTGGTTCCAGTTTTCTCCTCCCTCATGTGAAGTGGGTTCTATTTAAACTGACCTCCCGGGAGCCCCTCTTCAGGATGCGAGAGGACCACGGCGCTCAGGGAGGCCAGGAGAGGCTGTGTCATTCGGCAGGTCGAAGGTCAACATGGGCGGTGTGCCGGGGACACAGGGAGGAGAGAGTAGAGGGGGAACAGGTGCAAGGATGGCCAGTGAGCCCTCAGGATGGGTGTCAGGTGGCCACACTTAGTCTTCTCAGAAAGTCCCGGGACATTGTACAGCGTTTATGGTTTCAAATTGGCGACTAAAATCTAAATACCATCATTTTCTTACATGCAGCAAACGTTTGTTTTTGAAGCCTGCCCTTTTAGAAAGTAGCAATTATTTTAAACTTGAACTCACATGGCAGATTTGAAATAGTGTTTCAAAGTAGTTTATAGGCATTTTGAATTAGAAAAGGACCATTTTCTTCACTGACATTTAAGCCTTTCTGTTTAATATGTCATTCAACAACATCCAAGTAGACTAGCTCAAAAGAAGATGAGAGTTTAATCTAAACATCCTTCCTATAGATTTTCATTTACACTTTAGAGTATTTCTTGCTTTTTGTTTTTTAAGAAATAAATTGTGTAGAATTTCACCAAGATATTTGGACTTGTTCCTCCAAACGCTTATGTGAGAGTTTGTCAGATTGAGAATTTATAGGCAAAGCTGCCAGATTAGAAGCCTCTGTGTTTACATTTACCAAACAAGAATAGCACAGAACAGGAATTACATGCAAAACTACGTTCCTTTTTTTTCTTCTCTAGTCTGTACCTTTTTCCTTTCCTGGTTTCTACCTTACACATTCCTCCATCTAATTAAGGGAGGTGGAGCTGTAGGCAGTGTGCACTCAGTATCCGAAGTTTATTAATTGTCTCTTCATTCCTTACAAGGCCCTAGAATAATGTTCTAGCTTTGGTTTATGAGAGTTACCTGCATGTTCCCAGGATTCAGCCATTGGGAGCAAACTCGGGCCTTTCTGGGAACTCTACCATTAGCTTGGACCCTGTGGCATTCTGAGTGGTACCAAGAAGGGCAAGTCTGGGAGCAGGAGTCCAGAGGAGATGTGCTCATATGTGTGCTTTTGCAGTTTTGTTGTTTCAGCTCACATGGGAGGATGTGGAAGGCAATTCTTTTAGAAACGGAGTGGCAGGTATGTGGGTAATGAGGTTTCCTTAAAGGAGCCGTGTAATCCCTTTAGGAAGTCCGTGGATGGTTTCCTACAAAGACCTGGGCTTCCTGTCATCTTCAAGTGCAGCGGCCAAAGCTGGTTCAAATATTGTCATTCGCTGGTTCTGTGGAAAACACTGAGAACCACATATTCCAAGCAAAAAAAAAAGATATCTTTACCATTATGCAAATCACCAATTCCTGTTATTTTTTCCTCAAAGTGTTTTCAAGTGTGTCTTTTTAGCGGCGTTTGCAGCTGTCACCCCAAAGTCCTTGCAGCAGCCTCCCCGGTGAACCGTCCAGCCTCACTTTCCCCATTCCCCCGCTTCTGCACTACAGCCGGTCAGTCTTCCCACAGGCGATGTTCGCCTTCTCCTCGCTCAAACATGCTCAGTAGCTCCGTACACCACGCATCAGCCCCGCTCCCGGCTCCTCTGGGTCCTCCAGGTGCGGGCCCTGATGCTGTGGACAGCAAGCCTCTGGTTCTCAGCCAGATGCCTCCAGGGCCCCATTCATCCCTCGGCTTGCCTGACATCGGCCCAGTGGCCGCACCTGGCAGTACATTGTTCTGTCTCCTCTTCTCCGCTGGGGGTCCGGCCTGCTCAGACATCCACCCCGGAAGCTCCACCTGGGGTCCCTCCCCAGGTTCTCAACCCCAAAAGCCAACATCACACACCCAGGTGATGCTCCAGCTGTTTCACAAACACTCATCCCACTACCCAACTTGAATGATGAACTCTGGGAACACAAACACCATGGTATTTCCTCAGTATCACTGATAGAAATGAAAAAACAAACTGCCCAAAACAAAACAAGAATAAGGTATTCCTCATGTATGCCCGGGTTTGACACTTAGAAATGATCCTTATTCAGTCTTTGTCTCATATTCCCAGTAACCCGGAACAGTCCAGATTCAACAACCGAGAGACCAAAAAGCGAAGGAGAAACCCATGTCAGTCCCCTCACCTTGTGCAGGCCTGTGGTAGATTGTCAGTGACAGGGCGTCGCCCCACACTGGCAGGAAGTACAGGCGGGAGAAGAGCGGCCAGCTAGGCTGAGACAAGGTTTTCCCAGCATATCACCCGTTAGACAGCTGTCGGTACGTCATGGGAACAGCCCACGGCTTGTCATTCACAGCAAAGAGGGGAAACTGTTTTCTTATTTTTACAGGCCAAAATCTAATTATTAGAACAATGGCATTTAACTCTGAAGAGATCCTTAGACAGTCTTCCTTTATTTTCTAGTGTTTAGTGACATTTGAGGTGGTACCAACAGAGTAAAATGAATTAAACTCCTGTTTTCACAGAATGGGGCTGCCTTCTGGCCGAGGCATCTTTGGTGGGGTCTGGTAGGAATTCTGTGTTCATTATGCCTCCACTGTTGTCTACTATTTTATACAATTTCACTGAAAAACATTTGTGTGGCTTTAGAAATGAACCACCCACATGTTCAGGTTTGAAACTTTCAAGGTGTGCGTAAGTGGGCTTCCCTGAGTGGCCCGGACGGCAGAAATGGGGAGAGAGCCTGGGAGAGGAAGTCTGAATGTGGAAAGAGGGGCTGTGTGCTCTCCTCGGGCTGTCTCCTTGGCGGGCCGTTAGTCGGTTTGGTTAGGTTTTATGCACCAGCACAGACTTCCGTCACAGAATCAGCTGAGCGGGCTAATGAGTACAGCAGACGATGAACACGGTCGGTCAGGTCAGCAAATTCTGTTCCCCTGCTCCATTCATAGTGACCCTCAGTGTGGCTGGGGGCCTTTGTTTTTTGCCTCACTTTGTGATGGGGAAAAAAAATCCATGATTATGGTCTTAATCCTTATTTGCTGGATGTGTGTGGCTCATCTGGCCTCCTGGCAGAGGCACGTGCGTTCGTGGGGTAGTCCATATCTCTGGAGAGTTGAAAGGAATTTGTTTAGTCTTGCGTGAGCTAGATTTTTATTTGTCACTTGCTTCTGTTGAATGAAGCGCGTGACGAGAAAAGCAGCAGCGTGCAGCTTATTATAAAGAGTGACTTTGGCCTTACCACCGATGAGTGTCTGTAAGTGCACAATCTGAATCACTGTCAAAAGTTATGGGACATGGCACTTGCTGTGCGATTCAGAAACTCGTACACATATTCTTTCATGGGGTGGAAATACTTAGTAGGGAACTTTGTTATTGAAGGAACACTTGGCCTTTGAACCATCTTTACCATGGCCCAGTCTTGGCACACTGCATCCCCTTTGAGGTGGGCCGACATTATGTCCTCGTGTCACAGATGAGGAGAGGGAGGTATGGAGCTGTGTATGCACGTTATAACAGCTCACATTTTTTGAGTACTTACTATGTTCCAGACTCTGTTCTGCTCGCTTATGTGTATCACACTGATTTCATCTTCAGATCAGACCAGCACAAGGCAGGTTCTGTTATAATCTCAGTTTTATAGAGGAGGAGATGCACAGAGAATTGAAGCAACTTTCCCAGGGTTGCACAGCTGATAGCTGGAATGTAGTTATTCTTCAGGGTCTCCAATCTGAGCCGCTCTGTTGAGCTCTCTCGTTACAGCTGTGTACTAATGCTAACTTGCAGGTATCTGTTTCCAAATCTGCCACCTCTTTACAGGGCCTGAGCTTCTTGAGAAAAAAGCATTTGTTTCACTCATATTTTAAACAATTCTGGTGCCTGCAGGGTGTCCTGGTACAAAGCTAGCCTTCAGTTCATGTTTACTCATCTATACAGATATGTCCACAAAAAGTCCACAAAATTGAAAAGCAAGGATAGTCATTCCAGAAAAGGAGAAAGGGGGAATAAAAGTCATTAAGGTTCACCAGTAGGAGACTGGTCAGATAAATCTAGTTTCATCAACACATCAATAAAAGCGATCCCCACTCTAGACTTGCATTTCATGACATACTGGCATCCACAGCACAGTGTTGCTTGATAAAAGGAGGTAATACATCTTAGGAGTGTGCCTCATTTCTACCGGCAAAACTACACACACAAACAGGAATGCCAGCAAAATGGGTGAGAGGGGATGGGGAGAAACCCGTGGTACCCTGAGAGAGAAACTGTTTCTGTTCATGAAACTGCTGGTGTTTCCCTTGTTTCTGTATTCCTCTATTGACTTAGTATTTTTTATTTATTTATAATTTATTTTGGTATCATTAATCTACAATTACATATGCAATATTATGGTGATTAAACTGCACCCTTCATCGGGTCCCCCCCACCAACCCCATTACAGTCACTGTCCATCAGCGCAGTGAGATGCTATACAATCACTACTTGTATTGAGTTAGTATTTTTACCAAAGAAGATGACTTTCATGACTTTCATTTTTTGGCGACCACTTGTGTGGTTGCCGTCCCTATGCACCAGGCTCCACAGAAAGTCTTTGGGCCATTTTCAGTTGAATTCTCACAAAACCTCCTGCGTAGGTTTTACAGTGATCCTTATTCTTTCATCCCCATAAATGAGGTCTGCCAGACTGGAGCGATTTTCCAAGTTCATAAAACAAACGACCCATGCAGTCAGGATTTGCTCTCTGGCAATCTTGCTTAACCATGGATGGAATGTCCACAGTCATCATGGCTGTATATGTATGTATAGACATATAGACATACATTTTATATATATTTAAAAAGAAGAGAAACATTACTAACCTCCAGGAGTACTGGGCAGTACTCAACCTCTTTATTCATAAAGGGTTGAAAATAAACAAATGCAAAATAAAGCAAGAGACTGCCGTGTGGTTGCTTTTTGTTTTTCTTTCTCATTTATAGTCAAGTATATTTCACAGTTGATTTTCTGCCTATTAAAGATATCTTCAAACTGAAGTCTTTCATTATAGGGAATGACCAGCTGATTTCTATATTTTTATGCCACATTGGAAACATGTTCAAAAATGGTTCTTTCCAAATCTGCCCATGAACACACTGGAAAGAAGGCCTGGGAGTAGGGATATGGCAGTGTGCCAAGCATGGCAGAGTGCCCCCCCTGTGAAGAAGGTTCCATGGTTTCCTGGATAGCACTGTCATGCATAGGTGGAAAGTGTTGGCTAACTACACAGCAACTCTCCATCAGAATGTTTTCTAAGGGAACCAGGTAATTACAGCATCTCCAAGGACATAGAAAACATTAGCAGACACAAGAGATAACAAAATTTCCTGCCATTCATGAGCTTTCTACCACTCTTGAAAGACATATTATACATATGCACACATGCATGCACACAGATACACACAACATACTATCTCCTCTTTCTTCCGGGGAATCAGAGGTCCAGAGGCCACTTACAATCAGACTGGAAATGCAGGGGGCTTATTTAATCTCATGCAGTTAGTAAATGACAGAGCTTGGATTTAAAGCTATGTCCACCCCCTGCCAAATCGTAAGGGCCTGTCACATAAAAAGCACTGAATGACACAAAGACACGGAACTACTGCCTGAGCAATGTGAGGCGGTTGCCCAGGGGGGAAGAAAGCGTGGAAGGCTGGAGGGATCACACATATGATGGTGCCAGGCTGTGAGCTCGTGCAGGGGGCCAGGACAGAGTAAGAGGCCGCCGACGGAGGAGGTCACTGTGGGTATCACCACGTACCCCTCTTCCTCCTCAGATGGGTCATGAAATTACTGGACCCCAAAGAAGCCTCAAAAAGACTTACCCAGAGTTTGGCCATTTGCAAACCTCAGTGTGTCCTCTGGGAAAAAGCCCCCAATTGACATTTGTTTCACACTAAATTGCAAGATTTGAGTTTAATACAATCAGCAGCCAAGAGCCAGAGGCACACAGTGGGGAAATTGTGAGTTTTGACATCTTTATCTGCAAGTAGATGAGAAATCCTAAACAATCTTCTAGCTCAAAACACACAGAGCTACACCAGAAATGTATGTATGTGCACACACACAAACACACAGATGGACACACAGAGACACATGCTTGGCTGAGCTGTCAAAAAGCAATTAACGATCCCAGCTCCATTTCCCACAGTTCAAGTTAAAGTCAGGTGTAGGTTGAGCACCAAAGTTGGCCTTCTCCTTGAAGGAATCAAAGATGGCCAAGTAGAGTCTGGGAAGAGGAGGTGCTATGGACAAAATGTACGTGTTCCCCAAAATTCCTATGTTGATACCTGACCCCAGGTGATGGTGTCAGGAGACTGGGCCTCTGGGAGGTGGTGAGGTTGTGAGGTGAAGCCCCCAAGGTGGGATCAGTGCCCTTAAAAGGACAGCCCAGAGCCCCCTTCCTTCCCCAGGTGAGGACCAGCAAGGAGATGCGTCTGTGAACCAGGAAGTGACCTCACCAGACGGGGGTGTCTGCCAGAGCCTTGACCCTGGGCTCCAGCCCAGGAGCCACATAGACTCAGGGCCTATGGTTGGAGCAGCAGAGCAGACTAAGGCAGAGGCAAAGCCCGAGTCCTACTGAGGAAGGGTCCACGAGGAGACCACACCAGCTAACGGGGCACCCTGCTGACCTAAGAGTGGGGGAGAAAAAAAACAGTTTCACAGACATTCAAACAAAATGCCCTCATATAACCACAAAATGGCCCTCACACTGCTTTTAAACTATCTGAA
The DNA here is from genome assembly GCA_029783875.1 of Phataginus tricuspis. NCBI lineage: Eukaryota > Metazoa > Chordata > Mammalia > Pholidota > Manidae > Phataginus > Phataginus tricuspis. The sequence continues at coordinate 940,987 of JAQQAC010004068.1, read as the reverse complement.
TCAACTTCCAGCCAAAATTTTGGGCTGGAAAACCTTCAGAACAATCATCAGTTTTAAAGTAATCTGCGTGACAGAAGTAAACATAACTTATATTTAGAGAAATACAACTTCCGCATAAGCCTCAAGTAATCTCCACAGAGGAAAATTTCAAAGAATATGAACTCATAGCTCTGCATCACAAGCCCCCAAGGATGGAGGACCCTGTGAGCTACAGCTGGAAGACCCAAGGGCCAGCCCTGCTGACTCACCATGTGGGGATTTCTTGACTCTCCATCTAGTTCAGTCTAATCTATGGAGTTATGTGTGCATCTTTCAATAAATATTTTGTCATTACAGTTACATCAAGAAGGTGACTTAAAAAATGTAAGCAAATACTAAGGGCTTTAAAAAATAGACAAGCAAATCTGGGAGAAAAAAACAGAATTTCTAGACATGAGAAAGAAAAACTGAAATTGAAAGACTCAACTTTAATCGTGAGTTATGCAGCTAAAGAGGCAATTCGTGAATTGGAAAATAAATGTTACAATAATACAAATACTGTAATAGAAAAAAATGGAACAGAGCAAAGAATTTCAAGGGGTGTGATGAAGAGAGACACTCTAAAATTCATCAGCTCAGCATTCTAGATGAGAAGAGACACTCCGATGAGGTAACATGTGAGGATTTTCCAGATGTGTTGAAAGACACCAGTCCTCAAGTCCAAAAGTCCAGTGTCAGGCAGGATGGGGATAAAAAGTCCACAGCTGGGCCACTCAACATCACACTTCACACAGAAGTTTCTGAGCCCTTAGCAGAAGACAGGCTTTCCTCAAAGACGTGACAGCAAGACCCAGAGTCATATCTCAGCTACAACAGTGGAAATCAAAACAGCTGAAGTTATATCCCATTTGCAGTGAAAAACCCAACAGTCAGCCTAATTGTATGCTCACTGAGGCTGTTCTTCAAGAATAAGTATAAAATAGAAACAAAAACTGCGAGCTTTTGCCACCAGTAGAAACTACATGAAGGAAGATGTGAAAAGTTAGACTGACAATACTGGATGAAATATTAGGCAGTTGTGGTTCCTAGGTCTTTGTGTCTTATGGAGGAGGGTAAAGGTACTGATTAGACTCCAACCTCCTTATGAAAACCATCAGCTAACACTAAAATAATAGAAATCAGGGCTGCAAATTAAACATGGCAGAAATTTAAATTAGAATGAAGAAAAATCCTCAAAAATTCAAAAGAATTCAAGAAAGAGGAAAAGCACAAAAAGAGTTCCCCAAATGGTAAAAATAGGAAAGCACAAATGAGATGGTGGGATAGATTCAAAGAGGTCAGGGATGGAAATGTACTGACTGAAGTATAGGGAGTGTGGACCCAAGGGGACATCTATGCGCTATTCAGCTGTTGCTTAAGCTATGAATCTTAATGGTAAAACTGTACAATGACCTAATAAATGCTTCCTAATGGTGTGTTAAATGAACAGCGTAGACAATGGACTTAGCAAAGTAGCTAGTGTAGAGGAAACATGCCATAAAAATTAAATATCATTATTATTACAGTGTTCTGGAGGACATAGTCAACCTGATAAAGTACTGTGAGTGGGAAGGAATTCCAGATGCATGGTCTGATCATGGACAAGAGACACAAAGCTCTGGAGGAAGGGCCGGGGATAGTATCTGGAAGCTATTGTGAGAAGTCCTGGATAGAAAATAATGGCCTTTCATTTCAGGGAACTGTGACCATGAGAAATTAAGCACAGCAGTGAAGAAATGTGAAAAACCAATGAACAAAAGCTATTTGATAGTGGAGGTTATTGATCTATTTGCCTTAGTGACAAAACATACTGCCAAAAAAAAAAAAATGTCCTGAGAAGGCTAAGAATCCTCCAAATTCTTCAAATTTTGTCTTTCAATGTATTTACTGCTATGAAATTCGGTTTTCCCCCCACTTGAGGAATATGTTGGAGTGCAGCTCCCCACTTTGTACTCATTTCTCTGAAGTTTGAAGTTTGTGTGAAAATTTTTAGAAAGAGTGACAGAATTAGCTACAGCGAAGCTCCCCATCCCCTTAGACAGCACCGCCTATGGGATCTAAAATGCATGAGACGACGGAGCGTGGAATGTTGACTCTGCTTTCTGGCTCCCCAAATACCGAGAAAATGGAGAGAATCCCACACTGATTGCTTCACTTCCAGCATGATAGTTGTGGGCTTGCAGGCTTCTGATCTGCTTTAAATATCTCTGCCACAAGTGCGTTCAAAATGGGCTCAGCCGGCTTTGATTCAGTTCCGGCAACTCTCTGGCTCAGAAGCTAGTGTCATCAATGTCACTTAACATCAGATGTTTCTAAGTATCTTTGAAAAACACGAGGCACCCAGAAAACCACCACTTCACCCTTGAGGTCTGTCAGCTAATAGCCCTACTGCTTTACAGACAGAGCATGGTTTAAACATGCATTTTTCGAAAAGGCATATTTGGTCGCTCTAAAACAGAGCAATAAAAATTGCACAATCTAAAAGAAGGAACAGTTTGTTTTGCCCTGTTTATTGCCAGTTAAATGCCAGAAGACGTTTAAAGTAACAGCAGCCAGTATAAAGGAGGGAAAAAAAAATCAAATAAAAATGTTATGATCTTAAAATAAAGCTATTGCTCTCTCCCCTCCCATAGTTTTACAAAACTTTCTACACCTTTTGGCATTAGAAACTACATATAATGGTTTTGCTCTGCAAATGCCATCAAGGCATCATATAAAATTATAGCTGTAAGAATAGAGGTGCTGTAAAAATGGGCAAGAAAACAGAACGTTTCCGTGAAGAGTAAAACAGTCGATATTACCTCCATGTGAATAAGGCAAACTTTACTCAAGAGGAAGAGTGCAAATGAATGTATGTTTTATTTTCCCTAGATAAAACCTCTTAAAAATAGCACAAAAGGTGATTCTTAGCCTAAACAGAGCACTGCCTTCTCCTTCCTGCAGCTGACTCAACCCTGTTCTGCACACTAGAATCCACAAAGCTGGAACATGTACTCAGCGTGGGGTCCCAACGGACTCAGATCCAACTGGTCTAGGGTGCCTCCTGGATTTTTCCTTCCGGGATTTCCAAAGTTCTCCAGAGGGTTCCAACAAGCAGTCAAGTTTGAGAACCGCAGCTTCAGAGCAAGGTCAACTGCAGGGTGCATGGAGGACAAGGCAATGTCCCCAGCAATGAAGCCCAAAGCAGAACTCTCCCAGGAGAAGTCTGTGTTCTGCCGCTCACGCCAGCACTCAGCCTGCTTGCCTGGTCTTAGCGAGCTCCAAAGCCAGCCCTCTCCGGCAGCCTGGGTTCTGAGCTGCTTCCCACCAAAGCTGCCTGTCGCCTGGCATGAACAGAGCATGGGCATTTGGGAGTGGTGAGTAAGAAGAGGAGGGAGGAACATTTTTTATTTCCATCTTCCTCCCCATCGTAAATGCTGGCATTCCCTCAAGATTTTGTGTTAGTCTCCAGAAGCCAGCCCGTGGCACTCAGTTCATATTGTCCTATATTTCTCTTTTGTCCTTTCCATGCCTCTGTCCGGTCCTTCCTGTCCGCACAAGTCTGCATTGCTTGTGCTATGAGGCTCGAGTGTTCCTGGGGAAAAGAGGGGAGCCCCTCTAGGGATGAGGGGCCCCCATAGAGCAAATAGGAGGGGTTTGGAATGGCCACATGACTCGTTCTGCTGCTGGCAGAGGGTGCAGCAGAGGCTGGTGCTAAGTTGACAGCCAATGCTATTTACTATTTACTCTGAGCCTAATGTTAAATGTGGTTCTCAACATCCAGTGTAGCAGGGAACATTCAACTGCCCAGAAATTGAAGATATTCCTAGCCAAAACTTCATGGAATACTACATATGGCCCTGCATATATCTAGAAAAGCATCATGTACAAAAAAGAAGTTAACTTGGAGTGGGAAGAACTGATTGCTTCAGTTCAGAAACGTCCCTGATACAGAATAAGACCTCCTGTTTCCGGTGTGATTCAGGGAATATCATTTAGAGTTATTAATAGAAACTGAACCCCAAACTAGAAAGGGGTGTTGAAAATTGCAACAGTGACCACCACGACAAGATTCTCTAGGCTACAGGATCATCTTTATTTACTCACTCACTCAGGTGTTCAGTCCAACGAACACGGGTTACCTGGCTTCTCAGTGTTCAGCACTGCCCCAGGTGTTCGATATATTATGGTAACAAAATGGACATGGTTCTCTCTTCAGGGCATTTTTAGGCCAGTGGAGGACAGGCACCAAGCAAGTAGAGCACCAAATGGACATAGACTGTAGAGTGTATCTAACTTTGTGAAGGCAAAGGCAGGTGCCATGAGATAGCTGAGCAGCAAGCCCAGCTTTGATGTGGATGCTTCATCCACCCTTCGAGGACATGACATCTAAACAGGCGCTTGAATGATGAGAGAATGAATCTGTTAGGAGGGAAGGAGTTCATCTTGTGCAGGAATGTGCTGTGTGCAATGTGGTAAAAATATTTTACAGAGGAGGTGTGTTCACACATGCTCGCACAGAGACACTCCACCCACCCTCACACACAGAGGGTCTAATTGTATCTGAGCGACAAAGTGGCACCTCTGCCTCCACATTGTGTTTGTCTCCTTGCGGCTTAACCTTTGGGCCAAAATGAAAACAAAAAAAAAGGGGCTTCTACTCAGCCTTCAGCCCTGCACACAGCCTTGTTGATCGTCAAACGGAGTTTTGCGTAAGGTTTGAGATTTCTGCCAATGGCCCTTTACCCAAAGCATGTCTCCCTCCAGGAGAGACAGGGAAATGTGTATGAAAATAATGATTGCCCTGTCAAAGAGTTTTAGGAATATCGTGTCAAGACCTAGGTCAGTGAGAGTCAGCTAACACAGGACACAGAATTTCTTACCTCTCCTCGGACCCTTGCTGGTGCCCATATGCCTGCAGTCTTCAGCGACCCCCTAAGTGCTCCCTGCTGTTCCCCATTCCCAGCATAAAGAAGCTTTCCATCAACACGGAGGGGAGCTAGAGCTTTGGGACATTAGTCTGCTACCTTCTCAGTCTGCTGGCTTTCCAAATAAAGTCCCTTTCCTGGCCCCACACTTTGCCTCTCTGCTTATTGGCATAAGCTTGGACTTGATAATAGGTTCGCTGACTAGCTCCTTGATGGCCCAGTACCCTCCCAGAGAACACGGGACAAAGGACCATCAGCTGGGTGCCTAAGATCATGACTTTCCAAATGGAGAGCATGAAAGCCTGGGCAGATAGCCCACTGTGTGACCCCAAAGGGCTTGGTCCGTTTTTGGAATTCCTGCAGGGAGTATCCCCCCAGCCTGCAGGCTTGCCTCTACCTGGGCTTGCTGAGTTGAAGCATCCCACTTATCTTCCAGGAGTGGGTGAGGGAGAGGTGAGGGGGGCCCAGCAGACCCAGGAATCCAGAGGGTGGGGCCTGGAGGGAGCCCCAACCTGGGAGGGAGTCACCCCCCTGTGCCGGGGGAATTGAACTTGAGAGCTAATGGTGCAGGAGTGAAAACTCTAAGGGATCTTGAAGGGAAAAGGAGCCTGGAGGGAAAGGGGTGAACGGCACAGTATCATAGGGAACAGGTGGCCCAGGAGGAGAAGGTCTGAGCTGTCCCCTCCACTGACCAGGAGGCAGCTGGGGGATCTCTGTGTGTCCCCTGCTCAGAGCACAAGTTGGGGGGCTTCCCTCTCTGGCTGATGACTATGGCTTCTTGGAAGGTAGACGTTTGACCTTACTCTGGGTATTAAACCAACTCTTTCCAATGGGCTTTTAATACTAGTACATATAATTGCGAGTGTGTATGAACAGTTGACTTAAAAAACCTAATGAAAAGCAAAGAATTTTTAAATAGAGACATTTTACTTGAAAGGGTTATCATCTGATCACAGAACAAAGGTGGCCAAGAACCACGGATGTTTGTTCCTGTCCTGGGACACTCCAGCCACCATCATGTGGTAAAGCACACCAGCAGCTGGGGTCTCCCGCCTCCTCTTGTCCATCAGCTGTTTTCTCCATTTCCTCTGTCCTCCAGGGATGTGGCTGGAATTGGAGGACAGCCTGCAGACTGCAGATTCTTTTATCACACTGTCGTCTCCTGGTGCGATCTTTACTCTGGGTTAGGAAATAAATAGTGCGCTCTTTTTCCTTAAAGTTTAAAATACCTCATATATTTTTGAATTAGATTATTTAAAAAGACAAGTTCAGCAGTCTTAGATATCCCTTTTAATGGAACAGAAGTCTGAGGGGCACAAGAAAGTGGTTTTGTCAGATGTGTGGTATCTCTCTCCACTGGCAGATGGATGCCGACCGTGTCCCACCCGACGCCGTCCTGCTTCAGAGCTACCAAGTACATGGTCAGGGGTGACGACACTTGAAGGGAACCTGTTTGTGCCAAGAAAACCTCTCGTGGAGGGACCCTTGGTGAAGGATAAACAATGTATATTTCATATTTTGTGTTTTGTGTTTCATCTTGTAATGCACGCCCTAGTTTTCCTTCCTTGCAGTGACACAGTGATTCAGGCAACTCACATTGTGTAAAATCACCATTTTAAACATGTTCCGTGTGGACATACATCGTCCTTCATCACTGGCTCACCTTCTCACCTGCCCAAAGGCACGCCCCACCCCGTTCCTTTCCCACCCAGCTTCTCTCCTGTGATAGCCGGTGACCCGGGGGATACTCTCTGTCCAGGGGGCTGCGTCAGTCTGGGTACCTGCCCATGCTCCGGCTGTCTCTGGAGGCTCAGCTCCCGGCCACCTTGAGAACACATCAGGAGACAACTCTGCTCCCACCCTGCGTGCACACCTGGCAAGTGGGCAGAGCCGTGAACAGGCTGGTGTCTGAGAAAACGCCAGGGTCCCAGGGCACGCCCCTGTGTGCCATGAACTCAGTGCGCTGGGTACCATGAGCTTCAGGGACAAGTTGCACTGCTTAGGTTATTTTACAAAAAGTGGAACAGAGAAAACACTGCAAGCAGAAAACAAGCACCAGAGCCTTATTGTGACCCTTAGGTGAAACGTTCGGATTTGGGTGGGACACGTGGGGTTAGACATGAGACGCGAGCCTGAGTTAGGCTGGCTTCAGTGGACTAGAAGGACGGTTTCTGCTGAAATAGCATGGTGCATTTTGCTCTCTGATACCCCCGCTCAGCGAACTCTGGAAGCAGATTTGCAGGAGGATCAGGCAGGCGCCCACTCCTGCCCAGCCCACAAGACACGCAGCAGGCGCTCGCTCACAGACGGTGTTCCAGCTCTCACTCAAACGCCTCTTCCAGGGCTCAGTTCCCTCCCCCACTCTTACTGCTGCCACTCCCTCCACTGGAGTCAAACCCCACGGCCCTTGCGAACTTTGAGCCCTGGTGTCCCAGGGCTTCACGCCGCGGCATGCACACCAGTCAACTCTCCCGCCACCCCACATTCAAGGTTTATGGATTGTCTCCACCTTCCCCACCGTGCCCTTTGTCTCCCACCTGGAACCCTCAGCTGACACACCCTGGACTTGGCCATCACCAGGGGTGGCCCTCAGGAAGGGTCCTTTGCACTAACATGCCTGGTTGGCCCTCGACCTCACCCGTCCTGTCCATGTCTTCTGGTCACCCTGTGTCCTCCTGGTCTCCACACCCCAACTTGCCTGCCTCTGTCCTTCAGTCCTGGACAAAGGATTGCAGTTAAAAACCCACCCCCACGACTTCTATCATGGTCTCACCTTGCTGGCTCAGCAAATATTCACAGAGTGACAGCGGTGCAACCCCTCCTCTTGAGCTTGTGGCTTGTTACCTCTCCTGGGCTCGCCTGCTCAGTATAGGCCCATATTCTATGAACTCTAAGTCAGCAGCAATCACAAAAGGCAACATTACATTATGTGCTGCACAGGATAAAAAGATGCTGCCAATTAACATGAAAAAATGCCATCAGTTGTAGATGAATTCTGCTTTTAGAGATGTTAAAATATAAAAATATATACATCCTATAATATAAAATCGTTTTGTGAGGTCTATGCCAGAACACTTCCGAATCTCCCTTTCCCTTTGATATCACATTTCTTGCAAGAGGCTGAGCTGCTGGTTTCTGCCTCGCTGCTTCCTGTATCTTCCCTGCTCACCATGACTCGGCTGCATCTTCTAATAAGCCACGAGTCACACTAATTGCCAGATCGAGGACGTATCGCCCAGCCTAGGCAGACACCGTCGGACATCTTCCTCACACTCTTTCCTTTATTATGAGACAAGAAGCTTCCAGTTCTTCATAACACATTAATTAGACTTGCTCAGGTTTTAAAACTCCTCCGTTTTCCTTTATGGGCCACGTGTCTGATTTTGTTCATGGCTCCATGTACCGTTCTTGCTGCAGGCAGCTTCCTGCTGTGGAGACGTCCCAAAGCAGGCTTCCCGACCCTCTGCTCAGGTCCTGATGCTAACCCTCCCCTGTCCTCCCACTGACAGCCAGCAGCCCGGATGTTTCTGAGGACGGGCCCTTCAGCACCAGCTGTGAAGCTCGTGCTCCTGGTTTGCCTCCTGGCCCTGCCCTCGCCCCTTGTACCCCTCATTCCTTCTCCTCTGCTCGTTCTTTCTGTCTTGTGCCCCTCCAGCCCTCTGCTTAAGTGTTGCCCACCTCTCATCAAAGCCTCTAAGTGCCTATTTCCCACCCGGATGGCACACCTCTGTGCTCGGCAATGCTGTCGGTTACCTGCCAGCATCTCAAACATACTGTGTCCGAAGATAAAGCTCCACTTCCCTAACGTCTTCCTTCTCCCTCCTGGTCCTTAGGCCGTGAAGCAGGGGGCTCTGCGACCCCTCACACCCACCTCCTCTCCCTCCTAGTGTCCCAGCTGTTAAACCTCCCCAGCACCCGTTTCCATCTCTCCACCCCCTCTGCTGCCAGGCTGGGCCAAGGCAGCACCAGTTAGCACCTGCCCCCCACTTGCCCTCTGGCTTTGCCCCCCTCATGTCTCCACCACGTTAGCTAGAATCTCCCAGCGAAAACCAGATCAAGCCCTTGAGCGCCCAAGCAGAGAGATGGCGTGTCACCAGACCTACCTCCCCATCTTCCGTGGCTCCCACTTGGGAAAGCCCAGGTCCTGTCCCACCACCATGTCATGTCCTTCCTTCCCTGGCGCACCATCTTTCCAGGCCCTGCAAGGTGCCCAGAATCTGCCCCTTTGGCAGCTTTTCCAGATGATTCTCTCCTCCCTTCCTCAACTTCTTGTTTCTCTCTCACATGGTCACATTCCTTAACCACTCTCGCCATTTTTATTATTTTTAGTATAACAACTATCTCATCTCTTCCTTTCTTGGTTCTTGTTTTAATCCTTTGCCATCTTTAACTTCCGTTGACAGCTGCCTCCAATCACTTCTTAAAGGTGGGGTAGGTAATCTAAATGAAATATTTGAATAAGAATTCTGAATTGTGCTCATATCATTGGATAAAGTGAGCATACAGCCAGGACTTAAAATCTGAGAGTTTACATACATTTTCCAAAAACAATTTCATAAAGAATTTTCCCTTGTAACTTGCAAGACTTCAAACCTTGGATCTCACCCAAGGTCCTAAGTAATAAATGTGGGAAAATGTCCATTGAGTTTTTCTCTCCAAAGACTAAAAAGGTCTCATTTATTCCTTGGAGACCTATCTTAATGTTTTTATTAAAGGAGAAGATTTGTGAATAGAAACTTGTGAAAGAATACATACTTAAAGAATGAGGCAATTTAATACCACAAATATGGATGAACCAAACACTGTTAAGTGGAAACTAAGTATTCTGTAGGTGTCCTGACATGTCAGAATAGGAAAACCTACCCAGAAAGAGAAGTCTCCTTGGAGAACACATTCTGTTTTCCAGTTATTTGAGTTGATTTGAGAACTTTTTTCTCTCAATTCATCCACTCTTGATGTAAAATGGATTTGGACACAGGTGGTGTAAGTGGCGGGCAAACAGCCGCATGGGCCCTGCGCCAGTCCTCCCAGAGTGCCTCTGTGTCCTCACTGGGGACTCTCAGGGCTTGTGGGTGCTTGGCAGACAGCCCAGGCCCTTTACATCTGCACCACTGGGCTCTGTCTGATGACCCTTCAGAACCTCTGGAAGCCAAGTTAATGAAGCCCTTAACATTAACAGGCTAATCAGAGCAAATGAGACTGTCCCTACTGAGTGCCTGTCTCAGCCCAACTCTACAGCAAGAAGGGACCCGTCTAAGCAGCCCTGGAAGTTGGGTTATGGTCATGTGACCACCTCCCACCTTCCGGTCCCAGGATGGGTGGCACCGATGACGGACACCCCCTACAGCACTCCCATCTCTTTCTCTGTGCTTCACTGACTGGCGGCGAGTCAGATGACCAAATGTCCCCCTGACCTCTCATCTCTCAAAAGCCTGCATCAGATTGGAAGGGCCACCCAGAGCACCCACATGTGCGTGCAGGGCTCTCTGCATGGAAGGCCGGGCAGTGGCGTGCCCAGCCGCCGGCTCCGGGAATTCCGAAGGTCTGGGTACAAGCCCAACAGCACAAGCGTCCTCTGGAGAAACCCCAGCGGCTCCCACTCTTCTCACATTTCCTCTAGAGATTCGTTCCATGTTTACTGGGCCTGCATGTGCACCTTCCCTGTAAGGCCTGGGGACTTTCAGCTCCTTTGAATTACTTTGTTTTCTGTGCCCTGGTGGATGTCAGTCTCTCATTTGTACTGTGACCCCCTACTCTTCAAAGTGCATGGAGTGATGAAAAGGGAACACTTCCCATGCATTAGTCTCACGACATCTGACCTCTGAAAGCTCACGTCTGGCCTTTCCTCACACCTCTATGGAGAATGATGTAGCACATGGCAGTCTGCTCACGACGTTTAAGATTCTGCAGTATAAATCCTCAGCTTTTTGTAGAACTAGAACCGGAAACCTGGTTGTAAGGACGCCACTGTTGGGGTTGACTTTTACATGTATTTTGAAATGTGGTCGTCAAGTTTATGGTTGTTCATATTTGAAAGGGCTCTTCCCCGACAACCCAGCCTCTACCCTGACCAACCAAGAGTCAAAGTAGTCGGAATACAGGGTCCAAACCAGCTGCAGGGGAGCACAAACGCGGGTGGCTACAAAGGACTGGAAATAACAAGGCACACGGCCCGAGTTTCTAAAGCCAGAGGAGTACATCCACCCCTGCAGGTGCACCCCCCACCCCCACTCCGAGAGAGTCCCTAGCTGTTCACAGCCCCCAGCCTCTGTCAGGAGTGGGCCCCTGGCACTGTTGCCTCTGTCCTGTTCTTCTGACTGTCATTTTATCCACTTCCTGCATTCATACCCACCCCCAATTTAGAGAGCTCTTCTGGTTTAACAATGTATGGAATAAGAATTAAAATGTTTGATTACTTCCATAATTTCCATCTAAAAAAGACTGCAGATAACAACAGAGAACATGTTTTTGTGAAGGTTTATTGAGATACCACATAATATAAATATTAGCAAAACTTGTTTAATTTTCCCTCAAAGAAAATGTATCTTCTTGTGTTTCTGTATTTACTTAGCAATAACTTACCACAAACTTCCCGTGTTTTAGCAAGGACAGTGGAGGTGCCCACTGTCCTTTTCTCATCAGGGCCAGGTGAGGTTTAGGAGTCCGAACTTCCTTCTAAAGTTCTCTTAGTCTCAGAGAGATGGCTAAGAATCCATGACATGGATAGAGGTGGGAGGGCATGTGGGCCTCACGTCACAGTGGACATGTCCTGTTCTCGCCCCCTCACAGGGGGACATAACGGGATGTTCACATTTGGTTTTGCATTGGGTTCCCTGGGAAACAGACCCTGAGAGATGGAGGTGTGCCTGCCATTTCCCCTCCACCCAGAAAAGCCTGTGGGGTTCAGGACAGAAAAGGAGTCTAGGCAGAGGGGGAAGTGGAGCCAGAGTGTGGTGAAAGTGAAGAACTAGCTCATCCCTGGGACTCAGCTGGGATGCCTGGCTGCATCCTTCTCAGTCAAGGCCTTGGGCAAGTGGGCCCTCTGCAGCTGCGGGTAATTCTCAGAAAGGGACAGAGTGACCACCGTCCCTTCCAAGGTCTTTAGTAAACTGAAGTTTGGAGGTGGGCATCTCGGTGGCACACCCTTGCATCTGCTACACATGCACTTAAATATGTTCCACATAGCTGTGTGTGGTCACACACGCCTGTGTACAGGTGCATGCGCTACACATCCATCCTCAGACGCACAATATGAATGCTTCCTAGGAAAGAAGAGGAGGTAGCAGTGCTCAAATATGCTTATGGATTTCTTTATTTGCCCCTTAGGCCGCATGCCAACACCCCCATCTACAGCCCACGGAAGCCCCCTTTACGCTGCCATCGCGCTCAGCAAAGCACCAGGTGTTTGTGGGAATGACGGATGTGGTTGAAACAACTCTTGAAGAAGGCTTTTACCTTGCATGAAGAATATTACTCAGAAGGCAGTGTTCCTCGGTCCCAGGGACAGTCTCTGGGGTGGACTGGATTTACCTCTGGCTTCTCTGCACCCCTGCAAGGTTCTGGCTCTAGCCCTTCAGCCGGCCTCCTCATTCAACTCCAGTGACTCACATTGTGCAGCCAGGCCTTCAGCACCTTCATCCTAGGAGTACAGGCTTGACTCAGCAGATGGCAATGGGCAACTCAGTCCTATTCCATTGCTGACAGACAATTTAATTTGCTTTCCCCAAACCCTTTTGTTTTATCTCTAACTCTTTCTTGATGACCTCTTCAGTAACCATTGTATTTCTGCAGTCCCCAGATATGCTTTGTTTCCATCACAAAGACCATGTAAAAATATGTACCTGGGAAAGATTCTTTTTGTCCCACAGAAGGTGAGACTCAACCCCTTTACTGGAACCATCAACAGTATCTATAATTAGTAAAACTTCATCAAGGAAAGAAAGAATTAAAAATGCCTTACAGGGAAGTAGGTATTTCCCTTAAGTGAATTATAATTTATAAAAGCCCCAGAAGCAAGCTTGATATAGCCACAATTTTTTTTAAAGGTAAAAACAACTTGAGAAGTAGACATTCTCAGGGCAGCATTAAATCACGTTGAGGAGCATGGCGTTTGCCTGCCTGCATTTGAATCCCTGCTGCACCCCTCCTGGCTATGTGACCTCAGGCAAGTTACTTTACCTCCCTGGGCTTCCCAGTTTCTTTAGGTGCAAAAGCGAAGATTATAAGTGTGCCCACCTTATAGTATTTCTATGAGACTTAAATGAATTAATATATGTAAAGTGTTTTGAACATTAACTGGCATATTGGAGGTACTGCAAAAATATTAGCTAATTTGTAAGAACTGTTCTAAAGCAAAATCCTTCTTACAGCTTTTTGCTTTGATGTCTTTATATATATATGTTCAGATTCCTTACTCTGTTGAATGTCTGGTTGACAGCAAGGATAAAAGACATATGAGAGAAAACTAGCATTTCTTCAGTACCTATAAGGCACTGGCCACATGTCCATCCTAACTGAACGTCCACCACAAACGTCCTGCCCATAAGGAGTGCAGGCAATGACATAACATGGCCTTCCTGAAACCCCCTGGCTTCTAAGCGGCAGAATCAGATTTGACACCTACAGTCCATCTGGCTCTACATTCACGTGATCAGATGACCTTGACTAAGCTGAGGTGAAAGGAAGTCACGCCTTCAGGTGACACTGTGGGGACAGCCCTTCTCCCTGGCTTGTCTCCCGCACCCCTTCCACATCACAGAGACCTAAAAGGGAAGGAAAAAGCTATTGATTTGGAACTGAGTGTGTCTCTGGGCTCAATATGTTGTAAAATTTGGTAAATTCAATACTTAGTCTCCTCTGTCCTGTCCCCAAACAGTAGGGGACAAACCTCGGGGTCTGGTCATGCTTAGGGGCTTCCTGAGCCTTAGGATTTATTGGTCTCACTGCTGTTGTTTTGAAATTAGCAAAAAATGTGCTAACCATTTCATGGAAAGTGAAAGAGAAATGATACCATTTCACATGGTAAATAAAGGAGAATGATAGCCTATATCCAGACTTCTCTAGTGGAATCACAACCAAGATGGACTATCAGGCGTGCCATTGCGTGTGAGAGCCCGAGCTCCAGAAGCTTCTAGAAGTTTCCACGGAGAGCAGATGCACATTGGGTTGGGGGTATATGTGTGGAGAGAGACAAGCACAGTAAAAATCAGTATCTATTCTTTATTTTTTTCTCTTACATGTCTGGTTAGATGAGTTTTGACCATTGCATACATGCACATAACCAGAGTCCAGACAGGATAAAACAGTTCATTTCCTGCGCTTCCTCACATGCCCCTCCATCACCTCCTGGACGCCCCTGGGTCCCATCTTCCACCACCTGCATCTCGCTGGCATTTGGAGTTCACATAAACAGATTCATACAATATTTATTTCTTTGCTGTTGCTCCTTTCTTTGAAAATAACATCCTTGTGACTCATCGGGGTGGTTGTATGCATAAGTAGTTTATAAGAAATCCTTGCTGAGCAGGGTCCCAGTGCATAGCTGTGCCCCAGGCTGCTGGGTTAGTGACACGGTGGTGGCCCCGGACACATGTGGTTTGGGGCCATGAGGCACAAGCTGGCGCCTGGCACAGCCTCATCTGGAGGGCACCCCAAGCTGTCAGGGTTCACCAGGGCCACCAAGCCCAGTCTACAGAAGGCGGGGCGATCATTGAATCTTTCTTCAGTAAGAAAAGCTTTAGCTCAACCTGAAGGGCAGGGCTGTTTCAGTTGCTGAGCAGGTGAAGCGAGAGTTCCTGGCAGGTCAGGGCACATTCCAGAAACTGGAGCCATCAATCAGCCAGCGCTTGGGTGCAGAAAGGGACCCAGAAGGATTCCATGGAGAGATGAAGGGGACCAGGAGTCAGAGCCATCATCACAAGGCATGTCAAGGCACTTGAATTTGATTCTGAGGACCTGAGAAATAACTAGCATTTAAGCCAGCACATCTTTTGACTGTGCTCTGGTTTTAGCTTATTTCCCTTCTGTTTTCTCTGGGTGAGGAGTAAGGGTGTTTTGCTTTCCTTTCCTCCCCCTCCCCTTTCCTTTATTTAGGGCGCCTTAGGAAGACACTTCTCCCACCAGTACAGATTCTCTGGCCCTTCACCGACAGTTGTTTCCTGAGTGACCTCTGTGTTCTTGGGACAAGGCTGGCTGTGTAGCCATTTTGTGTGTCAGGAAGATATTTATGTTTTTAGGTTTTGAGCTGCACTGGAAAAAACGTGACGTTTCAGAGATGTGAGTAGGTTTTTTACTCAGACATGGTCAGTATGTCTCCTTAGCTACAGACCCTTGGGACCGCAGACCTGGAAGCAATAGGCTTCCTCATCTTTATACAAATAAGTCTGAGGCTCAAATACCTTCTGTAATATTCCTAACAATTGACTGCCCATCGCAACTGAGAGTTCTTAAGAAGCAGTAGAGGTGTTCCTGAGGAATTTCATTTCCTTTCAGCTCATTCTATCCAGGATAGAAAGGCCTTCCCCTTATTTGCCAGAAAATCCATTTTTGTACAATTCCTCCCAGGGCTGCTTTGTGGCCCATGGTTGTCATGACTACCTGCCTGCTGTCTGAGGACTCATCACGTCCCTCTGAATCTTCTCTTTCCTAGATCAAACACTGAGACTGCCATTAGCTGTCCTTGGTAGCAGGTCCCTGTCCCTCCTCACCTCGTTTTCCTCTGGACGTGCTTCAGAGTCAGGGCTCTGATTAGACTCTGCTGTTCAGAAACGAATGTTACATGTCCGTCGCCGGCGGGGGCTCCTCATGGGGCCATGACATCACCTTCCTGTCCCAGTTTCTGTGTTTCCGCTCACAGAGCTCCGGCTTGCAGTGAGCATTTTGGCGTACATGCCTCAAAGTTGACTTACACTGAATCTGACATGATTGTAGAATAACTGAGACATATATCTGGTCACAACTACTGAGCAGTAACACCCAGCCAGAACCTAAGAAACAAGCCTTACGGTTTAGGGAGTAATTCAGCTGTTTCTGCACAGTTCAAGAAAAAAAAAAAATCCTTTTTTCAGATTCAACCTAGAAGTCTATTCTTACCCAAGAGCTAGAATAGGTTGGAACAACAGAACTTCTGGTGTCCAACAGAACTTTCTGGAGGAATGAAATTCTCCATATCTGCACTTTCCAATATGATAGCCACAAGGCACAGGTGTCCATGGAAAGCTAGAATGAGCCCAATGCAACTGAGAAAATGAATTAAAATGTTTTATTTTGTTTAAATTTATATTTAAATAGCCACATGTGTCTAGTGGTTACTGCACTGGGCAATGCAGGGTATAAAGCCACTCGGTCACCAAGGGCCAAGGAAGGACGAAGATAATGGTGGAAAAGGAGACAGAAAGACGCAGAAAGAGAAAATACCTATGAGATGATTGGCTGGGAGACAATTTCATAGAACAAGCATTGGAAGAGAATGCATTCCTATTTCTAGTATTAAATAGATCTTACAGGCGAATTAAGAAAAACATCACTATACATATACAAACAATTATTTTTCATAAAAATATTTGAGTTCACTGGTATTAATTATCTTTTTACAGATGAAAATGAGCATCAGCAGTGTTTGCTGGCATGTATATATTAGGTCAGGGAGCCTGGATTTTAGCCCAGATTTATTCATTTGTGTATTTGTTATATATTTTTATATATTGTTTATATGTATATATATATATATTTACATGTAATTAATTTCATCATGATATCTATGATGTCTATGATACACCAATCTTGATATACTGTATATCATATGTGTGAATAGATCCCTACATGCATGTATTTATACACATGTATCTGCTTAAATATATACTTTCCATGTATATTACAGGTATTTACATATAAGTGTAGGAAAAGTTCACTGGTTAGGAACTAAATGAGACGACACCTTTTTGTATTAAAAAACTGATGGTGAGTGAAGTCATATTGGAAACCTTGAAAAATGTCTTAAAACACTGATAACAGCACTTGAGCAGCATAGATTAAATAGGAAGATGTTTCTCATTGTTGATACGCACTCTCCTGTGCGTAACTCTCCATCCAGTCTTGAATTTCCTTTCCAGACAATGGCTACCACCCAGGACCACCTGGTATTGTCACGATCAGAATATCAACAATATTGGCTGTTATTTTTATATTTTGCTATTTTAAGTAAGGTCTTAAATACTGAGTTATGGGATCAGAGATTGAAGGGATTTCAGAGACTGAACCTAATTTGGTAATTTGCAGATGAGGAAGCCGAAGCCCACGGTGGTGAAGTGATTTGCTAAGGTCTCAGACGAGTTGGTCACAGCTCTGGGTCAGCCCGCAACAGCTCACATGCTGAGTTGTGTTTTCATGACAGAGTTGATCTGTTTATCTGTTGGCTCAGAGTCTCATGTAACTTATGATTGATATTTGTCTTCCTGGTTCAGTTTTATTTCCTTCCCCCCTAAAGCAGAAAAATAAAGCTGGAGAAAATTACCTCTGTTGATAATAATAATAAAATTTCTGCAAAAACAGGAAACTTTTGAATGTGACACCCTTTCAACAACGGAATAAACAGGAAGTGAATAAAATAACTTGTGATATGAGTTGAGATCTCTTATTTCTGCTCATTGAACATGTATTTCAGAGCCAAAGCCCTATATACCAATAATTATTAAGTAGTAATAAATCCTGCCATTTGTTGAGCACGTACTCTGTTTAAGGCTCTGTGTTAGTTCGCACAGGCTGCCAGAGCAAAGTACTGCAGCCGCGGTGGCTTAAACCGTAGACATTTATTTCTCCCACTCCTGGAGGCTGGAATCAAGCAAGACCCAGAGGTGGTCAGGGCTGGTCTCCTGAGCCCTCTCTTCTTGGTGTGGGGATGCCCTCTCCTCCTGTGTCCTCACGTGGTCATCCGTCCACGCATGTCTAGGTCCTGATCTCCTCTTCTTATAAGGACCCCAATCAGTTGGGGTGTCAAGTTACATTAGTCACCTTTTCAAAGACCCTGTCTCCAGTATAGTCACATTCTGAGGTTAGGGGGTTTAGGGCTTCAGTATAAGAATTTGGGGAGGACAAAGGTCAGCCCATAACAGGTTATATCTTAGTACAATTTTTATAATAAAACAGTAAGATACATAATACTGCCCTCATTTTACAGAAATCTGAGGTTAGAGAGGTGACCCGTTCAAGAGCTCACAACTCTGTCGGATGGAATCAAGCTTGAACACCGTCTTTGCCCAGTTTCCCAACTTTTACTTTCCCCCCACATGTCAGACAGCCAGCCAGGAGGTAAGTGTGCGTTTAATATCCATCTGGACAGAAGACAGGCAGAGCTTAAACTTCAGAAGGAGTCCCAGTGGACTCTACCCAATCTTCTGTGGAGAGGACCCATCTTTTGAGGGGTGTTTCTATGCTCCCTACAGCTTCAAGGGCATATATTCCCTCCAGTTAAGATACATGTCTGGAAAGTTTATGTTTTTCAATTTTCCAAATGTGTGTAGAGTCTGAATAATGAATTTTTGAAATGCGTGTGGTGGAAGTGTTTGTGTTTTGCGGGTGTGGGGTCCATCTGTGTGGGCGACATGCCCATAATTCGTGCTGTTTTAAGGGGCATCTAATGACAGGCGTAGTCCTGTTCCCTCCCAAAGCCTTCAGCATCTTCACTGTGACTGCTACACCATAAGAGGCCTGGAAATTGGAGCGGGAGAGTGGCATGGCTTACCCCAGGAGCTAGGGAGTGAGCAGGGTCCTGGTACTGCCAGATTATGCACGTGTCTGGTCCTCTGCATCCTCATGTCTATGTTAAGGAAGTGGCATGATACAATCTCTTTTTAAGATCTGCACTGTTTGCATTTTCATCATGATTAACAACATGTCATTTCACTTAGTACAATGAAAAATGAATCAGAAATGTTTTAGGAATAGATTACACAAAAAATTAAGACTAAAAAGATATTTTAAGAGAAATATTTAGTTACTTTGAAACACTTGGTTGTGAATTAGAAATTTCATTATCCACTTTTTAATAGATGTCATACTGTTCCTCAAAAACAGGTTAAAGTGAATTGTTATGTATCATTAATCATAATTCTCATTTCAGATTTTATGTTTCCACTAGAGGTTCAGTTTACATGGAATCTCTTTACATAATTTTAGTTTAAAAAATATATTTTTTGAAATTAAGAGTTTCCAAGTGCCTGTGCATTACAGAAAATTTGGAAAACACCATGAAGTTTACAGAACAAAACAAAATCTACTCCCAATCTCAGTGCACAGAGATGAAGAGCAGGCATATTTTGATGTGTGTAATTTGTAGTGAGAGGTGCGGTCTTGGTTTTTGCTTTGTCATTAGCTTTATCTCGTTCTCTGGACCTCACCCTAACGGTTTTTCCACCGGAAGCTGGGTCACAGGGGCTAAGGCTAAGAATAATAATTGTGCCAAAATTAAAATGCACCTCCCACCTTTGT
The DNA here is from genome assembly GCA_029783875.1 of Phataginus tricuspis. Taxonomy (NCBI): domain Eukaryota; kingdom Metazoa; phylum Chordata; class Mammalia; order Pholidota; family Manidae; genus Phataginus; species Phataginus tricuspis. The sequence continues at coordinate 921,578 of JAQQAC010004068.1, read as the reverse complement.
AACATCCGTATTTACCACTCTGTACATGGAAGGGAATGAAAAGGGGCCCTTTTGGAATCAGCTTTCCCATCGGTGAACCCGAGGCCTGGCTGGGAAGAGAGCCGAGGACACCTCTCCTGCCTCTAAGCCTTTCCCTGGCTCCTGAGCACGTTTAGCAGCCATTGTGAGATGGAATTCGCAGCTCTTACAGGCAGGTTGCAAAGGACGTGAGGCAGCAACAGTCACATGGACGCTATTACATTACTATTTAGGAGAAGTGCTTGTGACTTTCAGTGGTGGTGATGGCCTGGAAGTCAGCATGTGCGTTGGACCTAAGGGAGACTGAGCACTGAGGGTGAGCTAGCCCAAAGTGGGGGGGGGGGGGGGGCTGCGACGAGCACCCGCCACGGTCCCGATTTCGTCACTGACACTGCGATCTAGGTTTTAGAGGCTGCCAACATTGTTTGTCATTGCCATCAGATGGGCAAGTGACATGGACTGGCTGCGGACAAATAGCAGATGCCTTCAGAGCAGCGAATTCTGATATCCCGTGTTCATATATCTCTATGGGAATTCACGGCATTCTCTAGGCAGTGGGCCAAGAGATAAGCACCGTGGCTTTGAACAAGAGTGGAAATGGGTTAGGATGCTTTTGGGAAGTGCACTTTCCTGGCAACCTGAAGGGGCCTCTTTTCCCTGCCAGCACGAGTTCTAAGGGCTGAAGGTTGCGTCTGGATGTTTTTTGGATGTGGGCTGAGTTAGCTGCGCCACAGCCCGCCGGCGCTGATGCTGAGGGAACGGCTTGCTCCGTGCCCTGACAGCTGACGTGCTTTGGCGTCCTTAGCAGCAAGGAGCAGTAACTGACTTAGCTAAACAGATTTCCCCGTGCATGAGTGCTGCCAGCGCAGTGATGGGCAATGATCGTCTCTCTCTCTCTCTCTCTGCTTTTCCCTGGATACTGCGTTGATCATTTCAAGAGTGTTTACAAATGTAAGCTAGGCTGACATTTTGCAACGTCTATTGGCAATTACAAGATTTCATGTTAACAAAGGAAAATTCTCCTAAGGCAACTAAGTTTCCCCAGTTGCTCTCAGTGCGACAGTTTTGTAACTATCATCACTAAAGGTCTTGTTTCTTGAAAACTTTTTTTTTTACTAAACAACAAAATACAAAATGTACTCTTGACTTTCTTTAGCTTTCGTATTTGTTGGTTTACGTCCCCTAGTTAATTTGTCAGCCACTTAGCTCACTTGTTGAATAATGAAATTAGAAATAAAGATTTGGATAGGTGGTGAATTTAGGGCTTATATTCATCAAAGTCAATTGTTCCTTTTTATTTTTATTTATTTTATTAGCACTGTGTCATGATGAAGAGAAAAATCCATTGACTTAAAGAATAAATTATGTTAATTAAAATGTGTCCTATTGGCCAGATGTCCTTGAAAGGAATACAAGATTTGGATGAGTCTTGAGAAGGAATGCAGTTTCTTCCACTGCCTAGAGCAGAAGAGTATTTATATATTCCTGTGTTGAACACCCAACTACAGGTTGACCAGAAATCTCATGTATGAAATTAGGTTTACAAGGGTACAATAGTTCCACAAAGGTAATCTATCACTCCAAGTTTTATTTATCAGTCTTATCCATGACATAAATTCACTGGTGAATATAGATGTATTTGTAACTTAAAGGATGCAGCATTCAGGTTAAATGTCATGAAAAGGCATGACGATGAATGTCCCGAGCAGAGCCTGTGAGGTGGTGACTTAGCTGGTGTGATGTATTTTGCTGCTGAAAGAGCTTATCATTATCTGATGATTGTTTATGTTGTACCAGAATCACTAAAGCTGTGAAACCTCTTTATACTTATTCTTGATTACAATTATAATAAGAAATCCCCATAATTACCACTTCTTGAGCACTTTCTGTATGCCCGATATTATGCTAAACACTTTTCATGTATTCTTGCTTTAAAAATAAGACATACAAAAATTAAGATGGCAAAAATGATATTTTAAGGGCAATATCTGATTAAATTTAAACATTTGGGATGAATAGAAATGTTATTATTCATTTTAAGCTATTTATTCCTTCTTTTAACTTTTTGAGCCCTGAAACTGAGTTTCAGAGGGATTAAATAATTCCCCATCCATATGCAGGGACAGGTGGAGCTAGGACGTGGCCTCTGCCCTGTCTCATGCCAAAGTTCTGCTCTTGCATTCCCGTGCTCCACGTCCTCTGCCCTGAGTGCAAGGCCGGCAGGCTGTGACCCTGGGCCTCCAGCTGCAGGGCCTGGCAGCAAGCCCAGCCTTAACTGAGATGATGGCACAATGAAGTCTTACTTGTGGTTTTGAATTTTATGCTCTATAATGCATGAACTTGAAACACTGAAATAATTTACTTTGAATATTCCCTAGAGAACCCTGGGCCCTTCTTTCTCCTATACTCAAGGACCTTAATAATGCCACTTCCTTCTTCAGATTTATTTATGATGTAGACATACATAAAAATATGTACCCATGTATGTTATATATAGATACTGAGAGATCATACACATAGGTGTAGAGATATCTTATATGTATAATCTCCCTCATATATATGCATGGGATGTATATGATATATATGTCATACACACATGTGAGAGGAGAATACAGCAAATCTTTCTTGAAGAAAATCTGAAACATTCTAAATATCTAATGGGGAAAGGGACAGGTTAATAAAGATAAGTAAGCTTTTTTAGGAATGTTATTTGCATTTAAAATGAAGAGTTATAAAGAGGGTAAGTAAAAAGGTCGGCAGAGGAGGGTGGAGCGGGCAGTGGAGAGAAGCCATGCGAGGGATCCTGCAGCCCGAGGAGCATGTGGAGGAGGCCTTCCCGCTTTGGACACTGGCGGAGGATGGGTCCTGGCCTCGGAATGCCCACCTCAACCTTCTGAACAAGCCTGGGTTTGTGTCTACTGCTTGTAAACAAAACAGGCATGGCTGGAGCAAAAACCATGCTTAGTAGAAAATCATGAAGCAAATTTACAGGTTTTTCAACAATTTAATAATGAAAATAATTTTTGAAAAAACACATGATATCAACACCTTATGAAACACAACAGTGGAATTCACTTTTCCTACTGAAGTAGAGTCCCTCATGTCACAGATGAATAAAACAGGAGGCCTTTGGTGCATCTAGGAATTCTACAAGCCTCTGTACCTCATGGGCGCAGAGCAATCGCTAATGAATACTGCTAAGTGCGGCTCAGTCAGAAATGCAGACAAATCGCTCTGAACCTGTGACAAAAGCCAAGGGGTTAATATGGTTAATGTTTAAAATTTTTTACATACATGTAACATTTCACTTAAGTCAAGCCAAGCGTATTTGGATCCACACTGGATCTTGACTGTAACCATGGTGACAAGATCAACAGGCCAGTCAGCGGGAAGGGCAGTCAGTTCCTAGATTGGGGTTTGATGGGTTTTTTACTTATCAGACCACTTTTTCTTGTTAGTTCAATGACTGGTTAAATACTTTTTAGAAAGATGAAAAGGGCCTCAATAATTTGTGTTGGTGTTGATAGGAAATCAGCGTGGGATGCGCACGCATGGGTGCCTGGGTGTAGCCCTGGAAAGGGCTCCTCAGCTCTTCCCACCAGCCAGGGGCTGCTCCTTCCCCTCCAGGGTCAGCCTGAAGGTGACCAGAGGGGACAGGGGGTGGGGGGACACAGACACAGGTCAGAGGGCAGCCCGCCCCACGAGATGTGGACGCTTCTCAGCGGCAGGCTGCAGCACAGAGGGCGTCTCACCGCTGAGGAGCCTGCAGCTGCTGGGGACACACCAGCTAAATCTGGGCATCACTGCCAGGCGCCGGGATCCCCGATCCTGCCGAGGTGAGGTCTCTGCTCAGGGTCAGCCGCTGACCCCGGCACAGATGTCCCGGGCACAGTGCTGCTGCTCGACAGGGGTGCCTTCCTGCCAGAAAGCACTAGGCTTCCCCACGCTCTCAAGGCGGCCAAGCAGCCAGGCCCGGGCCAGGGAGGCCGTTCCAAGAGAGGCCCTGGCACCCGTCCCAGGGGCCCAGCATGGCCCCCCTTGACCACCAGAATTGGTGGAGGCCCCACTCATCGGTCCTGTGTCCCCCACCCCATGGGGACCCTACTTGAGACACTTTTCCCCGACACTGGACTTTGTGGGCTGCTCTGCACCCCGCGCAGGCTCCCTGGCTCTGGGGCCGGGAAGGATGTGGGGCCCAGTCTGTCCCTCTCAAGCGGGTTCA
>JAQQAC010004068.1:879270-917328 GCA_029783875.1 Phataginus tricuspis | reverse complement strand
GCATGATGTTAATCACCCTTCAGGGCAGCATTCAGAGAGGAGCAGGGCTGGTAAGGATCTGGCCTTAATAGGCCTGGCTTAGGGAGTCCAGTTCCTATGGGCTACCAGGCTCTCAGAGGGTTCTTCCTGCACGGCCACAGGGGGGCTCACCTGGTTTTGCTCTTGTCACTGTGTCCCAGGCATATGTCCTATAGGAAGCATGTTATATGTGCCATTAAAATGTGCTCCAGTCCACATAACTGTGTGCTAAATAAACCTTCCAGTTTAACAAAATAAAACGAAACTGAATCAAGGCTAGAACATAGCCCACTGCTGAGTGGGAACTGTTCCCAGAACTGTTCACTTTGATAGACCCTTTACCGGTGATGGCCCTAGTCCGGCATCGGCTCCAGCCCTCATCCACCCGAGCAACCGGGCAAGGTCCTCAGCACCGTTGCTAGGAGGCAGAGGTTCTGTTTCCCACCAAGTGACCAGAGGATAACTGCAGAGGGGACCTGCACACAGGCACACATCTCCTGTAATCCTTCCATTATCAAAATTTATTCTGACTAGAAAAACGGGAACAATTTTATGAGACGTGTATCAAGACCAGGATAGCATAAGTCTCCATCTCCCGGCTTACCTCACACCCTGTTGCTCCTGGCACATGTCAAGAACGCAATAGCCAAAGGATGCCCAGAGCCTTTAAGAAGTCTGTTTCCTAAAATTCTTGGATAACTTTATATGTAGATTTGTATGCACAATGCCCAAACAGGTGCACATGTACCTTGAAAGAATAGAAATTTCATCAGAAAAGAGAGATATGTTTACTCATAAATGACTTTGCAACTCCTCAAACATAGAGAAATACCGACTTTTAGTGGCCATATACTTGGGAAGAAGGTTTTTAAAAAAACACAACTAAGCTGCCATCTTTTAATCTTTAAAAAAAATGGATGTTCTTACAGTGGAAGAATATGTTTGGGAAAAATGTAGGCCTCAAAATCTGAGTTTTGTTGACAGCTAAGGGCAGAGAAAGCTTCTTGCTTGAAGCACCCACAGAGCTCTGCTAGACCGGAGGCAGAATTAGTAGATCTGTCTGATAATTCAGATCTGATTATATGATTTCCTTCTGACATTTGAAGGAAAATCCCTCTCTGTGTGGCCATGAGCTCCTGGAAGGCAGGAGTTGTCTTGCTCATTTCCAGCACCAGAAGGAATACCAAGCATTTGATAGGTGCTCCATCGATCCTTCCTTCCTGAATGAAAGAATATCAAATGTCATATATGTGCATGGGACTCTCAGCTCCTGTGCCCAGCTGAGGCCATATTTGTATCAGTTCCAGAGAGCAGCCTTTAAAAAATAGATATTGACAAACTGAAAATCTTGAAAAAGCCTGGTGAAAAATATAAAAATGACCTGGGCAACCTGTTAGAGGAGAAACAGCTCAGAGGACGGTGATCATGCAGCCCGGGAAAGGGCAGACTATCGGCCAAGTGGCAGTGTTCTTCATGTAACAAAATTGTAGCTTTGCCACATCATCTCTGCAGCTTCAGACTATAGAACTGAACCAATTGGTGAAAATTATAAGGAATCATGACTTAACCCTAGAAAAACACTTTCTGATATTTGGAGTTTCCAGCAGTGGCAGAGGCTACCTCGTGAGGCAGGGAATGCCACTGGAAACATGCAAAGAGAAGGTCACTAAAACTTGCCAAGTATTGTGGAGCCCCTCCTGTGTGCAGCGAGAGAGAGGCTCCCCACCTGCAGCAACGGAAACCTCAGAGCAGTGCCCTCTAAAGAAGCCTCCTTCTCCATTGCACGACCGTGCTGAGGTGGGTGGAGGTCTGAGAATGGGCTTCTGCTCCTGCACCCATGGACGCACCTGCTCTTTGGGTCTTGCTGCCCCAGCGCATCCTGCCTAATCGGAGTCATCACTCTGTGGGGTGTCAGGTGGGTGAAGGGCAAGAGCAGGACTTCAGGCCAAGGGTTCGCGTCAGCATTTCACGGACCTCGTATTTCACAGACTTCATCATCACGTTCCGCCGGCCCAGACCTCTCCATGTAGGCAGTCCCACTCAAGGGGGGTCACACGTTTTGTCTCTAGACAGGGAGACTTTTGTTGCATTAAGATCCCATTACTACAGAAGAAAGACGACTGGCTTTGGGGAGAACGCGGGAAGCTGCCTGCTGTAACAGAGGCGATCCATAAACGATTACGGATTATCTGTGATGTAGCGGGCACAGCGTCAGAGGCGGAGGCAAAACACAGATAAAGTGTGGTTCCTGCTTTCAATAAGCTCACTTTCGAGGAAAGAAAATGCACCTTTGATAAATAGTTATAATACATAGAAGTGCAATCAATCTATAAGCAAGGTTCAGGTCTGAAGACCACGATTTCAAACGGGCTTTGGGAAAAGTCAAGGACCAAATTTAAACTGTCTTGAAGAGTGAAAGAAAGCACTTCACTAGCCTTTAAGGAGGAATAGGAATCTTCTGGGCAGGAGAAAAACATTTGCAAAGCCCAGAGGCCTGACATCTGAAGTTACATTTCTGAAACTGGAGAGGAACCCGGTGAGTTAGTGTGCAGAGGCGCTAAGTGGCTTGGGCTGTCACGTCATGTGAAAAAGTTGAAGTTGATTTTCAAGGTGGTGAATGGACATTCAGAAGATTTCTAAGCTGGATAAGCTACGATGTGCATTAAATAAAAGTCATGGAGCCTAATGACAGATAAATAACATCTGTAACAGCAGGAACAGAATGGTGAAGACACCCTGGAGACAGGGGGAAGGGCAGATGTGTGAGGCCCTGGGGCGGGGCTGGCTGTCGCTGTGATTAGCTCTGCCTCCCCAGGGGCTCTATGTCTGTATACAAACGCGAGTGAAGCAGGGTCTTGAGGCCTTCACATGAATGGTGATGCACTCAGTGGACTGTAAACTCACACTGTGGAATTAATATGCAGGCTGGATTTGCAGATCTTGTCTTCCTCAGAGGCAGCCTAAAAAAACCTAATGTAAGTAATCGCTACATAGGTAGGTGAAGACAGTCCACATGAAGTTACGAAATACAGGTAAACTTGAGTTTCATGGAAACTTCATGTTTAAATAAGTAGGCTCCACTGAAAATATGCATGCCTGCCTCTCACAAAGTAAAATACCAGTTCAGGTCAATAAACAAGATATTCAGCCTCCAGACTGTGAGAAATACATTTCTGTTGCTTATAAGCCACCTAGTCTGTGGAATTTCTTTATAGCAGCTGGAATGGACTAAGCCCTATAATTATTCTCTTGCTATCCATTCCACACAAATTATCTCAGATTTCTCATTTTTCATGCACTTTTGGTTCTTGTACATTTAAATATATATGTGCGTGTATTATATGAATGAATTTGCAATCAATTTGTGCAAGATTTTTCACTACGAAAGAAAAATGATTTGATCTCATTTTTTTCCCAAAATACAAAGAGATCTCTTTACTTGGAGACTCAGTTGAAAATTCAGTCTTATCAGAAACCTCAGACTCTTCACATGTCTGACTTTCATGTGGAATCCCTGCTACTGTCGCCTGATGTTCCCTTGAAGGGCAGCTACTATCTCTGTGGCTGTCCCTGTTGTGAATGGTCTGACTTCGTATTCTCTTCAAATGACATGAACCTGAAGTTGCCTTGTGAGAATGCTGTGAAGACAGAGTGGAGGCCAGCTGGGACGGACAGAATCTGCCTTCTCTGCCTGTATATGCAACAGTAATGAAATTAGGGCCTGGGGGGCGGCGGTGCAAAGGTTGGGGGTGGGGTGGGGTGGAGAGAGCCAGGTTTTAACTTTGTATTGCATGGAATTTAAGACTTGATGGTTTGCCTGCAGGTTATGCTTTTTATACTTTGATTTATGGTCTACAAACCTGAGGCTTGCCCCAACCTCCTGCTTCACCAAGCTCTCATATTTCCAAATCTCCTTTTTCTGCTCTAATTTTTCTTTTTGCCTGAACACTTAACCACCTCTGACATACTACATAACTTACTTGTCTATTATGCTTCTGATTATTACCTGTCTCTCTTACTCTCATAAAGAAAATTTGACTGTGTGAGGGATCTTTGTCTACCCTGTTCATGATCTACCCCAAGTGTCTAGGGTACTGCTTGGTGTACAGTAGGTGCTTTAATGCATTTGTTGAATGACTAGATGACTCCTGTTTTGATTCTGGGAGGCATGCACAGACATGTGTATAGGCAATAAAACTGATTAGCTGCATGAAATGATCATCTGAAGGTGGTGTCAGCATAAAACAGAAGCAACCCCTGTTATTTTTCTCAGAGGATTTCAACGGTGGCGTGAGGATGGCATTTATAGCCTAGGGCCTCATCCCTGCAGACTGGATTATAGCCCACCACGGGAGGGGCGCTGTGCCTTTGATGGTGAAATAACCCAGTGGCCGGATCATGCTGGTATGGTGGGGACACAACCCAGCATCAACAGTGACAGCCTCAAGTCCAGGCATATCCTTGTGCCACCTTTGCTGAGCGGAGTATCTCAGGGGAGCATCTGTCAATGTCTTTCTCCTCAGCTCACTGTGCATTCAGCGGATCACTGGTGAGCCTGACGCACTGATTTCCAAGGGCTTTGCTCTCAGGGCTGTGGCCACAAAAAGCAGTCCCCGTGGAGTCCTGAGACCAAGGCCAAGGAGGAGGGGAGGTAGCAGGGTTCTCTCTCCCCAGTGCCTGTCAGGGCAGCGTGGGCGGATGGTGGAAACGGTGACTCCTTATTTTGATTTACTGTTAAAGGTTATACTGGTATTCTGGTCATGGTGATCCAGAGTTCTACAGGAAGTTCCAGATTTATAATAGCTCTAATATTGCCAAATGTGGCAACGAAATCAGGGGTTGAAAGAAGCATTTTGCCAACAGTTCAACCTGGATAAGGTCTGCAGTGACTCACTAGCAGGTGAATAAATGGTGAAAGCATCTGCTTCTCCCATACACCCTATAGTTAACATGTACCCTGCTTATTAGATTATGAGTTCAAACGTGTTTTTCTTTCAAATCCACTTCAGTGAATATGTAATTTAATAATCCACTTTTTGAGAATAGAGTGCAACTGAGGGATAAAATGGAGAAAACCAAGAGCCCCAGCATCAAGGTTTTAATGGTATTTCTCATTCAAACAAGAGAAGCGCAGGCAGCCCCTAGAAGTCTCTGGCTTTATTTACTTAACAGGACATTTTTGTGATCACCTTATCAGTCTGATGTTTATACGTTATCTTTACTTCAAGATTCCAGTTTCACTGGATACATGCCGTGGAGTGTTGTTATGGTGCCTTGGTCACACGGGGCCATGGGGGTTGAAGAGGATGGGCCAGTTCAGAGAGCTTTTAAAGCTGTCACTGGAGCCCTCCTTTATTTAAGAACAGAAAGACGTAAGTGTACCTCAGAGGCTTTCAGTTCTGGCCCATGGTCTCAGGAAGTTCTAATGGCTCGAATATGTTTCAGAGAAGTATTTGAAAAACATTGAAATCAAATTTCATGTACTTGATTTTTTTTCTGATCATGGCTAAAATGTTCAACCAAATGAAAAAAAAACAAACATTTCCTGCAAATATTAAAGCCCTTTGTTAACTTTTGGTGAAAAAAAGTGTTCTGGCCACTTTCTCTGCCATAAAATGCATTTTTTGAAACAATATAACTATGGAGAAGTTGTTGAAACTTCAGAATAAGAGAGACATAGATTTGCTGTTCGAGACCCAGTGTGATGACTTTGAAAATATCTCAGTCTTGCCTTTTCATGAGCTCTTTCACAACCTGTTAACTTCTCTCTGAGCCTCAGCTTTGCATTTTTCTCATAAGTAGTACATTTCCTACACAGGTTCTTTGGGGATTAAATGAGATGGCATGTGTGGCGTGGTTAGCATGACTCCTGGTGGAACGCAAGGGTGGCCGAGCATGTTCCTCTTCTTATTGCTCCAGAAAGTGGCTTGATAAGTTTATTACAAGTTTATTTATTGATTGATAAGTTTATGAGCAGGAGGCTATTATTATAATGGCATAATGAGTATAACAGATAAACTTTTCAAATACATTTCCTAGCTTCCATACAACGATTTTGTTATTGTTAACATATGGGGAAAACACTGATTCTTCTATAATGATTCTGCAATGGCCATCACTGTCATCACCATTTCTATCATTTTTAAATGGATGTTTTCTTCACCTTTTAATGTCTCTGAAATCAAGACCTGGATTTTACTCAATGTCAAGAACAACATGCTCTCTCCAGCTGTCATGGGAGGCAGTTTCGTCCGGACAGAGCTGTCACTAGGGTTAGATGCTTTCCTCTGGACACAGAAGACATCAGTTCCTTTGGCCATCACATGAGCTATTTGCTTTGGTAGCATTGGATGCAGTTAAAATTTACATTAAATTTGGATCAGAAATTGCCAGTTGTCTGAGAAATGATTGAAACAAACACTTATTGTATGTACACACAATGCTGCTATACATCAATTTAGTGTAGCACCAATTTTTAAATGTTTACAATACATCGTACAATTTTTAAATTCAGAGAGGCCATTGTAATAGGTTCATGCATCATGAGAGATTATCAGTAGGCATTAAAAAATACATTTATTTTAAGTTTCCACATGTCTTCTAGAAAAAAGTTCATTGAGTTTTTAGGTCAGCTAAGAAAAAAATAAATAAAGCTACAATTTTGACCAAATTCCAATATTCTCAATCCTTGAACTTTATGTTTTCAATCCTTAAAAATCATGAGCACAAGTTCTTAGAATGGTGAGTGTCCGTGAAGACACAGATAAGTGCCGGCAGGCAAGCATCTTTCAGAAGGACCTCTAGACTATGAAATGAAGATCACTTAAAGTCAGCTATTGATTATATCTCGAGGAGAAAGGCAAGATATAGTTTTATTCATAAATATTTTGTCATTACATCCTAGGAAAAAAGTATAAAATCATTTTGTTTTATTTTTTCTGTAAATTGCTATTATTAAAGTGGTTTGAAATATTTAAATTGATTACATTTTAGAGTCAAGGAACTACAGTCACTTTAATAGGTTTCTTCTTTAATCTCGTCAGTTCTGTAGACAGATTGCCACGTCATCAGCAGGGGCGGGGCAGCCCGGCAGGCAGTTAAAGACACAGGCTCCCAGATCAGCGCCTGCATCCAAGTCCTCTCTTCATTACTCATCATTACGTGAGCATGAGCAATTCATGCGTGGTTTAATGTGGATCTTATCCCCTGTAACTGGTGCTGATAATACCTGCATCCCAGACTACTGGAGGCCAACTGAGGAAACGTAAGCAAAGCATTGCTCGTATCATGTGCCTACAGTAATTGCTTAAGACTTTAATATTTTTATCTACCCTGGATTTTCAGAACTCTTTCTTTCAAGAAACAGAGACTGACTATCATCTATTAAAAGGCTACAAAAAAAAATCTGAGAGGGCTCTAAGAAGAAAAAGTAGAGACATCTATCTCCACAGACAGTGGAAAGCATCAGGAACTAGGGCTGCTGTCTCTGAGGGGCATTCCCACTTTTTCTCTCTTCACAGCTCTGTTCCTTTTCCTTTCTCTTGCTTCTTTATCTCTCTCCACATTTAGTGAACAAAAGCATGTGTATTTTCCTGGGAAGTGGATGTGATTAGCCCAATCATTTTTTGAACCCAGGCAAATAAGTTAGATGTGACTAGCCAGGCTGTGGGGGTTTAGTCTTGAGAGAGATGCCCAATACCCCTAATCAATAAACTCCAGGAGGTCAGGAACAGGCTCAGCTGAGGCACAGTGGGTCAGAACAGGCTCAGTGGGTCAAATGTCTTATACAGGATATGTCTGAAAGATGAGCATCAAAGAGTATTTCTATTATCTGCCTTCTTATATTCATATTTAATTTTTCTTATCCTATTGCACTTACTACAATTCCAAAGTAATGTCAAATGATGGCAGCATAGGGGTGCCCTTGAGAGATACTTCTTCTAGGTCATGAATAGAGATAAAATATCATTGCTTCGCAAAGTTGTGAGATACAAAATTAATACGCAGAAATCTGTGGCATTCCTATACACTAACAATGAACTAGCAGAGAGAGAAATCAGGAAAACAATTCCATTCACAGTTGCATCAAAAAGAATAAAATACCTAGGAATAAACCTAACCAAGGAATGAAAGACTCTGAAAACTACAAGACACTCATGAGAGAAATTAAAGAAGATACCAATAAATGGAAATACATCCTGTGCTGATGGATAGGAAGAATTAAAATTGTCAAAATGGCCATCCTGCCTAAAGCAATTTACAGATTCAATGCAATTCCTATCAAAATACCAACAGCATTCTTCAACGAACCAGAGCAAATCATTCTAAAAATCATATGGAACCACAAAAGACCCCAAATAGCCAAAGCAATACTGAGAAGGAAGAATAAAGCTGAGGGAATTATGCTCCCCAACTTCAAGCTCCACTACAAAGCCACAGTAATCAACACAATTTGGTACTGGCACAGGAACAGACCCATAGACCAATGGAACAGACTAGAGAGCCCTGATATAAACCCAACCATATATGGTCAATTAATATATGATAAAGGAGCCATGGATATACAATGGGGAAATGACAGCATCTTCAACAACTGGTGTTGGCAACACTGGACAGCTACATGCAAGAAAATGAAACTGGATTATTGTTTAACCCCATACACAAAAGTACATTCAAAATGGATCAAGGACCTGAATGTATGTCATGAAACCATAAAACTCTTAGAAGACAACATAGGCAAAAATCTCCTGAATATAAGCATGAGCAACTTCTTCCTGAACGCAACTCCTTGAGCCAGGGAAACAAAAGCAAAAATGAACTCATGGGACTACATCAAATTAAACGTTTCTGTATGGCAAAGGACACCATCAACAGAACAAAAAGGCATCCTACAGTATGGGAGAATATATTTGTAAATGACATATCTGACAAGGGGTTAACATTCAAAATATATAAAGAACTTACACACCTCAACACCCAAAAAGCAAATAACCCAATTAAAAAATGGGCAGAGGATATGAAGAGACAGTTCTCCAAAGAAGAAATTCAGATGGCCAATAGACACATAAAAAGATGCTCCACATCACTAATCATCAGGGAAATGCAAATTAAAACCACACTGAGATATCACCTCACACCAGTAAGGATGGCCAGCATCGAAAAGACTAAGAACAACAAATGCTGGCAAGGATGCGGAGAAAGGGGAACCCTCCTACACTGCTGGTGGGAATGTAAGCTAGTTGAACCATTGTGGAAAACAATATGGAGGTTCCTCAAAAAGCTAAAAATAGAAATACCATTTTACCCAGGAGTCCCACTCCTTGGAATTTACCCAAAGAATATAACTTCTCAGATTCAAAAACACATGTGCACCCCTATGTTTATTGCAGCACTTTTTACAATAGCCAAGAAGTGGAAGCAACCTAAGTGTCCATCAGTAGATGAATGGATAAAGAAGAGTTGGTACATATACACAATGGAATACTACTCAGCCATAAGAAAGAAACAAATCCTACCATTTGCAACAACATGGATGGAGCTGGAGGATATTATGCTCAGTGAAATAAGCCAGGCGGATAAAGACAAGTGCCAAATGATTTCCCTCATTTTTGGAGGGTAACAACAAAGCAAAACTGAAGGAACAAAATAGTAGCAGACTCACAGACTCCAAGAAGGAACTAGGGGTTACCAAAGGAGAAGGGTAGGGGAGGGCGGGTGGGGAAGGTGGGAGAAGGGGATTGAGGGGTATTATGTTTAGTACACATGGTGTGGGGGGATCAAGGGGAAAACAGGGCAGCACAGAGAAGGCAAATAGTGACTCTGTGGCATCTTACTACACTGATGGACAGTGACTGCATTGGGGTAGGGGTGGAGACTTGATTATATGGGTAAATGTAGTAATCACATTATTTTTCATGTGAAACCTTCATATATTATATCAATAATACCTTAATAAAAAAATATTGTTGCTTCAAAAATGCACTTTTTAATTTCAAGAAAATTTAGATCTTCCAGATTTATTATCTTACTGTCTGGCACTGTTGTATAATAATAGTTTTGCTCCCTGATTCTTCCTTGTCTGGTCTCCATCATGGCCATTCCCTTTTCATTAATTGAATATTTCATCAGGTAAATGAATATGATTCATTGGGTTGCCAATTTTGTGATTTTTTTAATCGATCCATTTTATTAAGTTTTTCAAAGCTTAATCTTGCTGCTTCAGAATTGAGAGAAACTACCTTGAGGTACATTTTAGAGAGAACTAACTTCATTACTTGTGTGTGTTGGGAGAAGGGCTTATTTGGATTAAGCGAACTATCATTAGAAAGCTTGACAATTCTCTTTTTAGAACATTACTATCACCCAGCATCCCTCATTTTTTGCAGGAGGTTTTATGGGTACAGATATGCTACTTGCTTCCTCACCTCACCCCCTTCTGACATACTCTTCTGAGGTACTGAGCTGGGTGCTTTGTTGTTTTTTATTTTTTAACTTGTGTGAAAAGGAAAATAGATGAAGTTATTTGTTCCCAGATTCACAAAAAAAAAGTGCCACACTTCTAGAAACATGGATTATAACATTCTTCCTACCACGACATGATTTTCACATATTCAATGCACTCCTGAGTGCACACCCAGATAAATTAGCCCGTAGAATGTGAGTGTGTCCTCGCATTGTGGGTACGGACTCACCACTCTCATGCACAAAGATAAAGCATATGGGAGTGCAAGCAAGTCGGTGGAAATATGGCAGGCATAGTCACTCTTTTCTTCTATTGGGTTGGTTGAATATAACAAGTGAAGGATAAGAGGCCCTTATCCACCCACATCAGCACCTGAGGTCATTCCAGGGCTCTGAGATGGCAGCTAGCAACTGGAGCAATCTTCCCAGCTCAGGACAATAGTCAGAGCTTGGCTGGCCCACGCTTGTCCTAGGCCCCCATCTTTATCCCTCTTACAGGTTCTAGTGGGTGCCTTGTAGGGACCAACCACCACCAGCATTAAAAATGAGCATTCTCCATTTCAGCCCACTTTCAGAATGCCCAGTTCTCCTATCAGTGTTCTATGTGGCCCAAGAAATAGAGTTTCTTGTTTTTGTGGTATTCATATTGTTTATGAAGTTCAATATTTGGCAGCCATACCAAGGTAGTATATCTTTGAGTATATCTTCCTTCTTTCCAGGAAAATGCTTCTTGTTGTCTCAATATAAAGTCATGGTGAGCTCTCATTCTCTGCCAAGGGAAGAGACCCCGGCTTATAACCTGCACCTCAAAAAGACTAATTACTAGTGAACCACATAAAAATCAATTGAGTCACATAATCAGATCTCTCTTTCTTTTTAAAGTTTGCTATAAATATTTTATATTACCCATTTTTATGAACTTATATCTAACGCATGAAACTGAAATAGCTTTCAGGTTTAGAAGAAGAAAATGTTATAAATATTCTTCAAAATCACATCAATATGCCAATCCTTTGTAAAATTTCACCAGTGTTTTTGAACTAAAGTTTCAAAGAAATTGCATTTGTCTGCCTTTCCCAAATTAGGTTATCATGTCTATTTATGACCGTCAGTTCCTGTCATGTAATATGATTACATGGGCTTTATCAGAAGTGACACACTAGATGATTTGTATGCTGTGTCAGCCAGCAAAGATACAAAGGCCGATAATTTTCTGTAATTACTTTTAAAAGAATTTTGTAGATGGATTTTAAATAAATAGTATGGGCCTTCTATTTGAAGTAGTTTTAAAATATCACTCCAAGACATTACAAGGAATAAAAAAAAATCAAAGACCCAGAATGTTAACAAGAGTTTCCCAGCTGAATAAAAAATTTAAGAAGACATGTTGTTTCTCTGGCATCTTCTTATGGGGGGATATTTGTAGATGTGATCTTGGAACTGCTTGGTCCTCCACCAGCAGGGAAACATCAGTTGTGTCTTTCACTGGTCTGGTCACATACTGTTGATCCCAATGCTTGGATCAGTTGATCCCCTTGCTTTGAATTCACCTCTCTGCTCATTTCCTACCCTAATTCTCCACACCTTTCATACCTGAGAAACCCTTCCAGACAACAGTCACCTCCCCTGATGTGTCTTTGTAATAGGTTCCCAGCCCTGGGGACCCAGCCAGACGCTTCTAAGCCTCTGAGTCATAAGGCTGTCCTGGTTCCGCACAGCCAGCCCCATCCGACAGCGGGTTTCCCACGCTCAGACAGGACTGCCGCCGTCACGGGGACAGGCTTGCTCTGGCCTGCTTTGCAGTCTCTCTCAACGTTTTCTCAGTCCTTCTACCTTTTGACCTGTGACGTGTTTCATTTTATAGTTTATTTCTCTTTGGATCCGATATAAAGTCAGAAGAGCAAGAGAAAACAACAGGGCTTCAGAACGTCTCAGACACACAGGCCTGGGTTTACCTCCCAGACCACCGGCCATTCTGAGGCCTCAGACTTAGGCCGTCTGAGGATCATCGACTCAGTCTGTAAAGTGGCACCCACGGAACTTACCGCAGAGGCAGGTATTAACCGCCAGATTTCCAACGCCGACTTGCTGGCTTTACAATGCCAGACTTGCACTTAGTACATTTCCAGACACAGGTGATGCTCAGAGCTCTCTGTTGATTAACATATTGGCTGGGGTATAATTTTTACTTCCATCCTTGACTGTAATTCTAATTTCTCACCTAGCCACCATGCCTCTAGGAGACCTGGGTTAACATTTTGCTCAGGTTAGCTGGTTGCCCAAATCCTTCCCCCACGGTTAATTCTCCTCTTCAGCTTATTGCCTAACAAAATAGATTTATCACTAGTTAATTCAGTTATATCATCCCTCAGATTTTTCCTGTGATTTACCTTTTCTCCCAATAATTTCTCAGGGTGGCCAGCGCCCATATCCCTTTGGCCTTATATCGACAGTCTCACGGTGCTTAGAGAGTGATGGATGTTCATCACTTATTGGCGAAACAGAGTAATGCCCAAATTATTTCAGAAAAAAGTGTTTCTATTTTTTTGATTTATGTAGACGTTGAAGAGGAAAACATTGTTGTACTGATGTTCTAGTGCTGTATGTTTCATTGAGACAGCTTCCTGGCAGGGCCCGGGTCTTTTCATCATTGTGTCTCAAAGTTCAAAGCCTCAGGAGCTTCGCACACAGTGCCCTAAATGATGAGGGGATGAATGATTTTACAGAAGTTGAGGGAAATTGTTCACCTTTGCGATGCCTAATATCTTTCCCAATATCAAAATGTCTATCAGCAAATGCTTTGTCAGGAACTATTCTGCCCTCAGATAGCCGTGGTGTCTTGAAAAGAGTCTCTGGGCCGTCAGAGCCTGACTTGGGTGCCCACAGTTTACTCACATTGGGTAGGCAGGGAGCTGCCATAGAACTCGATGTCATACAAGGCAGGTTTTCCCAAGTCGCTTACAACACCAGAATATTCTTTGAAACCAACGTTTTCTGCCTCTTTCTTGCCTCCCCGTCCTACACACCAGCAGTTTTGAACACCAGGTAGCTGATACATGGCACAAGCCAGTAACTTTTTAAGATATCACTAAGCTAAACAACATCTTCATAAGACCACACTTTTTAGCCAAAATTCAAAGCTTCTTTTAAATGTGGAGCCACCCCAGGAGATGAACCGACAGCAGATCTTGAGATTGTCCATGTAAATGTTCCAGGATGCCTGGAAGTTCTTGACTTATGGAAAAATATGGCCAAAACTGTTGCTTATGAGAAAGGTAATTTCTTCTAAAAGAAAAAGTAAGTTCTGCATTATATGAAGAAAGAACTATTTTTAATAACCAACCACTTTGCTTATCCCTACTTACTGAAACATCAAAGGTACAATATTGAACTTGATTTATTCAAGGTGAGCTTCTAAAATACTCTTCTTCGGGCCTTGGACATTCTTATATAGAGCAAGCAGGGCAGGATGGAAAGTGGAGGGTCCCACCTGGGTTACATTTGTGGGAGACCAGAACTCTCCCAAGACTGATACCCCTCCTACAGGGTCCTATGGGATGCTTTGGCCCTGCTGCAAGACTGTGTAACTGTAGCCATCCTAGAAGCATTCTGCACCACCTTGCTCCAAGAATACTGCATCTAACACACAGGAAATATTTATTTTACTTATTTAGTCTTCAAGATTCTTATTAGCAGTTGTAGAAAAGTAAAGATTTATTCATCAATAAAATCCAAAGACTCCATTTACTGAATTTCCATTGTTTAATGAAATTTGTCTGTAGGGCTTTTAAAGTTCATTTATGAAGTTAGAAATATATTCAGCTCTGCTGTCTTGGAGATAGATGGCCACATTATTACTTGTCTGTCAAATATAAGTAGGGTTGTTAATAATAGAGAGACAGCTACTAAAAATTCCAAACATGGGTGTTTCCTTTAGAGGAAATTACAATTCTAACCTCTGAATTCCCTTTGTAATCAATTACCTGACTTTGCAAGTACTAGAAATACCTTACTTTTAAGTTAGGAGGACAAGACATAATAGTCTTCAAACTATTTACCCAAGGAAGGCAAGTGGAGCTTAAGAATATTAGCGCAGAGTGAATAGTGTGTGTGATACACGTTCCAAGTTGAGGCCAGCCTATTCAATAGGCCACAGGAAGGATCAGCTCAGCTCCTCTGACTGGCATGTGAACTTACCCGTGACGTTCAGCCATGGTGAGGCGAGACATCAGTCAACAAGTTGGAAAGTGATGAACTGTTGTAAGAAGATGCGACTCCTTCTTATCCTATATCTGATGCGTTGGTGTATGTCTGGAGATGGTTTCCTTTTTCCTTACCCCTCCAACAGAGTCCAGAAAAAGAATGTAATAAGGGAACCAGTATTAGAATAAATCTAAAAAAAATTGATTTTCTGCATTATTCAGTATAATTTCTTAAATATCTATATAGAGGTGTAAGCAAGCCCACATTTCAGCCACCTCCAGCTATCTTAGTATGAACCACTATGGCAACACCGTCCTGCACTTCCCCACGTCTGAATTGGAAACATTAACTATCCAACAATTAGAATTTGCAACTAAAAACTGTTCATGAATTTTATCAGTTAATGTGCATTTATTATACAAAATTCCTAATAAATGCATACAACAGTAATGCAATGCTATATTTTAAACAAAACTTGAAGTTGAGCTTTGAAAACATCAGAATGGTATCCAAACATGACTTAGTGTGATGAGGCACATTTGGATCTTGGAGAAAAGAGAAGGTGGGGGCTGACTTCAGGTAGATTGACAAGGATGGTGGAGAGTTTGGTTATAATCAAGTTATATATTCTCTCCTAAAGGGTTGACCCACCAAGATATAAACTCCTTAAAATATATTTTATTCATTTAATCGTTAAAAGAAAAGAGTTGGCCTATTATGAAAATTTCCTTTCAGGCCCTTTTCGTTTGAAAATTTTCAGATAATGGGTGATTCAAGACTTTACTGTTGAGAAAATAAACAATAAAATTCACATTCATAAACTTCAAAAGGTAGCACTGAATGAAACCTTGAAAATTCTCTTTGCCAGTTAAGATTAAAAATTCTTGGAACTTTGAGCTATGTGAACACGGATATGATTCAGTCTTGTGGCTGACATGTCATCATGTTGATTGTCTTATGAGATTGCAATCTGTAGCTGGTTTGTGGTGACAATTTCACTCGTCTGGGGCACAACTGGGAACTGTGAGATCCACCACTTACCCTCACCCATCAGTATGTCCTCAGGGTTGGGAACAGCTTGGCTAAGGACTGCTGTGTGCCCCCCAGCACAACACTCTGGCTCTGGGAGACTCCCCATGGCCTGGCAGGGTTTGGCTGCTCCCTGCTTCTTCTGTCATGCCAGAAGAATTGCAGATTGTCTTGCAAATCTTAAATGTACAGTATCTGTTAGGTAAAAATGAGAAAACCACCATGACAGCATATGCCCCTAGCAGTGTTAAATTGAGCAAGACTTCATTAGCACTGCTGGAAAAGTGTGCTCATGATGTAAGTCTGTCCTG
The DNA here is from genome assembly GCA_029783875.1 of Phataginus tricuspis. Taxonomy (NCBI): domain Eukaryota; kingdom Metazoa; phylum Chordata; class Mammalia; order Pholidota; family Manidae; genus Phataginus; species Phataginus tricuspis. Next base: position 901,306 of record JAQQAC010004068.1, on the reverse strand, counting down.
TAACAACTCTCTTGTTGTTGAAGAATTTAAAGGATACTCATTCCTGACCAATTTTGATTCATTTTTAATCAATTACTGAGCTGTTAACAAGATTTAACTCGACTGGCTAACGTACACATGTTCAAAGACATTAGGAAAGTAATATTGCTGAACAGTTAGGAACGCTGGCTTTGACATATTCGAACATGGCTTAAATCCACTCTCTCATTTACCAGGTGTGTTACCTTGAACAAATCAATTAAATTCTCTGACCCTCATTTTTTCTCATCTTAGAATGGGAATAACAGTACTGTCTTATAAGATTGACTTGGAGGGCATGTATAGTATTTGCACATAATGCGCAACAGAAAAGTCTTTGTTTAACCAATTATTTGTTGATCTCTGACAATACTAGAGCAGGATGCAGGTGTGTTTCTATTCAAACATAATCAAGAGCTCTTTCCCTTCCTTCCCTACTCTTTCTCTAGAAAATCAGTGGGGTGGGAAGCACATGTTACTGTCCCCAGTGAGGCCAGTTGGCCCGGGAAGGGAAGGTGCAGCACCTGCCAGAAGCACCAATGCTGGGACTGTCGTGTTAACACCTAACAGCACATCCTGGGCCCCAGCATGGAAGCTTATCAGGAGCTTATCAGGAGCCGTAGAATTCCTAACTTCCATCAGATTTAGGTTATGGGTGAGTGCACTGGAATTAGATCTAATTTTGTCCTTGTTCCTGGCTTTATCAGCATGTAGGAATTCTGTTTCAACGTGGTTACAACAACAAGATTTACAATTCATGCAGGGAGGGAACATAATGCTTACTTGCATAATTTTCTTATTCATATGTAATGGAAATGGTCTTTATATTAATGGTGATGACCTGGGAAAGCACTGACTAGCATGTTTGCAGAAAAGCAGAAATTGTAAAGACATTAACCAAAAATGTGTATTTCTTGGACAGGGTGCATACTGAATCATCTTCATATATCATTTCTCTATAGAAGCTGAAATCTTGTGGTGGGTATTTTCCAGTTATTTGAATCATGATCTAGTTTAGGAAAATAAAATGCAATAGCACACAGTCAAGGCAGGGGCCCTAAGAGCCTAACTCATATCCTCTGTAAATTCTTTCAGTCAGTATTTATCTGTCCACTCTTCTCTCAGTCAACTCAGACTGCTAGAAAAGAACACAGACTGGGGCTTAAACATCAGATAATCTGGGTGGAATTCCAGTCAACACTGAATGCCAAAGTGTTTGTCTCATGGCAAAGAGTCAGAGACTTCCAAAGTTTTAAGTTCATAGTATGAAATTTTCAAACACAATTACTTCTGAAGACTTTTTCATTTATATATAACCATGTTGAATAAAGATATAGTCTATACAAGTATTTTAATCCTTTTAACCACTTTATACTTTCAAGATGCAGCATAGAATCATTCTAATTTTCTAAAATATGTTTAAATAAAATTTTCTAAATTATTTAGAAATTTTAAACATTTTTGATGACCCTATAGGTCATTATTTAAAAGCCAGGGCTTTGTTTTGCTTGGTACCTGTGCAAAAAGATTTGAAATATTTTTCTCTATTTGGTCCCACTTTGCCTGGCAAAAGACCATCACTTTTCATTCCAAGAGTTTTCCTTACATAATTACTGTAATCTCAAATGGCTCTTCTAGTTTGCTGCTTCTCACCTTCTGTGAAGTAAAATCTAGATAACAGACATTGGTATTTACCTGACAGGGTTGTCTTGGAAGTTGTATATAATATTTTTACATAATGCCTGAAGAAGGCCTTTATTTAACCAAATTATTTGTTGGTCTCAGACAATAGTTGGCAGGTACCATAGAATTGATTTTTTTAAAGGAATTGGTTGCTTTTTAAAGCCAATTCATTTATTAGTCTTTTGTGTCTGTTGTATTGTGCTCCAAATATCAGTAAATATAGACAAAAGGAAAACCTGTTACTAAGTTAAAAAGTAATATATTTCTAGTAGAAACGGAGCACCAAAGGTGGACAGTAAAGTGCTCTAAGTGACTTTCATTAGTATTTATTTGAGAAGTAGAGAAAGGTGAAATTATTGAGCAAAATGTGGGAATTAATTTCATTTGACTTATTAGCTAAAAGTGAGCACAGTAAAATCAAAAGAATCTGAAGTCTGTGCTTTCATTAAAAAAGAAATCAAAGTGATTACTTTGTTTAAACCATTTGTTTTACTAATGAGTGAGGCAAAGGGATAATTAGAAACTTAAAAACTAATTAAGAATAAAAAATTTAAAGTCACAGGAAAGCAAATATTTTGAAATAGTTTTAGTGGCCAAAGTGAAAAAGTGCACTAAACTAGTATTCTCATTTGCTGGTGTTATCAGTGTAAATTGGCACGACTCTTTTGCAAACCATTTAAATCATAAACATACATATCTCTTTTGGCTCAGCAATCTTATTTCTGGGAATTGAGCCAAAGGAAAAAATTTAAACGAAGGCAAAAGCTACATGAAGAAGTAATATTCATTGTATCATGTTTTCTAAGCATAAAAACTAAGATGATAAACATACATAATCAGAAACTAGGTAAATAAATGATGGAGCAGGTACTGAATGGAATATTATGCTCTCCCTAAGAGGAGTGGAAGATATTAAGCGCAGAATGCTTTGAGACAACGTTGTGCCTTTAAATTCAATTTAGCAGATGGAGCACATGCCATGATTTCCCTCCTTCCTAGAATTTCACTGAAGTATCAGTAAAGATATACAAAGAAGTATGTTCCTAAAAGTCCTCAGAGGGAGAGCCTTCTGATTAGAACAGGTAATTAGAAATAGTGATAAATATCTAGAACATGGAAAATATTTAGTATCATATATAAATAAATGAGCACTAACCCTAGCCTGGAAGGTGCATAGGAAATCCTATTAGAGGAGGGAAAAGCCACTCCCTTCTGGGAAATCCTGGAAAAATCCTTACCTTGTTGCATGAAAGTGTGGGAAGTAAGTGGGAAAAGGGGGAAGTGGGGAAGAAGTCACCAAAATTAACAGGAAGACCATCAACAGAAGTACTGTGCACACCCTTACAAACATGCACACACGCACACACACACACACAGAGCCTTCCTGGAGGGTGCTTCTCTCAAGGCTAAATGGATGCATGTCCACTGAACATGGGGAGGGTCAAGGTCGCCACTTAGTGCTGACGCCGAGTAAAGCTTCCTTCATTCTTTGAAGGATGGAGTGGAGGACATGGATTTCCTGCATGCTTCTCACATGGGCATCCTATGCTGGAACTTTCCAATCACCAAAGCCTACTTGGGGGAGCAGATATTACTGTCAACCTGTCTATTCAAGGGGAGGATTGGCATAGACACAGATGACCACGATTGTGGAAGGAATTCTGAGCAGCCTTCTAAAATTAATCCAGTTCTTCGTTCATAAACATTAGCAGAAACCCGAGGGCCATCAGACACCAGAAAAACACCAGTGGTGCTCTTCCCAAAGTTGCCAGAAGGAGTAACTATTGTTACCGATAGTGGAAACAGTATAAAAAATTAAGAGAGCAAAAGAAATTTAAAATAATGTCCAGTTAGTAGTATCCTAAGAAAGATTTGAGAAGACAGTGCTCTGTGAAATAAGAACATACTACAATGAACAGAGATTAAAAATTCCAAACATTTCTTGAATTCTGTTTTTGTTTCAAAGCAAGAGTTAATATCAGTTTCTGATGTAGTTTCTGCTCATGGTTTTCTGTCCTGGGACGGAGGGAAGGAAGGAAGGAAGGAGGGAGGGAGGGAAGGAGGGAGGAAGGAAGTTCCAGGTACAGTACAATCCATATAAAGAAGTCAGATTCCAAACATCAAAGTAAGGTGTAGTGTGGTCTTTAGCTACTTACGAAATTGAAAGACTTCCTGATTTTGTTGCTTTCAATATTCTCCTTAAAGTGTCACAGATCTGGTAGTTAATGAAATGGCGTAAGCCTTGCACACTCAGCGTCTGAGAGTGGGTGCATTTCTACTTGATGGTGTGGGGGCCCAGGGAGCAAGGGGTAGTTGGTAGAAAGTTGAGTTCTATACCCAAGTTGCCGCAGACAGAACAGAGGCATTATCCACTGGTGCAGGACTTAGAGGTAGGAAAGCTCGTGAAGACATGAGGCCTCTGCATTCGGTGCTCTCAGGCGGTGCTGAGAGAAGTCACAAAGGGCAGGAGGTCCTGCTGGTATTTGTGTATACCAATTGATGTACATCTATATCTGTATAAAGTGCTTCCAGATAAATGGGTAATTTGCTCTGGTAGGGTTGTGGAATTATGAAGCTTTCCTGTTATCCTAGCTGTCTGTTCTGTGTTTATGTCATTTTATAATAAAAGAGACTTTATCATGAAAACTGGAACAGAGTCTTCTAGACTTTAAAGTATTTAACCAACGTTAACCGTTGGTATACAGCAACCACACTCATACAACTGCTAAGAAGAATCTTAAAAATATGAAAATGCATGTGCTACCATGATTTGGCGGAGTGTCTCGGCAAGTCTACCGGACTGTGACCTGCTGAGGGGGCTGGCTAGAGGTGGCTGGTCCCCAGGAAGGCCTTCCATGCTGGTGGGGCCGGACACCTCTTACACTCCTTCTGGGCCACGAGAACTATCAAGCCAGTAGTTGGCAAATCATACCGAATACTGAAAATGATTTGGAGCACACGTTTCAGAGACTAAAAATCCACGGAGGAAAGGTCTACATCTTCCTCTTACATTCTGGCAGGTTTCCAAGAGATTTTCTTAAATATGTTCTTACAATAAAATAAGGTAATAATTGCTTGGTGGGAAGGTATTTTGAGACTGTGATCCAATTCTGTGTGCTCTACTAATTATCTGTGCAAGACCGTGCAAAGGACTTAATGAATAGCTTCCTCTTGGGGGAAAGAATGTATTAGGCAGCTTGAAGGAGCCCAGTGGTAAATTCTGCAAGTCTCTGAACCAGACCAAGATCGGGAGGAAGGGTTGAACTCCTTCAAACCAGGCAGTTCACAACCCATCTTGTTTACAATGGTGGGGTGGGTGGCTGGCCCGTAGGAGGACCCTCCTCTGGGCACTGCTCCCAGCCCATCTCCTACGCTGCTCCTGTGCCAGCAGGAGGCAGTGTGTCAGGCCATGCCAGGTTATGGCTAGTAACAGAACTTCCTTCTCTCCTGCTATCTGGGAGGTGGATTGTATTCCATTTGCTCAAAAGTGCTGCGTAAACTAAGTAAAGCTTACAAGTGGGATTGTACATGTGAAAATGCTGTAAAATTCTAGACAGACACAGGAAATTATCATTACTGTGATTAAGCTCACCGTCTTGCTAGTACGTATTTTCACCATGGCTACTACATAGGAAAATAAAATATCTGCCATGTTGTAATTAAATGCAAAACCCTCATCCTAGCGTTCAAGAGCTGCATTTTCACTTGAAGACAGTTTTCTCAACAAATGTTGAAGTAGTATTGATAACCTAGCAATTTTTTTACTAAATAAGAAAGATTTCCTGGACTGAAAGCATGTGCCCTGATTTCTTCTGTTCTTCTTTCTCTCTTTCTTTCCAGTAGCCAAGAAAACGAACTGGTGCTATTCTCTAATGGCATATTTCTGAAAGCAACTTGAAAGGTTCTTGGCAGTGTGTAGATGAGGAGTTTTGACTATTAAATAATAGAATTGTAAAGAAATGGAATCTACCTTGTGTTCATGCCCTCTTGTTCATATTCATTTTGACAGATTCTCTAATAAAAACAGGAAAAAGCAACTGAGTAATATATTCCATGATTTTACTTAAGGATTCAACCAGCATCAAACATAAAAATATGCTTAGTTATTTGATGTTATTTTTAGTGTACTGCAGGCCTTAAAACACACACACATTCGAACAAGCTCTTATTGACTAAGCAGGTGAGCTAATTCCAGTAGGAGGGCAGGGAGGGGCATGGCTCTGGGGCCATCAGATCAGACTCTCACTTCAGCTCTACCAACAACATGCTGTGTGATGCTGTGCAGATTAGTTATCCTCTCTGAGTCTCATATTTACATTCTGAGATGATGTATGCACAGTCCCTAGACAAAAGTGTCCAGTAAATGCTAATTCTCTTAAGCCTGATTACCCAAGTAACAGAAATACAAAGTGCTTAACTCTGTAAGTAAAATTTCCAGTTCCTGCTTTCTAATACTTTAAAGACACCATTTATGTTTATTAATAATTAAAATATACTATAATTTATTTATGTGTATATTTATATACTATATAATTTATATATATAATACTCTATAGAGTTTTTTACTGAAAAATGATACTGACTTTTTTCATATGTTGAAAATAACAAAATTATGTTTCAATATACTCAATTTCAGAAACTTTATTTAACCAATCTCTATTTTCCTAGTTACTCAATTAGTCTAAAGGAGTGTTTTTTCCTATGTTGAAATAGGAATAAAAATTATTGAGCATAAATTTGCAAGGATGGGCATAACTACTGTACCGTGTACTTTCACATACCCTGGCGGAGTTCCTGAAGCCACAGGAGGAAGCTGCCGAAGGCATGAAGCCAGCCTCCAGCGCTGACCCGACGTGCCCCATCCCCCACTTCTCCCCCCAACCCCCCCACCCCCGCCACCCCCACCACCCCCGCATCCTTGAGCCAAGCTCTCCCTCGCTCTCCCTTTTGTCCCCTCCTTCCTGGTTCTGTTCTTTCCATTTGCATTTAGTTATGGCTGAGCTTGATTTCTGGTAACTTCCTGGCTCTGAATCAAACAGGAAGTAAATATTTGCAGTACTGTGGGGACCATGTAAAAGAAGTGCAGGCAGAGCCCTGCTGATACTCCAGTCCCGGGAGAGGCGTCAGGGCTTGGAGCACCCCGTTTTAAAATACATGAAGACACTTTGCACATGCGATATTTGAGAAGGGATTACATTTATAAATCATATGTTTGAGGTCATTTCAGACAAAGAGTCCCAAAACTAGACTTTAAGAACAGTATTTTTCATCTTGTTAACTCAGTGTGGGAAGAGGACCCTTTGACACTGCAGTTGGAGAATGGGATCCCAAGCTCATCCAAATTCCCTGACAAAGCCTCTCTACACAACACAAGTAGCTTTGGCTTATTCATGTTAACATAATAATATTAATATTATTGTTAATATAAATTGTTGCATATTGTTAATATAATGTTCATATAAAGTTATCAACACTCAGGAAAACTCCATTTTCTCTGGTTAACACTCAGGAGCTATTAATAGCAAAAATTCTACCTCATTAAAAAATCTTAGAGAAATTTATCGAGGGATAAGAGGCTAGTGACCTACTCTGCAAATAAATGTGAATTATTTATGACTCCAAAACTCCTGGAGAAATAATAAACTAGAAGAAACAATACATGAATATAAATATGTCTCAAAAATTCCTGAAAGCATGTATTTATAAAAATTATATTTATTACATATTAAAATTTAGATGATCATTAACTCACTTTTCACAATTCTTTATACTTATGTCACACTTCAGTATCACCTAAACAATTCCCAAATACACATTCATTTCTAATGTTTACATAACATCATAGCAATAATGTCACCTCACATTCAGAGTTGATGTTGTTAAATGCAAATGTTATGAAAGTTAAATAATTTGTGTCTTCTTTAGAACAATGAGAGTCTGCAAACCACATTCACATCCCCAGCATGTCTCTCACTATATTTTGTTTTGCAAAATGCTTGGAGTAGACATGCATGTTTCTTATATTATTTCTAGAGAAATCAATTTGCAGGTCTGACCAGAAGAATGTTCCAGTGAGCTCTTCCTGGTTAACAAATCCCCCAAAAGACAGGGCTCACCTCTGTCTGGAAGGGTGTGTCTGGCATATATTCTCATGTGTTTCCAGTCATGAAGGAGCTAGTCCTGGACCTGCATGGAGCTGAGGGCAGGTAGGGGCAGGTGGGGCAGCTGGGGACAGGTGGGAGCAGATGGAGGCAGGTCAGGGCAGTGGGGGTATGTGGGGCAGGCAGGGCAGCTGGGGCAGTGGAGGACAGGCAGGGCATGTGGGGGAAGGAGTAGGGCAGGGGAGGGAAGGTGGGGTAAGTGGGCAACTCTTTTCATGCAGCCTCAGGTCCTGTCCGTGTGATCCCACAAGAGCTGGCCTGGGCTTCCTCACAGCACTGCAGCCACAGTACAGTGGGACATCCCACACAGTGACCAGCACTCCAAGGTAAGGGTCCCGGGAAACCTACGCAGAGGGGTATGGCCTTTTCTGCCCCAGACTCTACTACATCACTCAGTTACCAAGGCCCATCAGATTCAAGGGAGGAGAAATGGGCTCCACCCAGCGGAGGGCAGTTGAAGTCACGGGATGCGACAACAACAGGAAGAGGAGACCCTGTGCGGCTGTCTTCAGAAAGTGCCGCTGTCTTTGGGAAATCTGGCTCTAGTCCCTCAGGCAGAATCGAGCTATTTACCGTCTAATATGTACTAAACCCTTACATTTCCTCAGTAGAGGGCAACTGGCATGGAATATAAGAATGCCACTCTTAGTTAAAAAACAGCATAAGGCAATGGAGAGAGGGACACATTTCAGAGGCAGTAACCAAGGAGCAGAACCTTTCAAATTGTAACTCCTGCAAAATCGTGGTCTAGTCAAATAGTCATCTAAACCACACTGGTTCTGGAAAAGACGACTCAACAATTAGTGGAAGACCAGGTTTCCTGGTCTCCTGCATTTAGTTAGACCTTTCACAGAGGGCCGGCTTCCAAGCACTACCGAGGGACCAGGCCAAGCACGGGGGCCCTCTCCCGAGCAGAGGCTGGGGCTCTTCAGGAAACCTGGGTCCTGAGTTTCAGCCTCCCAGAGTAATGACCACGTTTCCTGGACTACTGTGGTAGGCAGACCTCTGAGATGCCCGCCCCCAGCACCTCTCCCTGCGAGTGGGATTGTGGGATGGTGGACTGTCACTCCCAGGATCCCATTAGGCTGGCTGGCACCTTTAATTTCAGAGGGAGGTTCTTCTGGATGAACCTGACCTAATCGAGTGAACCTTAAGAGAAACTGGGCTCTTCTTAATAAACGTTTGAAGCAGGAGAAAGGCCACAAGGGAAGGTCTCCATGGCTGGCTGAAGATGGAGAGGGCCACGTGGTGAGCAGCATGGGGCCTGCCGAGCCCAGAGCAGCCAGCAGGAAAAGGGGACCTCCGTCCCACAGCTATAAAAGTGGCATCGTGCCAACAGCCTGAATGATCCTAAAGAAGGAGTCTGAGCCAGGGTGGGGACACAGCCTGCCCACTCTCAGAATTGAGCCAGGTGGGCCCCCAGCCAGGCTTTGCCCTGGCCCATGAGCCGCGAGTGGGCTCTGTCCCACCTGTGTGTCCGTGGTAATGTGCTGTGTGGCAGCATGGTGTTCGCCCAGACCTTGAAGGCAGGTTTAATGAAGGTGGAAGACAACTGGAGTGAAATCCCCCCTCACCCCCCTCACCCCTGCAGCTTTCTGCTCCCTGCCTGCTGCCTAGAATGCAGAGACCATGGTTCCAAACCGGGAGGGCTTAGCCCACCCTGGGGAAGGTGGAACAGAGAGCCGGAAGGGTCTGGATGTGGAGAGGCAGAGGGGCCATCACAGCCCTGGGCCATTCCCTTCTGGTTCGGAATAATGAGAGAGGGATAAACTACGTTTTGCTAAACCCATTGTTATTTGGAGTTTGTTGACAAGCTAGTTTTTTCCTACTGCAGATTATCCTCCTCCAAGTCAAATCAAAGCAACGGCTTTTAAAATTGTGTTATGGTATGCTGTGGTGTTTTGTGCTGCAAACTCTATGCACGCAAATACCCCATGCACTCGATTCCACAAATTTCAGACCACAGTCGTTAGCAAGGACTTCAGAGGGGAGATCCATGGTTCCTATCAGAGGATTACTAACCCAGTAGATGAGCCCTGTATTTGCAGTATTTTAATGTAATTCACGCCTTTGCAAAGGGAACATGAGGAGGCCATTACGCAGATAAGAAGCCTTTGGTTTTAGAGGAGGAACATCAGCTTCCTGGTTCAGACTCACCCAGTCCCGCACCTGTAAAAACAGCATCGTGCCAACAGCCTGAATGGTCCTAGAGAAGGAGTAAGGGAGTCAGATGCTCCCTTGGCACCAGGTCCCCGGGCAGTCTTACGCCGCAGCACTGTGAGCAGGTCCTAGCAGTCAGCAGACTCCGATGCCCAGCGAAGACTCACCCTCTCCGTCTGGTAAGGAACAAGCAGCATCGCCAGTGCCAGGCATTTTGGGGGACTTCCTTCCGCCCGCTCTCTGAAGGGCCTTCCTTAGGGGGTGAATTCTCTACACCACAGTTCGTAAGTGGCTACTGTACAGAAAATCTCAGTATTAATAGGTGTGTCACGTTTTGTTCAAGAAGTTTTCATCAGTATAGGGAGCTATGAGCATGTCTTTGACACACTGAAGTTGTGAAAAACATCTACTTATCTTTTTTTTTAATTAAAGGACTTAACTTTAGAGCAGCTTCAGGCCTATAACAAAATTGAAAGGAAGGTACACAGATTTCCCACTTATCCCCTGACCCCGACACAGGCACAGCCTCCCCCACTATCCACATCCCCGCCAGACAGGACATTTGTTAGAACTGATGGACCTACACGGACCCGTCACCATCCCCCGGAGCCCACAGGTGACATTAGGGTTCCTCGTGGCGGTGCGCATTCTGTGGGTTCGGACAAATGTCTAAGGACATGTGATCTGCATTGATACATCACACAGAGAGTTTAACTGCCCCCAATGCTCTGTGCTCCCCTACTTACCTCTCTTCCCCCTGGTTGGAGCCACAGATCTGTTTACTCCTTCCATAGTTATGCTTTTCCCAGTGTCAGAAAGTTGAAATCATGCAGTATGTGGCCTTTTAAGATATTAAGCACTAATATCTTTCACTTAGTGATATGCATTTGGGGTTCCCCCATGCCTTTTCATGGCTTGATAGCTCGTTCCATTTTAGTGCTGAATACTATTCCATTGTCTGGATGGACCACAGTTTATTTATCCATCAGCTACCAAACACACATTGTTTTTTTGGTGGGTGATGGGTTTTTCCCAGTTAGGCATTCATGAATAAAGCTGCTGGAAACATCCATGTGAAGGTTTCTGTGTGCATATATGCTTTCAGCTTCTTTAGGTAGATACCAAGGAGTGTGATTGCTGCAGTATAGGTAAGAATATATTTCATGTGTAGGTTACCACCAGCTTCCCCACTTTGCATTCCCACTAGTAATGAAGAGTGCCTGTTCATCGCTACACATCCTCACCAGGATTTGCCATTGTCAGTGTTCTGGACTTTGGTCTTTTTAACAGGTGTGTAGTGAACTCTCGTTCTGTTAACTTTTTGTTAGAACTCCACACTGCACAACACTTTTGATTCTAATGCCTTCCCCATCCCCAACCTGCAGCCTTCTTCCCCCAAGGGACACACCAGTGCCTAGAAGAACTCAGGTGTGGATCATGAAGTTCTGCTCAAAGGGTAAATCCAACAGCCACATGTCACCATAGCAAGTTTGTTTCCACTGATGGAGAAGCCTTCCCTGAAGGCATCCCCTATGGAAGTAAAGTTCCCTCCATGCATCTTAATAGGAGGAAACAAATCAGTAGCCCAATGTGTTGCCACCACTTTGGTCAATTCCCTATGTCCACTGTTATTTTTAGGACAGTTTTCCTTACAAAGGGAAGAAGTTTAAGTGGGAGCAGTGTCAGACTTGTGGATTATACTGCAACAATAATAACCCAGTGAAGAACTAGTTGGATTATGAATCAGAAAGTAAGTATTGTGGAATCTGAACGGAACACTTACAACATTTATTTTGGCCCTCTGAGGTCAATATTAAATGATCTAAAGGCAAAACTGAATTGCAGATCTGCAGTGTGGGGCTCAGAACCACTTGTCACGTATCACACAGTGTTCTAGACATTGAGTGACGAGCTGTCAGGTGACCCTGGCTGAGTCGTGCTCTGGGGAACCCCCTCCCTTTGAGTGGGCGGAGCCTTTGATTTGTCGCTAAACCAAGGAGTGCAGCAAAGATGAAGGAAGGTCACTCTCCCGACTAGGTTACTTTAGGAGGCAGAGATGAGGGAATGTCACTACCAGGATAATGATGTGCTGAACAAACTACAAATTCAGCCAAGTGCAATCAGATGATGTCAGCATTTTTGAACACTTGGCTGCAATCCACTGCTATTCAGTTCCACAAGTATTCTCTCAAAATCAGGAAAATGGCACATCTACTAATTGGCAATCTAAAACTTTACAGATTTTATTGAAAATCGTCACAAAAACAACCCACAAATATTCTCACATTGGTGGACCCCTGGTTATCAATGTTAAAGTTAGTTTTCTGTGCATTATCAATGAGAAGGTAAATAGAAGCCTTCTTCTCTAAAGAGGTTGCCTAGAGAACGCCTATGATTAATGCCACCTTCAGGGGTGTGGGGCCTGGGGCCTGGGAACTTTCCCCACTGAAATCCACCTAAAGGCATGGCATATTTTCCCTCTCCTTTAATTTCCAGAAATATTGTTATTTCACACCCCTCCCCCTATTTTATGTACTGTTTCGGAGGAGCTCTGTGAAGCAATTTGAACAGCAAAGAGAATCATCCTGGAAGAGAGATGATTATATCCCAATCTGGGTCCCTTTGCTGAATCACCTAAGCAGCCCTGGGCTGCTCACAGCTGTCCGACCAGCACCGCAGAGCACATCCTTCTGTGCAGGGCCGACCGAGGAAAAGAGCCAGAGGCAAGATTCCAAGTACGGTTTCCACTGAATGTGAATTGCTCTTGCACCAAAAATTATAAGTTGGACCATAAGTTGGGACTGTCGATATTTTCCTGTGGTTATCTTTGAGTTAACTAAAGTACCTCGCAGACCAGCACAGCTACCTGATATACATGGTCTGTTATTTTCTTAATCTGTGTTTCTCAGGTATATTTTTGTGAAGCAACCTGTGGATAAATGTCAGGAATAATGAACATTTAGTGTAAATCAATAATGAATTTTAGAATGCTCTATGTGTACATACATGGACTCTTTCATTTTTTTTTTCTTTTTTCAGTATCCAGTAAAACTACTTGGTTGTGTTCTCCACACTGAGATTTACTGTGATGCAGTGTTAAGTGAGCTTGATGATTTCCCAGCATAAAACAATAAGTAAAGAGATGCCGAGTATAAAAATAAGTCTATTTCTGAAAGAGCTTTTGTTGTAAATATATCTATGCTTTCCAAAAGGATCAAAGGGTATATGGTCATTCATGACAGTATCCCCAAGTTCTTTGTGTTTTGTCTTTAAATTCAATAGACTTGAGACCCTTTGTTCTCACTTTGTTGATTATGCAACATTTCCTATGTTCTATGAGTTCAACTCAGATTTTATAATACTTTATTTTATATACAAAATATGTGTTAACAGATACTAATGAAAGATGGAATCATTGATTGACAGATAGGAAAAGGGAACGAGAAAATCACAGCTTAGTAAAATAAAGTTTCACATAACTATATCAATATTAGGTCTTACATTAAAAGCAAAGCTATATTTAGGATGTCTATTACATACTGTCATTGATATGAGTCATTTCCCTTTGATTCAAGCAACCAAAACCCTAGCTTCCTATTTTAGCATATAATCTGCACAAACCAGGGGATTTTACACCTCAATTCTGTCCTTTTAAGTTCCTCAAAAAACAAAACAAAACTCAGCTTATGTTAGTCCTGTCAGTGGGATTTTAAATTATTCCAAGAATGAGACTAGCTAATACCAAATATCATATATTAGAACAGTTTTACTTTTGATAATAAAGTTGAATTCAGTTAAAATTTGCGGACATTGCGAAAGGGAAAGTGAAGGAGTCTTGCATCTTAACAAAATAAAGAGATGAACACGTACCCAGACACACCAGACATCCACACACACACAGACACGCCATACATCTGCAGACACATATGCAAACACACAGACGCACAGAGACATACACACAAACACAGCAACACACACACAGAGAATCACGCAGACATGCGCACACTCAACTCCAACAGTGAGTGGTTTTCATGTCTCCTTTATAGCAATGCCAATTACCAGTACTTTCTTGAGTGCAGTAGCCCATTTTATGTTCAAAAGTGAAAGGAAAAAATTGCCACCTAGTTTACTTCTTTTAAGATTTCAGGATCTTTTCTTATCAGCCTTAATAGTCACCTCCTCTGCCATCCTCTTCTCTTCCAGTGGGGGCTCTGTCCTGTTAGGCATGACCACTGTTTGGGTCTTCTCTGGCCCTAGCTTCTGCTGTGTTATCTTTTTGGTGTATCACCCTATTGGCTCCTGGATGGCGCCAACTGATGATGGTGTAAGGACATGATTACTGACTCTTTTACGGAGACTTCCCAGGAAACGACTTTGGAAATCAACCAGAACAGATTAACCAAAGTGATCACAATGTGTGGACCAGCCTTAGCTAATTGTTGCTTACACAATGTGCTAAATTTGGAGCCCAGGTGGATAGAAGTGAGTTCAGTGTTTCCAACTAATCCATAAGGGCACATGCATTTACTGAGCATCGATCAGAGGCTCTGGGAATGGAGGGACACAAAGACCAGTGGCTATATGCCCCTATCAAGAGTGTAATAATGGACAAAAAAGACATAAAAATCTTGTAAACCCTCACAATGAAATCATTGTGAAAACACGAGGGCTAAAGTACTGGAAGACCAGAAGACGAACCCACTGCTGAAGTCAAAAACTACATGATGAGTGCAAAGAAGTTTTCTCACAAAGTTATTCAATAGATTAAATGTTTTAAACAATCTAGAAAGGATTCAGAATATTGCATATGATTTATTCTGAGTCCAGTGGATTTGATGCAAAACAATGATTGTTACTTTGTCAAGTAAAGTATATTGCATTTGCAAGCAGAGCAAATCCCAATTAAACTAGGATTCTTTTTCTTTAAAATTTTTATTAAGGTATTATTGATTCACACTCTTATGAAGTTTTCACATGAAGAAACAATGTGGTTACTACTTTTACACATATTATCAAGTCCCCACCCCTACCCCAGTGCAGTCACTGTCCATCAGTGTAGTAAGATGCCACAGAGTCACTGCTTGCCTTCTCTGTGCTACACTGTCTTCCCCGTGACCCTCCACACCACATGTACTAAACATAATACCCCTCAATCCACTTCTCCCTACTTCCCACCCGCCTTCCAGCTCCCTTCCCCTTTGGTAACCACTAGTCCCTTCTTGGAGTCTCTGAGTCTGCTGCTATTTTGTTCCTTCAATTTTGCTGCATTATTATACTCCACAAATGAGGGAAATCATTTGGCACTTGTCTATCTCTGCCTGGCTTATTTCAATGAGCATAATATCCTCCAGCTCCATCCATGTTGTTGCAAATGGTAGGCTTTGTTTCTTTCTTATGGCTGAGAAGTATTCCATTGTGTATATATACCAACCCTTCTTTATCCATTCATCTACTGATGGACATTAGGTTGCTTCCATTTCTTGGCTATTGTAAATAGTGCTGCGATAAACATAGGGGTGCACATGTCTTTTTGAATCTGAGAAGTTGTGTTCTTTGGGTAAATTCCAAGGAGTGGGATTCCCGGGTCAAATGGTATTTCTATTTTTAGTTTTTTGAGGAACCTCCATATTGCTTTCCACAATGGTTGAACTAGCTTACATTCCCACCAGCAGTGTAGGAGGGTCCTCCTTTCTCCGCATCCTCGCCAGCATTTGTTGTTCTTAGTCTTTTCGATGCTGGCCATCCTTACTGGTGTGAGGTGATATCTCACTGTGGTTTTAATTTGCATTCCCTAATGATGTGGAGCATCTTTTCATGTGTCTATTGACCATCTGAATTTCTTCTTTGGAAAATTATCTTTTCATATCCTCTGCCCATTTTTTAACCAGGTTATTTGCCTTTTGGGTGTTGAAGCATGTGAGTTCTTTACATATTTTGGATGTTAACTCCTTGTTGGATATGTCATTTACAAATATATTCTCCCATACTGTAGGATGCCTTTTTGTTCTGTTGATGGTGTCCTTTGCCATATGGAAGGTTTTTAGTTTGATGTAGTCCCATGAGTTCATTTTTGCTTTTATTTCCCTTGCTTGAGGAGATGCGTTCAGGAAGAAGTTGCTCATGCTTATATTCAGGAGATTTTTTTTACCTATGTTGTCTTCTAAGAGTTTTATGGTTTCATGACTTACATTCAGGTCTTTGATCCATTTTGAGTTTACTTTTGTGTATGGGGTTAAACAATAATCCAGTTTCATTCTCTTCCATGTAGCTGTTCAGTGTTGCCAACACCAGTTGTTGAAGAGGCTGTCATTTCCCCATTGTATATCCATGGCTCCTTTATCATATATTAATTGACCATATATGGTTGGGTTTATATCAGGGCTCTCTAGTCTGTTCCATTGGTCTATGGGTCTGTTCTTGTGTGAGTAACAAATTGTGTTGATTACTGTGGCTTTATAGTAGAGCTTGAAGTTGGGGTGCATAATACCCCCAGCTTTATTCTTCTGTCTCAGGATTGCTTTGGCTATTCAGGGTCTTTTGTGGTTCCATATGAATTTTAGAATGATTTGCTCTAGTTCATTGAAGAATGCTGTTAGTATTTTGATAGGAATTGCATTGAATCTGTAGATTGCTTTAGGCAGGATGGCCATTTTGACAATATTAATTCTTCCTATCCATGAGCACAGGATATGTTTCTATTTATTGGTATCTTCTTTAATTTCTCTCATGAGTGTCTTGTAGTTTTCAGAGTACAGGTCTTTCATTTCCTTGGTTAGGTTTATTACTAGATATTTTATTCTTTTTGATGCAACTGTGAATGGAATTGTTTTCCTGATTTCTCTTTCTGGTAGTTCATTGTTAGTATATAGGAATGCCACAGATTTCTGCGTATTAATTTTGTATTCTGAAACTTTACTGAATTCAGATATTAGATATAGTAGTTTTGGAGTGGATTCTTTAGGGTTTTTTATGTACAATATCATGTCATCTGCAAACAGGGACAGTTTAACTTCTTCCTTGCCAGTCTGGATGCCTTTTATTTCTTTCTGTTGTCTGATTGCTGTGGCTAGGACCTCCAGTACTATGTTGAATAGAAGTGGGGAGAATGGGCATCCTTGTCTTGTTCCCGATCTTAAAGAAAAAGCTTTCAACTTCTCGCTGTTCAGTGTAATGTTGGCTGTGGGTTGGTCATATATGGCCTTTACTATGTTGAGGTATTTGCCCTCTGTACTCATTTTGTTGAGAGTTTTTATCATGAATGCATGTTGAATTTTATCAAATGCTTTTTCAGCATCTATGGAGATGATCATGTGGTTTTGTCCTTCTTTTTGTTGATGTGGTGGATGATGTTGATGGATTTTTTAATGCTGTACCACCCTTGCATTCCTGGAATAAATCCTACTTGATAATGATAGGTGATCTTTTTGATGTATTTTTGAATTCAGTTTGTTAATATTTTATTGAGAAATTTTGCATCTATGTTCATCAGGGATATTGGTCTGTAATTTTCTTTTTTTGTGTTGTCTTTGCTTGGTTTTGCTATTAGAGTGATGCTGGCCTCATAGAATGAGTTTGAAAGTATTCCCTCTTCTTCTACTCTTTGGAAAACTTTAAGGAGGATGAGTATTAGGTCTTCACTAAATGTTTGATAAAATTCAGTGGTAAAGCCATCTGGTCCAGGTGTTTTGTTTTTAGGTAGTTTTTTGATTACCAGTTCAATTTCCTTGCTGGTAATTGGTCTGTTCAGATTTCCTGTTTCTTTCTGGGTCAGCCTTGGTAGGTTGTATTTTTCTAGAAAGTTGTCCATTTCTTCTAGGTTATCCAGTTTTTTAGCATATTATTTTTCATAGTACTCTCTAATAATTCTTTGTATTTCTGTGGTGTCCGTAGTGATTTTTCCTTTCTCATTTCTGATTCTGTTTATGTGAGTAGACTTTTTTTTTTCCTGATAAATCTGGCTAGGGGTTTATCTATTTTGTTTATTTTCTTGAAGAACCACCTCCTGCTTTCATTGATTCTTTCTATCATTTTATTCTTCTCAATTTTATTTATTTCTGCTCTAATCTTTATTATGTCCCTCCTCTACTGACTTTGGGCCTTCTTTGTTCTTCTTTTTGTAGTTTCATTAATTGAGATTTTAGATTGTTCATATGGAATTGTTCTTCTTTCCTAGGGTAGGCCTGTATTCCTCTTAGCACAGCCTTTGCTGCATCCCATAGATTTTGTGGTGTTGAATTATTGTTTTAATTTGTCTCCGTATATTGCTTGATTTCTGTTTTTATTTGGTCATTGATGCATTGGTTATTTAGGAGCATGTTGTGAAGCCTCCATGTGTTTGTGGGATTTTTCATTTTCTTTGCATAATTTATTTCTAGTTTCATACCTTTGTGGTCTGAGAAACTGGTTGGTACAATTTCAATCTTTTTGAATTTACCGAGGCTCTTTTTGTGGCCTAGTATATAATCTATTCTTGAAAATGTTCCATGTGCACTTGAGAAGAATGTGTATCCTGGTGCTTTTGGGTGGAGTGTTCTGTAGATGTCTGTTAGGTCCATCTGTTCTAATGTGTTGTTCAGTGCCTCTATCTCCTTACTTATCTTCTGTCTGGTTGATCCATCCTTTGGAGTGACTGGAGTGTTGAAGTCTTCTAGAATTAATGCATTGCATTCTATTCCCTGTTTTAATTCTGTTAGTATTTGTTTCACATATGTAGCTGCTCTTGTGTTGGGTACATAGATATTTATAATGGTTATATCCTCTTGTTGGATTGACCCCTTTATCATTATGTAATGTCCTTCTTTGTATTTTTTCACTTTCTTGGCTTTGAAGTCTATTTTGTCTGATACAAGTACTGCAATTTCTGCTTTTTTTCTCCCTATTAGTTGCATGAAATGTCTTTTTCCATCCCTTTACTTTTAGTCTGTGTATGTCTTTGGGTTTAAAGTGAGTCTCTTGTAGGTAGCATATAGATGGGTCTTGTTTTTTTATCCATTCAGTGACTCTATGTATTTTGATTGGTGCATTCAGTCCATTTACATTTAGGGTGATTATCAATAGGTATGTACTTATTGGCATTGCAGACTTTGGATTCATGGTTACCAAAGGTTCAAAGGTAACTTCCTTACTAAGAGTCTAACTTAACTCACTTAATATGCTATTACAAACACAGTCTAAAGGTTCTTTTTTCTTCCTCCTCCATTCTTTATATTTTAGGTATCATATTCTGTACTCTTTGTCTATTCCTTGATTGACTTTGGGGATAGTTAATTTAATTTTGCAGTTGCTTAGTAATTAAATGTTCTTCTTTCTTTACTGTGGTTTTATTACCTCTGGTGACAGCTATCAAACCTTAGGAACACTTCGATCTATAGCAGTCCCTCCAAAATACACTGTAGAGACAGTTTCTGGGAGGTAAATTCTCTCAGCTTTTGATTATCTGGAAATTGTTTAATCCCTCCTTAAAATTTAAATGATAATCTTGCCAGATAAAATATTCTTGGTTCAATGTCCTTCTGCTTCATTGCATTAAATACATCATGACACTCCTTTCTGGCCTGTAAGGTTTCTGCTGAGAAGTCTAATGGTAGCCTGATTGGCTTTCCTTTGAATGTGATCTTATTTCTCTCTCTGGCTGCTTTTAAAAGTCTGTCTTTATCCTTGATCTTTGCCATTTTAATTATTATATGTCTTAATGTTGTCTTCCTTGCGTCCCTTTTGTTGGGAGATCTGTGCACCTCCATGGCCTGAGAGACTATCTCCTTCCCCAGATTGGGGAAGTTTTCAGCAATTACCTCCTCAACAACACTTTCTATCCCTTTTTCTCTCTCTTCTTCTTCTGGTACCCCTATAATGTGAATATTGTTCTGCTTGGATTGGTCACACATTTCTCTCAATATTCTTTCATTCTTAGAGATCCTTTTTTCTCTCTTTGCCTCAGCTTCATTGTATTCCTCTTCTCTAATTTCTATTTCATTTATTGTTTCTCCACTGTATCTAATCTGCTTTTAAGACTTTCTATTGTATGTTTCATTTCTGATACTGTGTTCCATAACGATTGGACCTCTTACCAGAATTCCTCCATGAGTTCTTGAATATTTTTCTGTACCTACCTGAGCATGTTAATGATTTTTATTTTGAAATCCCTTTAAGGCAGATTCATGAGGTTGATTTCATTTGAATCTCTCTCAGGGGTTGTATTCATATTCATAATTTTACTTTGAACCAGGTTCCTTTGGCATTTCATGTTCGTGTGTGGTTCCCTCTAGTGCCCAGAACCTCTACTCTCTGAAGCTACTCAGCCCCTGAAGCAATATCAGGGGTTGTAGGGGTGCAGTATTGGTGCCTGGGAGGAGGAAAGAGCTGTTTTCTGCTTCCTGGCTGCTGTGCCTGTCTCCACTGCCAGAACCAGTGGGCTGAGCACACAGGTATAAGCCTCCGTGCTTTGCGTTTGTACTTGCTATAGACAGGGCTTCCCTCTGGCTGATCTAATGCCATGGTAGGGTTTGCTGGTTTGCAAGCCAGGTGGGGCTGGCTGGGAGAAAGGCCGCTTATCACGGAGGGGGTCCTTGGAGCTGTGTAGCCAGCCAGGGAGCTGGAGCTCCTGAAGATCGTGAAAGTGCCCAACCTGTTGGGCAGAGTACACCCGGACAATTTTGTCTACCTGTCCTTTCTCTTGAGCAATAAGCTCTGTGCAATCCTTGCCCCTTTAGCAGCCCTCTTGCTGTTAGGAACTCTCTCAGACTGCCTGCCTTTCTTTTGTCCCAGCGCTGCCGGATATGGATCCCTACTTTCCACAGGCGCTGGAATCTCAGTCTCTCCAGGTATTCTGCCTGTGTTAACTTTCCAACCCCCTAATCATGAGAGTACCATGAAAACACCATGAAATGTAGGTTTGTGCTCCCAGATCAGATCTCCGGAGTTAGGTATTTGCAGTCCCAGGCCTCCACTCCCTCCCTGCTCTGTTTCTCTTCCTCCCTCTGGAGAGCTGGGTGGGGGAAGGGCTTAAGTCCCACCAGGCCACGACTTTGGTACATTACCCTGTTCCATGGGGTTTATTGTTTTCTCCAGGTGTATGCAGTTTGGCACAGTCCTCTTTCCTGTTGCTCTTTCAGGATTAGTTCTATTAGTTATATTTTCATATTATATGCGGTTTTAGGAGGAAGCTCTGTCTCACCTCTCACGCTTCCATCTTTAATCTAAACTAGGCTTCTTTAGGGTCCCACATACTCCAAAAGGTAAAATCTTTATTCAGCCATCAGGTGGGATCAATCCAAGTTTTGTTCTGTTTTTTTAAATCATTGTATCCAAGCAGTAGAGACACTTTTAAACCTGGGAATTTTTTAAGTTAAATAAAAATTATCCATGTTTGTGTATGTTTGTGCATGTATGCAAATATGGTTTCATATAGTAATATATATGTGGCTCATGACATTAATATTTCCCTCCAATAAGACTGCTGATACTTCTTAAATCATGTGGACAGCAGAATAGCCTCCACTGTGGCACAATTTGGACCACTCTGTGTGCCCCAGGTCATCTACCCTGAAATCATACATTCATTCAACAAATATGACTGAACACCTACTGGTCTGGCCCTCATTCTGGGAACGAGAAAAAAAGAATTAGTGACAAAAAAAGACAAAACTCTCTGCCCTCATGGAGCTTCTAATTAGCTATAAACATAACTGAGAAGCAAGTTTCATGATAAGCTGGAGGGTGACAGCCTGGGAAGAAACAGGGCAATGGTGAGGCAACATGGAACGCCCGGCTTCCAGGGACGGACGGAAAAGAGCGTAGTGGAGGAAAGCATTCACGGAGGTACGAGAGACCCTGAACAAAAGCTCCCAGTGCTTGAATAGAAAAATGTCTTCTTGATGCCTTAAGAACCAAAGGAGATTACATCACAGCCCAGAAAAGGAACCACTGAAGAGAGAAGAGGAAACAGCACGGCTCTAAATCCCCAGGCCTTCTGTGGCTGGTGGGTTCTCGGTGGTCATCGCCTCCCCCACTCTGTG
>JAQQAC010004068.1:851947-879260 GCA_029783875.1 Phataginus tricuspis | reverse complement strand
CGCCTCCCCCACTCTGTGGCTGGTGGGTTCTCGGTGGTCATCGCCTCTCCACTCTCTGGCTGCCCCCTTGCTCAGGAACCCTGGCTGCCAGAATACCTCCTTCTACTGTTTCAGGAGGTCCCATCTCCTATATTTACCCCTCCAGAGGAAGACAGGATGATGTTGTTAATTATTATGCAGAGCAAAATAGCTCTTGTTTCTCTAAAGATATCTAAATTACCTATGCCAGGAAACCCTGTCTCTCATTACCAGATGGACCAATTAAGATATCTTCCTCAGGCCTATTAATGGAAACTCAAAGCACACTTTTTAAAATAACCATTTCCCTTTCTCATTACAGTGTAACTTAGAAATATCTACTATACTGTAATTAATTGTTGGATTTTCCACTTCCCTCACTAGAAAGCAAGATCTTTGAAGTCAGGCACTGTGGTTTATTCATTATTGTTTCCCTGATATGAGACCCATTTGACCCTACCCTCATATCACTCATAAAAATTAATTCCAGGTCAGTCATAGATCTAAATGTGAATGGAAAACAATAAAATTCTAAAAGAGAATACAGGGATATCTTCATGGCCTTGGAGTGGGTAAAGAGTTCTTAAAAAGACCAAAAGCATTGGGCATAAAGGAAAAGCTTATAAATTGACCTTTTTATAATTAGGAATTTCATCAAAAGATATCATCAACAGAGTGAATGAGCAAGCCAGACTGGGAGAAAATATTTACAATCCATATGGCACCAAGGACTTATGTCCAGAATATATAAAGAAGTTCTATAAATCAATAAAAAAGACAATCCCATAGAAATGCACCCTAAAGGATTGAACAGCCACTTCACAAAAGAGGCTGTACAGTCAATATACACATGAAAAAGTGCCCATCATGTCAGTCCCAGGGAAATGCAGCCTAAACTCAAATTAGATCCCACAATGCATCAACCAGCCAGAATTGCTAAATGAGGACAGGCTAACATTGACAGGCAGTGGGGGAGACGGCAGCAGGCTGAACTCTCAGCCCTTGCTGGTGGAAGCATCCATGCGTGCCACACGCTAAAATAGAGCATACATATGCAGTGTCACCCAGCAATTCTACTGCTAGGAACATCGCCGGCCCAAAGGAGGACAAATGTTCACCTAAAGATATCTAGAAGAATCTTTATTGTGACAGAATTCACAGCAACTACAAGGGTGAAGCACCGACGCATCTAAAGAGCAGAATGAATGAATACTTTGCGGTGTACTATAAAAAGGAACGGGAGAGCTTCCTGACAATTTTAAATGCAAAAACTCATCTCAAGTGTTAAAAACAGGCGAGTGGATGCCTTCCTGAGGCAGTGACGGGGCATGGGAAGGACCCAGGAGTGGTCGTAGCATTTCACTTCCTGGTCAGGGTGGTGGTGATGCGAACGCATTTGCTCTAGTGAAAACCCTTCACTCCGAGCACTTCAAGTGGGCACATTCCTTTGATCTGTGCCCTTTCCAGCATATGAGCTGCACTACATTAAAATTCACTGAAATTATTTGTTTATGTCCAATGGTTTGGACTCTAGAATGCTTTTCTAAATAAACGGCAATACCCTGAGCAACCGAGTTGAATGTTATGAACACGAAGTAGAACAGAACTTGGTGACCTCCATCCGTGAACAAGAGCAGCCCACACATTCCATCCCTTTGTGCAACGGCGTGAAGGTTCCCATGCTGCTAGTGCGCCAGTCTGGGCACTTGTGCACGGTCACAGCTGGTGTCTTAGTGAGGTGGTGCAAGACTGCCCTTTGCCCCTCCCATGGATATTATAAATGCTTACATTAAAGACTGCATTGCAACGGTGAAAGGCATGCTGGTATCTCAGGTTGGCTGTGAGCTACAACGGGCCTTATAATGTTTACCAGTCACTGCATACCTTAGTCATTAATTTGCCCAGCACTTGGAGCTATCTCAAGTATGAAAAGTGCTATATGAGCCAAAATTCTATTCCCTTCTCTATTAATCATATTTGATTAATATCATTTGAAATATCATTAAATAATTTTAATGCAGGTATGTGGATTAAAGCTATTCTAGAGCTTTCCTGACATAAACATTGACAAATCACATGCACGTTTAAGTTTGCACAAGTGATTAATCATTAATCTGCTATTCTACAGTTGAAATTAATTATTACACTCATATTTACATGACTGGTTCAGATATGTCCAACCATTAACACAGTGCCATTTGCCCCAAATCATTTTTAAACACAATATTTATATATTTAATGTACAACAAGGACAGAGAACAAGAGAAAATCAGATCACGTACTTTTACGTCTTACATACAGGTTTAGCTGGCTAACTTTTCTTAACTGCTAAAGTTATTAAAATGTTTTGTTTGTTCTGTCCTCACATAAGTTTAATAGGAGAATATCATTGCTATAATTAAGTGGACCAGTGTGTACTTTCTCCAATTTTAGTTGTAAATATCAGCACGATTTACTTATGCACAATGTATTTGGATTTTCCATCTTTTCTCATAGGAATGAATACAGAGGAAGCTTTGAGAAGGTCACACATGCTTAGTGGGAAAAATCCAAGGACCAGAGACCTGAGAGCCGTGTGGAGATGATTTATTCTGTCTCCCTGCTGCTGGGAGAGCTCACCTGAACCACTTTAGACAGGTGGATATTTATCTTGCTCTCCAGGTAAAGAGATTTTATAATTTGCATACAATTGGTTATGTGTAGTCACTCTCAGCTGTTTAAGAATATGATGCATAAGAAAAACAACTTCAGTCATAACCAGAGCAAACAGAACTTCCATTTATTAGGTACTTATTTTGTTCTGAGCATCGTTCCAGGTTTTTTTCACATATATAAATATATTGTCTTAAGATATTTATTATAACTTCATTATTATAGTAATCAAAATGAAGGCTTAAAGTGTCTGAAGCCAATATTGAAGTAGGTCAGACCGCTGGTGAAGAACTTGGGGAAAGCAGAATCTCTGTGTAGTAAGAATGTAACTGATATGTATAATATTCTGTTTATGTGAATTCCCCCATGCTTTTTCATGTGGGAGCCAGAAAACTGCATGATTTGCTGCTCCCCTTGGCAGATGTGAGTAGGTGGGCCATGTATGAAGTGTCTTCTAGTTGTTTTTGGTTGAAGCTGATGCTTCATCTCGTTCCTGCTCGTTCTCAGCAGCCCTTGTTTTCTGCTGTTATAATCAGGTATTGATGGGAAGTGAATGGAAATGGGCCTGAATGTTTCCTGAGACTTTCACTGAAATGGAAGGAACAGAGAGGCTCATGGAGGAGGAGGAGGATGGAGGAACGACTATTACATGGTTTTCCCTGAGTGTTCTCCTGCCATTCTGCTCCCTTTGGTTGATTTCTACTGTCCTATTGCTTCAAGTTCATGACCTTCCCGTGGCTGTGTTGAGTCAGCTGATGAGTGTTAAATGCATTCTTCACCCGTGTTATCTTGGGATTTGTTTGTTTAGGCCTTGGGATTCTGTTTGATTCAAAATTTCCATCCATCTTAGTGTGCACTATGCACTTTTTCCACAAGAGCTTTTGACATTTATCACTGTTGCTTAAACACCTGATAGTTACAACTTTTGGGCCATTTCTGAGGCTGTTTCTGTTGGTGATTTTGTCTCTTGAAAATGGCACTTGTCTTTTCCCCTTGCTTTTTTCACTCACTACTTTTCATCAAATGCGAGCTGTGAAGTGTGGAGGAGTAAGACTGCTGCCCAGACACAGGCCCGCCTCTCCCGCTAGGCTGTCAGGACGGAGGCTGAGTTAATCTCGTCAGGAGTTGAGCTGTGTTTGGTTGCTGAGGTGGTGGTCACCCTCCTCACCACCAGCTTCGACTTCCTCCAGAATCACCTTGAGCTGAGGGTGAGGCAGGGGATGGGGGTTTTATTCCATGCTCCTCGCTCCTATTTAGCCCTAACAAATTGCTGGAAGTGGAGAGCTGTTTTGAGGACCATCTGCATTTAATTCTCCTCACTTAGGTTTTCTTCCAAAGCCATGCTATTATTTTAATTCAAGTGTTTCATCACCTGGAATTTATATTTATATGAAACAAAATAGTGTACACACTTTATCTTTTTCCAGATACGCAGCTATTTTTGCCAGCTCCATTTATTAAAGTCTTCTATCCTTTCCTTCTAAATAGAAATATTATCCTTATATTAGCCTCTCATATTTTCCATTTATCTATTTGAATATCTATATATTAATGACATATAATTTTTATTTTAATGGCTCTACCATTGCTTTTTCCCTGATGTCTAGTAGGTCAGATTGCTCCCTTCCTACTTTTCATACTCAAATTATTCTTGACTTTTTTTGACATTTATTTCTCATATGAATTTTATGGTCATATAATTAAAATGAAATTTGATATAATAATTAACATTATGTATTACACTGGAAAACATTTACATTTTATATATTGAAGAGTTCTCATTCCAGAATATTATACATCTTTCCATTTTTTCATATAGTATATTTCTCAGTAAGATATTCTGTTTCTCTTAATATGGGATCTGTTTGCTTCTTAGTAATTTATACCTAGTATCTCAAGATTTTCTCATTATTATGAGAGTTTTTTTTCTCATCTCCCCTTATGATCTCATTTATTAAACTAGAAAAAAAACCCTAATGGGTTTTATATATTTATCTTATATCCATTTACCTTACCAAATTATTCTGTTAATTCCCATCATTTATAAAGACTCTTCTAGGTTTTCTAGTTACAAAATCATGTCATAAAAAAGGAGGCTCTTTTATCTTTCGAAAATTGCATTGCTTATTGAACTCTTTATCTAATCATAATGACTAGATCTTTGATGACAATATTAAATTATAATGATATTAGGGATTCATGTCTAATATCTAATTTTAATTAAAATAAATTTTGTATTTTACCATTTAGAATAGTAATTCCAGGTGTTTTGTAGAAATTGTCATTATTTTATTTAGGCAGTTCACATCAACTTCTTTTCAGCTTAAAGTTTTATAGAGGAATGGCTAAAGAGGAATTTTATCAAACATCTTTTTAACATATTACATTAATTTTCTTTTTTATGTTTGTATAATGGAGCTTACATGTTCAAGCAGTGGTTCATCTTTCTGCCTATACCACACCCATGCCTACCAACTGAATGTGCCTGAAGAGAAATAAACACACCTGGAGTAACTCTTAAGTCTGTCCACCAGAGTCCATTAACTCTCCTCCTCCCATAAGTTCTATCCTTTCTCCCTCATCCTCATCCCTGGTTGACGACATTACTTTCTGCATCTCTGAGGAAAGGGAACCAGTATGAAGAGGTCATCCACAGACCACTGCCACCCCTACCCCAAAACAGACACACACACACACACACACACACACACACACACACTCTGATGACCTGCATGAGTCTCTGCCTCCTCTCCTGTCACTCTTAGCCAAGCTGCCTTTCCTCCAGCCTGTTCAGGGACATCACTCCATTAAAGTTCCCCTCTTTCTTCTGTTCAATCTTCCCCATCAATATAGAAACATGCTGTTATTTTTCCAATCATTAAAAAAATAAAAACCTCTCTTTATCCTATGTTCCTGTCCCATTATTGCCTCGTTTTTATCCATCCTTACAGCAAAACTCCTCTGAGAGCAGAGGATTAGGTTACCCTAAATGGCCAATTCCTCCCAACAAACGTCTCCATACATCCTCTGTTTAATCTTTCACCATTTCACTTATCATCTAACATGTTAGGTATGTATTATCTATTTACTTTATTTGTTGTCAGTAATAAGTAACATGTTACTTTTTCAACAAAAAATCATTCCATAAATATTGAAAACAAAGCCAGAATATAATTCCTAATATTTTAATAAGTTTTCATCTCTATTCATAAATCTGATCTGGCTGCAGTTTTCCTTTATTGTTCTATCTTTATCGGCTTTTTAAAAGAGTTATATTGCCTTTGTAAAGTGAATTGGGGAGGTCTTTCATCTTTTTTTCTAAGGTCTGGAATAATTTAACTTTGAAAAGCCCTCATTCTTTAAGGTTATATAAAATTCAAGTTACATAAACCTCAGCTGGGAAGCCATCTGTTCTCGGTGTCTTTTTCAATGGTAGATCTTTAAGTGTCTTTTTCTAAACTCTCTTATGGTAACTGATGCATTTAAGTTTCCCCTTCCTTTCTTCTTGGGTGATTTTTGGCAATGTATATTTTGCTGGGAAATCATCCATTTCCTCTAAATTTTCAAATGTCTTGTCAGAAAGTTTCACATACATATATTTTTATGACTTCTTTAATTACTTCTATGTCTACTGTTATGTCTTGTTTCTCTCTCCTAATTGGGTGTATTTTTGCCTTCTCTCTTTTTCCTTTAAACAACTTATGAGACTTTAATATAATTAAATTGACTTAAATCAGATTTGAACTTTTAAATTTCTGCTGCCTTGTTAATTTTTCATTGATTTCAGCACTTGAATTGAATTTCCATTTCTTATTTGCTTTTTAAATAGTTTTCTATATTCTTACGATGAGCACCCTTTATTCTTTTACTTTCTTTGTAAATAATATTTCACGGCAATTTGTTTTCCTCTTCTGGGACGGCCCTCACTTTGTCCTCAGGTTCAGCTGTGGAGAAGGTTCTTCTTCATTACTTTTCACACAGTTGTCATTTTCCTTCTGATTTTTCTCTGTGATCTAAGAGTTATCTGTCTAGTAATATACTTCTTAGTTCCAAAAGGATTCTAATTTTTGACCACTTTATATCATTATTTCTAATATTCTTAGTTCATATTCACAGAATCAACTCAATTAAGGTTATATTTTTAAAAACTCTATTTAGGCATTATTTGGGGCCAAGAAAGTGATTGCTTTTGTAAATGATATGTGAACATGTCAATAAAAAAAATTATTTTTCAAAGAATGTAAGATTTGGTCTATACCAATTAAACCACATTTATTCAATTTATTATTCAATTCTTTAATGGAATATTTTTTATCTGAGGTCGGGATGATACTTTTTCTGTCTTTTAAATCTTGCCAGATCTCAAAGGAGCAGATTAAAATATCCCCCACTAAACTTACAGTATTAACATTTAGTTTTTGCTTTATTGGTACATATGAATAGTAGAATGTCCCTCTTCTTTATTTCTTTTGTTTTTAATTCAAAGTTATCATTCTCCTGATGGTCATCTGACGTTCACTTTTGTTTCCTTTTGTGGAGTACCTATTTACCGCCCCCCCCTGAGCTATTAGAATGTGTTTGCTCTCTGATGTCAGTACCTCCTCAAGAGTTCTTTCAGATGGACTATAAGGCTGATATATTTTCCAAATGATTGCATGTCCACATCTTTTGTTTGGAAAGCTGGCTGGCCTTTCTCATATATTGTCTCAAGATGTTGTTCCAGTGTCTTCTGAAGAAGGAGTCCCTTCCATCTATAGACTGAAGATGGTTCAGTGTCTCCTCATATTTATTTCTGTTTGCATCTTTATTTCTTGAAACTCATTATTTTCTTTATCTGAGGTATATCTGGGACATTTTTCACAAGTTCATTAAGTTCTTCTTTTCCATCTAGAATTCCTATTAGGTTCATAGTCTTCTCTTGGGTTTTCTTTTCTGGTCTCTTATCTTCTTCCCATAATTTCCAACTCTGTAATTTTGCTCTGTGCTCGGAGATATTTCTTAGAGGTTTTCCAGACTTCTAATTTTGTCTTCACTGATAACCATCTTCTTTTCCAACTCCTCTAGAAACTACTTTAGACTTTAGATTCAGAGAACTTTCTCATGCAGCACTTGGCTTTTTTCGATTGGAGCTCTCATCTGTGGCTCCATTTCTCTAAAAGGGTGTGCTCCTTGCCGTGGCTGTCTTTCCTTTCTAGTGCTGTGCAGACCTCACAGATGTGTGGTATTTTGTTTCATTTGTTCACTGCACCTCCTCTCTGGTTGGCGTAGCACCCCAAATGCTAGCCGTCCTAAAACTGAAGACTCAAGGCAAAGTGATCCATCCCTCTGTGGGCCACTCGTGCCGAAACAAGCACCTCTCAGCCACCTCCTGAGACACCTGCCTGAGGCCTGCTTTCTACTCATCTGCCTTCACATCTCTGACATTCAGAACAGGTGGGGCTCCGCTCCCGGCAGCTACTTCCTCACCCTTGGGAGGCCAGAGCAAGTCGAGCAGAGCCCAAGATGACCTCCAGCCGCGGGGTCTCCTACCTCTGCAGTCTTAGCACTTCCCAGGACTCACTGCCTGTGTTCCTGACCACTGAGGACTGCAGCGCTGATGCCACCCAGGTTACTGTCCAGCCCATGGGGGATGCCACCCATGCGGCTGCCCTTGGACATGGGGGAGAAACCTGGGGAAGTTGTGCTGGTGAGGGAGGGGCAGGAAGGAGGGTTTAGGCCTGTCCCCCCCCAGATTCCTCCCCTGAGTGTCTCCCCTGATGGTCTCCCATGAAAGCCTTAGGAGTCCTATTTAAAATTATTACCCTTTGTCCTCAATGAAAATAGCTTTTTTGTTTTCATATATATTCCAAGATATTAAAGCAGTAGTTTAATATCTTCTGTAGTATATTGAAAAACACCACCCATTTTATACTTTTGCATTTTCACTCTACACACAGTTAAAAAGTATTAGGTGAAACCATTTAGATAAAACAACAACAACGAATGTGTTCTAAACTAAATTCTTCTTCTGAACAAATTTCCAGGCGGCTCCAGTCATGATCTCATTTAGGGCCCCATCGTGTGTGGACTTGCTTTTGCCCCATTAAGGTGCCCCGGCGGACACACTGTGCAGACCACATGTGGCTCACAGGCCCTAAGGCGGCTGACATACGGGCATACAGGTGCTTTGTACCCAAACGGCTGAGTGCCCACCCATTTCCTAAGATGCTCAGTGCAGCCTATGGCAGTGCACTTACATGGGGCATGCAGCATCATCCGGGAATCATTCGCCGACTGGGAGCCAGCCCCCCCGCCGTAGCTGATGGGGACCAGCGTTCTCCATGCAGGCTGAGAGCCCAGGGGGCGGTCTGGTCCCGGTGTGGGCTGTGTCAGAGCCCTGGGCCGACAGGGACTAGCTCCCTTTTCCTGAGGCACAGCTGCCCCTGGGGTCTGGGCCCTGGCTGCCCTGCTGCTGTGTTGGCTCTAGTGCTCTTGCCAGCTGTGGGCTTTATATGTTTCATCAGCTTGGCGCTATTCAGTGAAAATGTATCCTCATTGTTCAAAGCATGAATGCAAAACCCCATCAGCCTATCAATTTTAGGATAAAATAGCCTCGTCATATCCTTCAAATATTTCTCAGACACGCTAGGTGGTTTTGCTTATGTTAAATTTTCTACAAATGTTGTCCGTAAACCAGACATGCTTAAGTGCCTGTGCTTGCATTTTGGTTTTATCCTTTAAAATTTTGCATTTTTGATTTCAGGATGACAGGTGTATCTCTTATGCCTATAAATAAAGTAGACCTTTCAACTCAATGTCTCTGGTGGAAGTAGCCTGCGTGTGGCCCTGTGAGCTCATGGTCTGCTGATCCGACTGCTTTTCTAGGTTTCTGTACCACCAGGGGACATCCAAGGCCCCCAGGTATTCTTGGAGTGTGCTCTCGGTCTATTTCATACTTCTCCTCTAGTCCCTCATCTAACAGGTGAGTAACTGGAGCCAGAGACGCACTGGGCTGCACCTGAGGGAAACTGACACCTGGGCCCCTGCTCCTGGAGCGTCGTCTCATCCACACGGCATCACATCAGACTGCCCACTTTTAAGATGTGCTTAAAGAAAACAAAAGAAACTAATTAAAACATGCACAGAGACATTCTCTTTAAAATTATTACATTTCAGTAGCATAAACTAAGTGCTTTAATAGTTATAATTTCATTAAAAAATAACTATTTGGGGAGACCTGTGTTGCTTCCTGTTGGCTGGCCTGTGGAACCTGGCATAGCTGGGGAGAAATCCACTGTGTCCGTATCCTCAGAGTCCAGCCCCATCCTCTTCCTTCTGTGAACCTGTCTAAAAAGAGAAACTCTAGTTGCCCAATATTTGAAAGAAGACTCCCCGAACTAAATAAATTATAGGTAGAAAAACTCGTTATGAGTGAATGTGTGTGGAGTCCCTGAGGGTCACGAGCAGTCCGCGTCCATGCTGAGCACATCCCCAGATAGAGAAGAAGAGGGACAATGTAGACTCGGGCCGCCTGCGGGGAGGACATCTCCCTGGGAGAACTCTCTGGCTGCTTGACCATTCCCCCACCTCCCAAGAGCCTGCCCAGGCATCCCTGCTCCCCAGAGAGCTTTTACCAGCACACTAAGGTCTGATATTGGCACGGAAAGTGGCATTCACCTTTTCTGCCTCTCAGAAACATCTGTTTGAAGCAGACCTCTGGGGTGGGTCACCAGGCTGGGAAGATGGAATAAAAACATTTTAAGAAAATTTCTCTGTAGCCAAGGGGGAATTTTTAAAAGCTTATTTTCTAGTTAGGTTTATTTTGGTTTTGTTATTTTAACATTTTGTTATTGGAAACTTTCTTTTAATGGCAATAACATATTTTCTGAATACACTGATTTGTTCAGGCTTTGCTTGATTGCAATTAATTTGCACTTCTGTTCCCCCAACAACAGCAGGAAGGGTGAATTAAGTGAGAACAACCACTCTGGGATTGTTTTAGGGTTCTTTGGGTGCTGGCCCACCGCTGCTGTATGAATAATGAAGATAATGAAGAGGGGTGGATTACATGGCTATTATCTGAGGAAAAGGAGATAAATCTTTCACTAAAATGTGGCAAGGAGACATTCTATGTAGAAAGTCTGAAACATGGCTTAAAATGATCTGCCGGGAGGGCCGGGAGCTTGCGAGGAGCCAGGAGCGATGGAGGCAGCGAGGCGGCGCGCTCCTAAAGCGCTCACATAGGTCAGCAGCACACTTTGAAGTGGGTGGGACCGAGACGAAACAGGGGAGCTAAGCCACAGGTGAATCCCCCCAGCAGAAATTAGATCATGTTCTGAGGATGAGAAGCCTCACCACCTCCAGCAGTTCAGAGAGGAAAAGCTGCGGAAAGGCCCGGGAGGGACTGACCAGTGCATGTGGCCCGTGGGTGCAAAGTAAGGAAAAAGGAGTGTTTTCCAGGAACCACCAAGTTGGGTGATTTGCTTTATCTTACTTTGCACACGGCCTGCCTACAGTGCAATTGACGCCTGAAATTGCATCAGTGTGATTCATTTGCGTGTCAATGTAAACATTTAAAAATGTGACAAAAGGCATAGGTGTAGAAACACTAAAGTAGATAATAAAAAGTGGGGGGACCCAGTCAACCATTTCCCCACCCAAAGATGCCTACAACAACCACGATTCTGTACCTGTTCCCGGCAGCTCCATATGTGATAAGCACACACGGAAAGTGGCAACAGACTGGTGCAGAGTGACTTCAAATCCTGTGCCCTGCAAGAGGTGTGTGGGACCCTCCAGCCACCCGGGGCTTTTGCCGCTCCCAGACAGTGGAGTTCACAGCACAGGTTCCATATATAACCAGAACTCAGTTGACCCCAGGGGTTGCAATTACTGGGACCCTCTTCTCCACTTAAACTTGTGGGTGTCACATTTCTCTGTAGACACTAGAATATCTACCTCAGCCTCGGGGTGGATGTTCTAAGATGGGGAAGAATGGCGACACCCAATAAATGCCTCTGTGCCGTGCAGGCCCGGTGTGGGTGAGCTCAGCCGCCCCAGCGCATGGGGCTTACTAAGGCAGATGGCGGCTGGAAAGCTAAGATCAAAGTGCCGGCAGGGCTGTTTGTCACTGTGTCCTCCCGGGACCTTCTCTCTATGTGTGGAGAGAAAGAGAGAGGGAGGCAGACACCCGAGGGCAGCCATCAGCGCCTGCCTTGTTTGTAGTTTCTCTTCAGTCCTTGGCTGGAAGCATCAGTCAGTGCAGTAAATACTGGGGGTGTCCTGTATCTGCTGAACACATTTCTAAGGGTAAATGATCCTGGCTGCAATTTGAGACACATCTTCCTTTTCATTCCATTTCATGGGGGGAGTCACTTGTTTTCTTAAGAGCTCTACAAAAATCAGGGACACCCCATTGGTCTCCGACCGGCACCTCCCTTTGGAGGCTTGCCACCCGTATTCCAGTTTCATGAATTTGGTCAATGGCTATAAATAATCAACTTTCTTAATTCCCAGGAGGGTTAACTAGAAAGTTAGCTACCTACATTCCCTCCTAATTAAGCACTTTGGTGAGCTGAAGTTAGTCTTAAATTTAATAATTTTATTGGTATCCTAAAATTGCAGCAGTAAAGATTAATTGTGGTAATAATTAGAAAACTGAGCATGAATGCTTTGCAACAGAGTTGCCATCATATTATTCTCCTTCACTTCATTTCAGGAAAGCAGTAAGTGTGCAGGTGGAAAATGACTTGTTTGTGGCCCAACTTAGATGTTCGAAAAGAATGTAAAGTTTTTATAAAGACACTGAAATCAGCTTTATCGACCAACCTCATAATAGTAGTTAGTCTTACAAAAAAACCTTTTTAGAGCTTTTGAATCAGCTTCCATCAACTTTCCCATCAGCTGATGTGAACTACATATAAAGCTACCAGAATTCAAGAGAAATGATGAAGGCTCAGGTGTGTCTGTCCAGTCAGATTCTCTCTCACGA
This sequence comes from Phataginus tricuspis, assembly GCA_029783875.1. Taxonomy (NCBI): domain Eukaryota; kingdom Metazoa; phylum Chordata; class Mammalia; order Pholidota; family Manidae; genus Phataginus; species Phataginus tricuspis. The sequence continues at coordinate 866,620 of JAQQAC010004068.1, read as the reverse complement.
GGCTGTGTATCCCCTGCCCGCGCCTGCTTGCCCACCACAGTGTCCATGTGGCCATTTCTCCTGAGTTGGGCCATAGACGGGTTCGACCTATGTGAGGCCCACATTTCCTTTGGCACTTAGCGTGGGTCCTCACGAGGGTCTCTTGACTCTGTATGCTTCCTCCCCCTGTTAGAATAGGATGGATGAAGTGATAAGGTGTGGCACTTCCAGACATAGGATTCCATGTGTAATAGATGACTGGGTTTGGTTTTGCCCAGTTTACAAGGCCAATGTGAGAAAAATTTGAAAGGTGATGCCTCCAAGCTGAAGGCGACTTGCACTTTAGGTTAAGTTGTGTGTCACCTGTGTATATCATGTAGCATTTGCACGAGGTGAATCATTTGAGGTGAGTCATTTGGGGAGGCAGCAAAAACACAGGAGTATGGAATGTAATAAAAAAAGCTCAAGGTCAGTTTTAATGTCAATAAACAGTGTGCGTGAGTAGAGTGGGAATAGAGCTTGCCATCACGTGACGTGAGGAATCGTGTACCTACACCTGAGTCAGTTACTCTCTCCGGGGGGAGGGACAGAAGCAGCTTCTAAAGGCCAGAAAGAGCTCAAGCTGGGGCGTGGGGGCTACGACAAGAAGAGCTCGTGAAGCTTCTCCTTCTCCACTCCCACGGCGAAGGCAAGCTCTAGGAAACATTTACCTACTGGATTCCAAAACTGTTTCCATGGAACTGCCTGTACCCTGGCCTTCTAAAGGAATCAAACCCAAGTTGGATTTATGCATGTTAAATCAGAAATGTAGAAATATTACATTCACACTTAATAAGCCCCTTTGGAAAATACTGATCAGAATGTCCCATTTTCTAAAAAATATTTTCAGTTAGTGTTCCAATCACTGTATTAATTAATATGACCTCCATAAAATCAATCAGTCCCTTTTAGGCTTAAAAATGTCAGTTTGAATACTTTAAAAACAATTCAAATGAGTTGCAATTTTATATCATTCTTTGAGTCATATATGGGTTGATGAATGTTCCCAAGTCATCATACATTAAAATGCAACCAAACAGGTAATTATCTTATACCATCAAATATAATTATACGTGCTAATCTCCATAAAATCCTGCAAGTTAATGTCATATATTAGCAGTTAATCTTATAGTGTAGATGGGACCAGGATGCATTTTTATGAACTCTCTAATCTGTATCAGCAGAGAATGCACCGAATGAATGAGAAAGCAGAGAAGTGATTGCTCAAGAGAAATACAGCATATTTTGAAATGTGCCACTCCTGTAAGAAAGCTGCTTCTAATTCGGGAGCCTGGACTGACAGCCTGGAATCCTATCAACTGGCACTGGGAGATACCACCCAGAGAAGCTATTTTCCTCATCTCGGGGATTATTCTCAGAGGCTCCCAGGGCAGCCAGATCAAAGGACTATCTCTCCCCCTGAATGTTCCTTATCCTCCTCCACTGCCCTACCCCTGAACAGCTAACAACAAAGACATGAGGAGGAGTTTCTTGGTGGGTCCCCTTTGACGTAAGAGTCCTGGTAATCAGTGCATGAGCACCGAGCCCTAACAGCTCTTCCTGGATTCCTAGGAACTATCAACCCATCCACCAAGAAGTTCTCAGGAAGAATTCTTTTGTATCTATTTAGCACTCAGAGTCTTGCATCTTCTCTGCTGAACCACAAGGTCCCAGATGAAAGCATTGTCGAATATCCTTCTCCACCTATTAGAACTGGTGTGAAGTCTATGCCCATGTTATGATTCAAATCATTCAAAAGAAGATTTGCTTCTTAAAAGGAGCAGCTCTGATAGGTAAGGAGAGCCAGGCTGAATTGTGTTACAAAGAATGTAGATTCCATCCTCAAACTAGGCAGGGGTTAGAGCTGGGGGTGGAAACAGCTGCTCCCTGATGGCAAAGACAATCAACTCCTGCTCCAATGGGGAGAAACAGGCCTGAGGCAGGGTCAGGCAGGCCGAGCAGCAGGTCAGAGGGCAGCATGGCCCTCGCCACGGATCTGCGTGCCCATGAAGATACTGCACAGGCCTGGAGCTATGAAGGACCATTTGCGGAGGGAACTGGCAGAACGGCCAGGCAGCAGGCCTGCTTCTAGGTTTTCCAGATTCACAGAATCAAAGGCTCTGGGGTCATTGCTTACATTCAGGGGTCATTGCTTGCACAGCTGTCAGTGGTTAAAGGAAACAGTTGGGACCCTAGAGTCCTGGAGAACGAACAGCGGGGCAGCAAGTTCAGCTCTGGCGTGGAACTGCTGCCCTTCCAAGGCTTGTCTGGACGACTGGGAGCCTGGTGCAGCTTGGCCAGGCCGGCCCAGACCCGAGGGCTAACCCAAGAGGAAGTTGCCACTGTTACCTGCAAATAATTTGTTTTGGGGCAAAAATTGCTCTGAGTGAAATATACATTTTGGGCATTTAGTAAAAATTAGGTATGATTACTCACTGTTGTTGTAGAATCAATTTTTAAGTCAAGGATTCAATCTCCTTTGCCCCTGATGGCGGCTGGTGCTGCTCTGTTCTCCAAACGCGGTGACTGTGTTGTCTCCACTCAGCGTGCCTGCCAGAAGCAATTCCAGGAAACCCCAGTGGCTTCAGTCACCTCATCGTGAGGCTGAAATCACGATTACAAATACAGCTGTAAGCGGGGGAAGAAGGACATCGGGGAGTGAGGCGGGCTACAGCTGCGAACCCCGTGTGCGCAGCCACTGTGCTGAGGGCCCACCCGGGGCATATCACCTGACTGTCACCCAAAGGAGAAGGAGTTACCTTGCAACGGTTTACAGATGGGAATCTCAGGTGTGGGCATTCTATTAAGTTTTCATAAAATCAAACAATGAGAAGCCATAGTTTAGAGTCACATCCTTTGGATTCCAACGCCACTTTTATTCCTTAAGAAAGAATAGCAGGCACCTGATTGCTCACTGGGCTAATCAAATTCTCGAAGCACAAGTCTGTGTGGGTGGGTGGGTGGGTGGGTGGAACCAAGGAGAGAGGTGGAGACAGGGAGAGGTAGAGGGCAAGCTCTCAGGGAGAAATGACCTTCCACTTTGGCCTTGAGAAAGAGCAGAATTATAGTAGTTAATGATGGGATGCTTTGCAATTGTAGAGCAGAGGGATGTGAGCACTAGCCACTCAGGGCACCATTGCCTGAGAGAGGGCGCCTCACATTGTCTCTGAAGGTCCCTGCTTCTTCATCTGCATGCAGGTCACACGTGTCTGGGTGACTCTGGGAGGCGTCACTGGAGCTCACTCATGAAAGACTCAGAGGCATACAGCGAAGAAGCCGACTAGCTGTGTCTGCTGGACCAGTCCCAGCAGCCACGAGCGGTCCACAGGCTGCCTTCCCTGGGCACACATGCGCTTCGGAAGAGCCCCCGCCAACACCCAGCCTCATGGAAAGGCCCTTCCCCACTGCGGGGGTAGGATCAAGGGGAGCCCCTGGGTCTGGCCAGGCTGATGGGGTCAGGGACAGACGCCTCACCCACCCTGGGCTATCACACTCCCACTTTGGGGGATTTGGAGCTGAAACTAAGAAAATTCCATCTGTCTCCCTGGAAGGTTAGAACTGTGAGAAGCAAACAAGAACCAGAAGATAGCCAGATCCTGTTACACGAATCAGCAAAACAGGACAGGGGAAAGAGACAGAGACAGAGACACAAAGTTAAAGAAGTAGCCGTGTGGCGAAGCGGGAATGAGAACCAGCAGCTTCTTCAAGCTTCTCTTCACTCCTGCTCAGCGGTTCTGGGATGTCCCATGTCCTGTGACAAACTTCCACTTTCAGCTAAATGTTTATTTCTGTTGCCTGAAACTAAACACTCCGACCAACAAGATGGTGAAGCCTGTGACTGAGCTCTGTGTGTGGTAATCATCTCATAATGGTTTTTAGCATAGATTCAAATGCAAAAGGACCAAAAGCAAAACACTTCTATGTAGTAAAGCCTAATAATTAATTTTCTCCTGACCTAGAATCCGTAGGAATTAGGAAGTGGTCTGCAGGAGCCGGCCGGCCCTCTCCAGGTCACACACACAGGCCCGAGGGGTCAGGCGCCGACGTCAGGCTCAGAGCGTTCATGCTCGTGTACAGCGCGGAACGGCCGTGGCCCCTTCCCGTCCCAAGTCTCAGCCACTGCTTGTGTTCGTTCTCGCAGTGGTGACCCATTTGGGCTTTTTAATTACTTCAGACGGACCTTGCTCTCTGTGGTCCTTCTCTGTTCCAGTTATGTGAAATAAATTTCATCCATTTGTCCTATATGCACTTAAGATTCTAGAAGAACCCCTTCGAGGTTGACCCAACAAATAAACGACCTAGTATTTGCAAGCCCGTGGAATGCCTGGTGCACAGTAAGTGATTAGTGAAGGCTGGCTTACTGCCTCCAGAACATGCACATGCTTCTGGACGTCTCTTTGCCTCTAGGTGGGGACAGGTCACCATTTCTGGCTGATGTGCCAGGAAGAAATGGCATGGGTTATGGGTAGACTGACACCAAGAAGTGTAGCTGTACATTTTGCTATAACTTTCTTTTCCCACCATGCCACCGAGTTTTAGCACACGGGGGCTCCAGATGGTGGTGTGGGAGCGTCCACAGGACATGGGTCTCCAGTGACAGTGAGGGGCAAGGCTCTCATCTGGCCTGTGTTGTACAGGCGAGGGGCCAGAGGTGGGCCATAATCATGTTACGTCTCTACACCCTGATAGCATTGAGCATTGATAGCACAGAATAATCACTCCCATCAAGAAATAGCAAACTCTCTCACGACTTTTGCATCCTATGTACCAAACTGAGGCAGGGCAATATTTCATTAAAGAGCAGAATTACAAAGAATCAGGTCCGAATCTTGGAGCCTCACACATGCTTCTCATCTGGAGCACGCCGCCCTCCTGGCTGAAATCCTTAGCCGCAGGGCAAACGCAGGAGTAAGGGGCGGCCCCCTGAAAAGTGTCAGGGCTCCAGCAGCTCTGGGTTCTTCCCTGTTTGCTGCAGGCTGGTGGCCTTGGGATAGTGGACATTATGTCAGCTGCAGGAGCTTCCCATGTAGGTAGGGATGAGGAAAGTGGAGATTAAGTGAAGGGACATGTGCGACACCACGGTGTCTGGAATGTTCCGTCAATGTTAGCCACAGAGCTTGGTAAGCAGACGGACTGGTGGCACTTGTGAGGTAGGCAGATGTGAGCCCCAGTGCTGTGGCCGGGCCCGGGGGCATCGCATAGGAGACGCCCACACGGACCATCCCAAAGAGGTGCTGGCACTCACATGGGTTTTGACCACAGAATGTCTTTGAGTCCCCTTGGACCTTGAGGGAAGTCCAGCAAAAGCAAGAAGAGTCTAATTATATCCCTGGTAATCTGCCACAAGCACTAGCAGAGTCTGCCCAAAGAAGGTTTTAAGTTTGCTATAGGAAGTGAGAGCAGAACGAGTTCATAAAGAAAGGTTTTCTTTTGTATTGTTTGCTCTGTTTGTTTTTGTGCCGGGCCTATGATTTTCCTGTTTGGCTTGATTTAACCAGCCGTCCCATCTTGTTAACGACAGAGAGGCTGCAGAGCGGGCAGGGCCGGCTTTCTTTGCCTGCCTCTGAATGCATATAATTTCTGGCCATTTACAGGGAACAGTGTCAGGGTTTCTGGGCATGCTGAGAAAAAAATGGCAGGAATCTCAGCAAAGTGACCAATGGCCTAATGGGGGCAGTGAGCCAAATGTCCTTGGCAGGGAAATGCCTGGACCCTGACCAGAAACTGGATTTTAGTGTTTCAGGTTTTGCTAATCTTCAAGAGAAGGCTCCAGACTTGCTCTAAAATAGAGACCAGGTTTCAATGAAAACATTGTTTTGTTTTTTTCTCCTGAAACTAGAAGAGTGATAAAGTGTGACAATGACCCAGCCAGTCCCTGGGTTAGGTGGGTGAGTTACAACGTCCAAGTACATGTATGTCGAATAGGTGAGATGGAATTAGGGCCCTCATGGGAAATGATTTTATATTTGCAAGACAATTTAAAACAATGCATTTCTTAAATTGCGAAAGTCACTGAAGTCAGTGGTGAGAATGTGTTTCCATCCAGAGTAGAAACAGAGAAAGTGAGGCAAAGCAGTACCTAGATGGAATGCACCCTGCCTCCCCTTCTGCTGTGTCCAGTAGACGCTCGTGACCCAGATCCAGTTCTGTCCATTTAGATGATTCCTGTGGACCTTTATTTAGTTCACCCTTTGGTTATTATTACTGGTGAAAGAATATGCTTCTGTTTTCAAATGTGCACATTCAGTCAGATCAGATTCTCAGGAGCATGCTCCTGCCCTATCTCACTCCAAAGCTGGGCAAACGGCACCTTTGGGCTCTCCCAGCCTCGGTCTCTGACCCACATCACCCATCCCAGGCTGCAGAAAGTCACTTCTGAGTATTCCTCCCATAGGCATGTCTTGGGAGTGCGGAACCTGCCCTCCCTCTCTGGAAACAGTTTTTTAATTGCCAAAGCCTTTTTCTGTTTCAGAAGTTGAAACATTTACAATTTTTTCCTGCTATCTGCCTCATCAGTAAAATAAGCCAAACATCTTAGAGGTTATGTCATTATTTCCAACAAGGTGAGCGTCACACGGGGTATGTTGTGCAGAAATGTCAAATATGCGGTGATGTCTGCGCTGGGTTCCATCATGTCCCTGTGCCAATTTTGACCAAAGGATGGTGTTAGTGGTAGCTGTGACAGAATTAATGTGCGTGCAGATAAGGAACATGATCTCAAGGGGCCTCAAGGAGCTGGATGTATGTTAGAAATCGTATTCCACCAAAAATAGAAGTCCTGGCTTCTTTCCTGCTCGTTCTGACTTGGAGGGTGGAGAGGCCGGCACGACCTGATCATGTCACTTGTGTGTGGCACGCGCTCTGTCCAGGACAGGCCTTGCTGTAGAGTTCAGTCAGGGCAGGGCTCTTGGGACCAGTTTGCCCTGGTTTTCATTTCTTCTTATTGGTTCCGTGACTTTAGGAAAGTCATTAACACCTATGAGCCTCAGGGTCCTCTTAAAAATGAGGACAGTTACAGTCGTCACTTCTCAGGACATCTCAAGAATGAAATGACATGGGAAGAAAAGAACTAGTCCCCCCCTCACAAGGTCTCTGGACTGAAGCACATCTCCATCCCTGTGCAATTTCCTGCCGCGAAACACAAGCACGCGCCCTCCCCTGGCAAAGACGACAGCCCCCTCGGTGTCCTCAGGTCTTACCCCTCTCGCTCCTCGAGGAGCCGTGGCTCCAGTGACTGGTCTGCCTGGGTGCAGCCTCAGCCGCCAGCAGACAGTCCTCACTCACGGTCTCGCCCAGCCCGGACCGGCCACCTCTGTCCCTGCCACAGTCTCCAGGGCCTCCTTTCCTGGCCCCCTGCGACTGTCCTCCGCCTCCCACACAGCCGCTGTGTCCTCCCTCGCTCCCGTCGCTGCGGCCTTCCTGGCTCGCAGGCCCTTCGGACTGAGCAGACCCCCTAGGCACCACCTGAGGACAGACGCCCAATACGTCGTTTGAGACTTTCAACAGCTGAGTACAGACTCTGTTTTAGAAATGTGTGTTTTGTTTTGTTTTTAGAGTTGTGAACGCATCCATCCGTTGTTTTGTAGCTTTCAGAGTTATTGTGAAGAAGCCAAAAGTCATTCTACTTTGATCTTCTATATATATGACCTATTTTTAGTTTTTTTCCTCTGGAGGTTTGATGCCTCCTCTCTTTGCTGAGATTTCATAGCAGAATTCTTTGGTCAAGTCTGTTTTCATCTCCTATTGCGGGTTTTCAGTGGGTCCTTTGGGCCTAGAAATCCTCTGTTCTCAGAAATATTAATGAAGTATTCCTTTGATGTTTCCTTGCCCCGCGCCCTCTGGCCCCTTTGTCTGATAGTCTCAGGGCAACGGCTTGGACACTCCAAACTGCCCCTCCAGCTTTTTCTTTGCCTTTTTTATTCTCTTCCTCTTCCTGCTCCTTTCTTTAGTTCAGGTGCCCTTTTTGGTGGATTTCCGCAACAAACCTTCCGAACAGTCTCTTAATTAATTATTTTACAACACGTTTTTAATTTCTAAGTGCTCTGTCTGGGTCTCTGATCATCTCGTATGCGTATCGCAAATTCTCACTTCACAAAGGCGTGTTTTCTTTAGTCTCTGAGGACGGTAAGGATTTGTTTGTTTACTCTGGGAAATGTTCTTCTCCCAAGTGACTTTCCTTTCTTATTGATTTTGTTTTTGCAATTTGTTTTTGTTTGGGTCCTTATTATTTTCATGCTAGAGGCCCTTCTTAGATGCTTGCTGATTCTTTGTGGTCTGGTCACAGTTCAACAAATAAATAATTTCTCTATAGCCAGAATTAGACTCCGTTTTCTTGGGAGGGTAGTTACCCCATCCCTTTGCTCTGCAGCTCCTGAAAATGTGCTGCAGTCTTTGCCTTTCACATCATCCTTTCATTTGTGGGTTTGTATCTAATACGATCCTTTTGCAATTGTTTACTCTGCTTGAAATGGGAGAAAAACTAAAGTGTGTGTTCCTTCCACCATCACTGCCTGGAAGTCCCTGTTCTCTCCTCATCCCAGGACAAGTGGTGTCTTCCCTGCAGCACCCCTGACATGGTTCTTGCCAAATTTACCTATAACTCCCGTATTGCCACATCCACTGAACACCTTCCTTCCACCAGCCTCCTAAAGGGGTCATTCCCTCCTTCTTGAAGCACTTTCCTCTAGATATGGCTCAACAATGATTGTCTGGTCATCATCATCCCAGAGGAAGGCCACCTGTCCCACACCCCACATCAGAGCACTTCTGTCTCATGCCCCACATCAGAACACTTCTGTTCCACTCCCCACATCAGAGCACTTGGACATGAGGCAGCACCCCATGGGCTCAACCTCGGAGTATGCACATTTATGACACTGTGACAGACGCCCTCCCGCCCTCCTCCCCCCAATCCTGCCATTATTTGGTGATTTTCAGCATGGGGAAGGAGAGGCCCCCACATCCAGAGTCCATCACTCAGGGTCAATCCACACAATGGAGTGTGACAGGGATCCATGCCCCACACTCACTGGCTCTGGGCTAAGCACCCAAGTGAAATCTAAAAACAATATTCTGAGATTACTCTCGTATTTCTGGCATTGCTGTCAGAAAATAATGGTGGATTCGCATGTATTTTTAGCAAAACCTGCTGGTTTTTCTTACAAACTTCAGTAAATTGTTTTATGTGCCTACTAAATCGCTGTAAACTTTTACCAGGGATCAACGTCATAATTTCTCCTTGGAAGTCGGGAGGACGGCCAGTCTGTGGCCCGCCCCCAGCTCACGCCGAGTCCTCAGCGGTGTCCTGCCGCACCTGGAGGTCCTTCACGCAGCCGTCACTCATGAGGGTGCTGCGCTCTTTACACATGGGAAATGCACACAGTTTAACTACCTTTCCCAATTCAGAGGCTGTTCCCTTTGATGGAGAAGATGGAAAACCTAGAAAATGAGGTGTTTTTATTTTATTTTATTTTTATTCTGTCACATGTCACCCTCCAACACCTTTCCCAGAACAATCTTGCCACAAATCTACAGAAATGAAAAATAAAGACTGTTTGTTCATTTAACCTTTATGACAGGCCTCATGTTTTCTGCACTGACACCTTTCTCCTACTACTCTCCCAAGTCCATAGTGTCCTATAGTTAGATTAGATTCAGCAGAAATTGTTTATATACACTGGCATTTTTAAGTATGTCCCCCCCACCCATTCTCATTTTGAATTTTATTTCATTTTGGATTTTTTTTAAAGCTTCTTACTCATCTCATGAGGTTACTAGCCCCCTTTTCCAGGAAGAACCATTCTAATGGAGAATGATCACATCATGACAGCAGCCACTGTGCCCAGAAGTGGCAGAGCAGGAATTCAAACCCAGGCATGCAGGACCCCAGCAGACACATGTGTGTAGACCCGGAGAATGAGATAATGGTGCATTTGTTCTGTCCTTGTTCTGGGTGTGGCTTTGCACAGTGGGGTCCTGATATACCATCAAGTTTGAGAACCACTCTCCTGAAGCTTCTCAGGCCGTCCAAAAGCAGAGAAGAACCATGATCACTGCCCAGATCTCAGTGTGGGCTTCAGGGGCGACTTGCCACCTATGGAAGGAAGGACAGGGAGATGAGAGCCCCAGTCCTTGAGAAGAGTGAGTGACAGCACACCAGGGGGCTCTGAGAAGTTTTTCTGTGCTTGCTTCTAACTCGGTCATCAGAAATAAATGTTCCCATGGACTCTAGTCCAGCTGATGGATTGAAGGGACATGAAGCGGCAACACTGGAGGAAAAAGAAAGAGCCAGTCTCAGGGCAGCTTCCCAACTGCTCTTCTGGGCCCTCAAGGCAGAGGTCTCAAAGTGGAGGAGCATGAACCCACTGTGCAGCCAGCGGGGTGCTGCGGCTCCCCACATTTGGAGACCCAGCTGGCAGTCATCACCACAGCTCTCCTTCCCCCTTCTTTTCAAAAGTTGCAAGCCCACACCTGCTGGGGGACCAGACTTCTCCTTCCCAAGGGAGGAGGAGCATGCTGGCTTTCAGTTGTTCAGTGCACAGATGAAGGAGTCCAAGAATAACTGGCAAGAGGAGGTGCAGTGTGGCTAACTCATTTGTTTCTGAAGAAGTACCTGATTAGTCAGTAGGAATAGACATTTTTTAAAAAGATACAAAAAAGAGTGCATCATGAATTTTCTGTTAAAAATATTTTTGATGCCCCATACACAAAAGTAAACTGAAAATGGATCAAAGACCTGAATGTAAGTCATGAAACCATAAAACTCTTAGAAAAAATCATAGGCAAAAATCTCTTGGACATAAACATGAGCGACTTCTTCATGAATAAACACTTCTCTAAAGAAGAAATTCAGATGGCCAACAGGCACATGAAAAGATGCTCACATCGCTGGTCATCAGAGAAATGCAGATTAAAACCACAATGAGATATCACCTCACACCAGTGAGGATGGCCAATATCCAAAACACAAACAACAACAAATGTTGGCGAAGATGTGGAAAAAAGGGAACCCTCCTACATTGCTGGTGGGAATGCAAATTAATTCAAACATTGTGGAAAGCAGTATGGAGGTTCTTCAAAAAACTCAAAATAGAAATACCATTTGACCCAGGAATCCCACTCCTAGGAATTTACCCTAAGAATGCAGCAGCCCAGTTTGAAAAAGACAGATGCACCCCTGTGTTTATCGCAGCACTATTTACAATAGCCAAGAAATGGAAGCAACCTAAGTGTCCATCAGTAGATGAATGGATAAAGAAGATGTGGTATATATACACAATGGAATATTATTCAGCCATAAGAAGAAAACAAACCCTACCATTTGCAACAACATGGATGGAGCTAGAGGGTATTATGCTCAGTGAAATAAAGCAAGCAGAAAAAGACAAGTATCAAATGATCTCACTCATATGTGGAGTATAAGAACAAAGAAAAAAAACTGAAGGAACAAAACAGCAGCAGACTTACAGAACCCAAGAACGGACTAATAGTTACCAAAGGGAAAGGGACTGGGGAAGATGGGTGGGAAGGGAGGGACAAGGGGGAAAAGGGGCATTACGATTAGCAGACGTAATTTTGGGGGGGCACGGGGAGGGCTGTACAACTCAGAGAAGACAAGTAGTGACTCTATAGCATCTCACTGTGTGGATGGACAGTGACTGTAATGGGGTTGGTGGGGGGGACCTGATGAAGGGGGTAGTTTAATAACCATAATATTGCACATGTAATTGTAGATTAATGATACCAAAATAAATTACATAAAAAAATATATTTTTGGTGAAGCCAAACTGTGTGGAAATAAATAAATAAATAAATAAATGTGTCCTTAGTGGTCAGGAAGTAAGTGGGATAAAAGATCTGTGTGTGCATGCATGCATGTGTATGCATGCACATAGTGTATATGTATGTGTTCATGTGTGATGTGTGTATGCACATGTGAGTGTGTGTGTACATGCCTGTGTGTATGCAGGTGTGCGTGTGTGCATATGCGAGTGTGTGTGTGCATGCCTGTATGTGTGCAGGTGTGCGTGTGTGTATATGTGTGTATGCATATGCATGCATGTATGTGTATGGCACCGGAGTGTCAGTGGAACCAGCTGAGCCCACTGTGCGAAGTCATCTCCTCCAGAGCCATGTTGCCAGCACCCGAGTCACCCGACTATGGCCTGGAGCGAAGCAGGCAGTGAGAAATGCTCCTGTAAGGTCAGGGCCTGATCCAGGTTGGACTGAAAACATGTGCAGTGCCAAGTGGCTAGAAGCACACTTCAGCATTCTTTGGCCCATCACAATTAATCTCTTTAAAAAAAAATCTTCAGAATTATTGCATGTTAATCATGTGTTTATGCTTGTGTCTGTTGGGTGTGTTATTTTGTTTATTAGGAAGAACTTCTCCCAGATCTATGGCAAATCACCCCAAATGTTGACATTTAAAACCAAGTGTCTCCAGGTCGACTGTGAAACAGGTGTACTGAGACGATAAGCAGAGCTGGGCTGGTTGAAATAAGAGAATTTGTTACAAAGCTGTAGCAGCTACAACTACTTTTCTTTGAAGACACTTTCTGAAGCCTTGTTTCTAATGCTGTCTCATCACTCACCGTTTAATATTTTAGGATGGATACAAGACTTCAAACAGTCAAGCCCTCAAGAGGAATTCTATTATCACTCTGCGGTAACGCAGCATACCATGGGTAATCTAAGCTGAGGAGCCATCCATTCCATGAGGACAGCTAAGGCATGTGCTGCCAAGCTCCATGGCTGCTGTGACTGACAAAGAGAACATTTTCTTACACAATCTTACAAGTACTTTCCGAAAAAACCACTGGGTCTATGAGTTGCTTTCAAGTATGTACAGATTTTTTAAAAAGAAAGAAAATCTCTATGTCTTACCTTTCTTGAGGTAGAAGGAATGGTTTTTCCTTGATTCTTAAAGTGTATATTAAAATAATAATTTGATGACTTTAACTAACTAAAGTCCAATTCCTTAAAAGATGAGTACTACTTTACTAAGGAAAAAAATGCATGGTTTGTTTTGGAAGTAAGACTATGTGTTATTTAAATTTTAGAAAGAACAACAATAAAATACAGTACTCAACAATATCGCTCACAAAGACGTGAATGCCAGAAATCTTCATAACACATTGCCAGTTTGGGCATTCTTGTGTAAGGATGCTGTTTGGCATGACATTATTTGTGTTATAAAAATATTTTTGTATTATACAGAAAATGAAATTATATAGTTTACTCATGTTTCATGTTAACAGTACATAATGCACCCTACAATACAAAATTGGAAGGAAAATAGAGTCAGTCTTGATTCAGAGCTATTCGATGCTTTGAGCTAATTTAAAAATAATTCAGAAGATAAAGCAAGAAACTAATTTCATTCTGAAAAAATTAAAAACAGGTAACAAAGTGACACCGTCATTTGACCATGTGAATAGGAGTTTAGACATTGGGGAACTGCTGTACAATTCTTCTTGAAGGAATTTGGAGTGTGTTTAAATTATATTTTGTAAATTTCAAAAATGGTACCAATTTGATGTACGTTAAGTGAGAAGGATAAAGAACCCATTGTATTGACATTTTACATTCTTACTGATTTTCTTAGGCATGTGTAAACAACTTCTAATCCCTGGCTTAATTTCTAAAACATGATCACTGGTATTTCATTTCACTGTCAGAAAGCATTCATACAGAGTTGTCCTGTGTTAACGTTGCCACCTGGAAAACAAATAGGCTTAAATAACTTAAGAGTAGGGTCAGAGCAGTCAGGCAATGAATTATTTTTTCTTTAACAGCTAATCTCCTTTATCCTTAAGCTATTTTTCTGTGCCTCCCATCATTTATAATCGAACACTTATTGCACATGACATACCATTCAAATCATATCAAACTTGCTGTGCCTTCCTCCTGGCTTATTTCTGTTAACTTCTCTTTTGACAGTTACCACAGATATGTCCATATCATCTATATTTATATCTCTAGCTACACCCCATATCCACCTGCCATCAATCTATCTATCATCTGTCTATACACCTATACCTATACTTAAAAGGATATTCACTGTAAAACAATTTATAATGACAAAAGTGAAATACTGTAAACATTTAGAAATAGTGATTTCATTATGGAGTTTATAGTACAATAGTAATGGTATATTATAACTATTGTTTTAAAAGAAAACAATGTGAAAAATTTATGATATACTATAAAATAAAAATAAAAATAAAGTAGAAAACCAAAATGTGAGACAGTATAGAGTTTTCTTTTAAATATATCGTGTATATATCTATATGTTTTTAGAAATAGATACAAAAATTGGAAGAACTATATCTAAATATGAGTGGTAGTTGTGGTAAAAATATTATGGATAACTTTTATTTTCCTCTTTATGCTATTTTCTTAAATAATAGAAGTGAAGGAGGAAATAGACAGCAATGCAATAATTCTAGGAGACTTTAACACGCCACTCACTCCAAAGGATAGATCAACCAGGCAGAGGATAAGTAAAGACACAGAGGCACTGAACAATACACTAGAACAGATGGACCTAACAGATATCTACAGAACTCTGCACCCAAAAGCAGCAGGATACACATTCTTCTCAAGTGCACATGGAACATTTTCCAGAATAGACCACATTCTAGGCCACAAAAA